>WOFM01000121.1:582289-1022158 GCA_011428145.1 Ericerus pela
TAAACTGAGGCAAGTGAGTATGTAAATATACGTGCTGCGGTCTGTATATGGTACCGCATTGCTTGTGGACAATTGCCCCAGTTAGGAAGTATGCTTTGTGTACGGTTCGGCACTTAAACCGGCTGGCTACCGGTACCGAGAAATAATTCGGTCGCCCCGCACGTAAACCACTGTCTCCCTCTTAGGTTCCATGAACCCCATGTAGGTAGCACCTACCTACAGATACAAAGTCAAAAAATTATCTTCTGCACGTGCGCACTTGCAACTTGAATTTTTCTCATATCTCGATGAATTTTTAGTACGGGTTGATTAAGGGTTGATTAATTTCTCTGGTATGGGTTGGCTACTTTCTCAGTTTTTATTATTTCTCGCAGGGAACTAAATAACGTATTTTTCAAAAACATTCTTAAAACATCAAACTACGAAAAATACAAAAGAAAAATTTATTAATGTAAAAAAATAAAATTATTAATTTTTATTTGGACTTGACGAAAATAAAAAAATTAATTTTTATTTTTTGGGGAAAATAGGGGGTGTTACAAAAAATAGTGTATGATACACGTGCAAAGTAGGTGATTGATACTCGTATGATTTGCAGCTCTCGCCTTCGGCTCGCGTTGCAAAATTCACACTCTTATCAAAATCAATTTTTTGCATTTGTATCACAACTATTTCGAATGTTTATTTTGCTGTTTGACTTTCACGATTCAGAAGAAAACAGAATTAATTTTAGCTTACGGTGTTAATAAATACAAAGGTGGAGAGAATCATTCGAGGAAATTGGTAGACCCGAATTTTCGCTCTTAAATGCGAATAACATGTTTTCTGCGGAAAATAGGTGTAACTCAGTGTAAATTTTTTTGTTTCTTTTCCTTTTTTTTCTTTTGTTTTTCATGTCTCGTATTTTTTTATTATTTTTTTTTTTAGCTTAGGCTTTTTTATTTAGGCGAATTCGGCTGTGACAAGCGTCAGGATTGGTAGCGGCAAACACCGGGAATACGAAATAGGAGATGGTGGCGGATTGAGACGTAGAAGGACATAAACTTTGATAATTCCGTTGGTATCACAAAGAGACTTGGAGACAATAAATTTAAATGAGAGATGCGATCGCGATAGGGTTGACGAACGAGCGAAAAGGAGAGAAAATGAGCGAAGGTGCGGGGGAGTGAAAGGGACTGAGTGGAGCTTGTCACCAAACACTAACGAAAAAGATGGTCGAGAGAATGAAGATTGGGAGGGTGGTAAGGAAAGGAGGCTGCTAGGTGGACGAGAGGAGTAAAATTTCGGCAGTGAAATCGTCGTCGTCGTCTTCGCAGTCGTAGAGTCGTCGTCGTAGTCTTCGTTCTCGTTGTATAATATGAATAGAGTTGTAGATTGTAATTAATATGGAAGAATGGTTTTATCCCTTTTCCCTAATAAATCGCCTACCCTTCCTGCATTTACCCGCTCGTGCCAGTACGCCTTTTCTGTTTGCCCTCCTTTTGCTCCTTCTGCAACCTTTTAAAGTTATATAATTTTCCCGCATTTGCCCCCGTTTATACCTATATGTGTTTATATATATATATATATTTATTTTGTCTTTTTGCCTTCCATTTTGCACTCTTTGACCCCTTTCGCCCTCTTTTAGCAAAAATACTGAAAAGGAGTTCCATAAGCGTCGCTTTGCATGAGAATTGAACCTTTTTTTCGCATAAAATATGCGAAAGTATAATTCGATTCAATGCGGGACACATTGCTACTCCAAGGAGAGGGAGAAAGATCAGTTATTGTTTCGAAATAAACTTTCAAGCTTTCTCCATTAATTGTCATTGAATTAAATTTATGGTGTTTCTGAAATGGGTATTGTTGAGGTATGTAACGATATTTTCGTATCGTTCATAATATGAAATATTTTCGTATTATTAATTATCATCATCATCATTACTTTCTCTCTATTTTTCTATTATTTCCCATTCATTAACTCTCACGTCATTTCTTCAAGTCAAGACTTGTTTGATGACATCATTTCCTACATAAACAGTTACTGTGTTTACTCATAAACAATGAACTCATCTTTTGTTTATACTATTTCTGCAATCTTGCATATATACTAATTTCTACTAATTTATTTGTGAACACCCATTTTATGTCATATTCTTACGAGACCATTGGTCATACTTACTGTACATATATTTCTATTAACCAATAAGATCAAAACCCTTCTCCAATACTCTGTAAATTCGTTTGAACCTTCCTCTTTTTACTTACTATATAATCTCATGTTTTGTACTATTTCATTCATTCTACTTAATTCTAATTCTACTTCAGTCATGTTTACCTTTTGATTACTCTGTTACACTAATTCTTTTAATCTTTGATGTTTACTACTGTTACTCTTCCATAAAGTTTATGTCTAATACACCTTTTTAACTAACTTGTGTATTTGATTGTTTTGTTACGATATATAACCGTCACAAGGTATCCTGTAACATTTTGAGTGCATGAGGTAAATTGAAGAAAATTTTTATGATTAGAAAATGAGCATAGATAGGTGCCAATTTGGTTTTGTTTTTGAAGGGGTTTAAAAATATTTTTTGGGGAAACATGCCTCCCAATTATTTTGTGATTTGAAGTATAATAAGTACAAATATACAGTGTTTTGTACGAAATAATTTAAACTTCCATGTTTAGGTTGAATTTGAACCAAGAGAATTTCACATTTTATCTTCGGGTCCTTCTCAATAATTTTACAAAGTCAGCACCATCAGGGTGTGGAAATGAGTTTCGAGGCGGTGAAATTCCGGGAAGAGAGAATAAGATGATTGAATTCATGCATCTACAAAAGCTATGAGGAAAAATTTAATTTTCCCAAATATTTTTGCCTGACATTCACAACTATTGGATACGGTATAGCTTGTATGCTCCTCCTAAATTTTAACAACTCAATTCTCAAGTGTAGGAGTTTTGCTCGTTGCATAGAACATCAGCAAATTGGTCAAAAGTTAATTTTTTTCATTCTTATTTAAATACTTTGGGAAATCTGTGAAAAAAGTAGCAGCCTATGATAACGCATATGCATATAGTCGGCCATAAAAATTATAAATGACTATATTTATACACAGGCGATATTATTTCATTTTTGTAATAATATCCCTGAATCCCATCGACTCTTCTTCTTTCTATTGTTTAAAAATTATGGTATACCCAAGCCTATACCTAATTGTATTCAGTGACTTCATTTACACTGATCCCTCAAATATACAAATCCTTCATTTCATGTATTACCACCACACACTAACCACAGTGTAAAAATGTATCCTTGAAAATCTATATAAACACTTGTTTCAAAGAGAATAAGACACACTTTGTTTTAGTCTCTCTTACAGTATGATACACTTTGTACTAGACTCTGTTCAAGTAGCATTCTCAACATTGTTCTTGAAATTGTCTTGTAAAAATTATTAAAGTGTCAAAATACTATTTGTGATATTGTGATTGAATTATTTTACCTAAAGCCTTGTTCCAGAAAAGTTAAGGTCCACCATACGAGTGTGGATGATAAATTATTTTATTTGGAGATATTAATACTACTTTCGAATATCAATATACTCGTGTAAGGTGTAATCCATAAAAGAGTAAAACCAAAAGTAAGTAACACTCTTTTATGCTGTTATACCTACCTCAAATGAATTGCATTTCTGAGTTAGACTTCTTTTCACATAAGTTAATATTGTGAGAATAGAACGGATGATTTTCGGCAAATTTTTTGTTACTCTCCAATGTTTAGCAGCTTTTAACAAATTTTATCTCAAATTTCAAAAAAGTATAAATAGGTACTACGATTTTTGTGATTATGATGTCTTAAAAATTGTTTAATATTTTAAGATTTGCATAACCAAAAATTCGTGGAAAATTCACTAAAGGTAGCTGCCTAGCTGAACATTCAAGATATAATTATCTACCTAAATTAAATTTGTTTAAAACCTCTGGTTCTTTTTTCACAGTGTGCAAGGGTGTAGCCAATTGGTACAATGTGGGCGATTGCTCCATGAGCTTATTTTTTCATTTTTTTTGCTTGTCACTTTTGAATTTGGAAAAATTTTAATAATAAATATGAGACAGCGGGTTCCATAGATATTAAATTTCTCAAATTTTCTTAATTTTTAAGTGACGAGCAAAAAAATTCAACAAATGTTTTTTTGCCCCCTTGAAGAAATTATGGCTACGCCCCAGACAGTGTGGTATGCTGCCTACAGGGTGGTATACGGGATAAGTTTCGGACACACCGTACGAAAATTAGGTACCAATAATTCGTCAAAAAATCGTTCACTAAGCTTTTTCCACGACAATGACTCAGTGAGTCAGTCAGTGTGCCAAGAAAATCCAATGGGCGTGAAATTAAGTCCAACATGATGGGTTCCCCTGACCATACTTACCATCGTGTCAAGGAATGCCTCTGAAATCATTTTTCTTGGGAAGTATTTGTCGAGTAGAAAAGTAGACTGACTCTGTAACCGTATTTTCCCAACCTCTTCTCTCTGAGGTCACATCATATCTTCAAGTCACCAATGATGGTAGCCTTTTGCTAACCTTTTGCTAATCTTGAATACCTAAGAACAACAATTTAGCTTTGCTGCTATACAATTACTTAGATACATTCAGTTGCACAATGTGCTGTCATCGTTTTATGTTCGATTAAGTTATTATGAACCAGCGAGTAGAGGGTACTTCGAACATCTATATTTTAAATTTTGCTAAATATTTTGTTTCCGCTTTGCAAGAGTTCGTCACTTATTCGAGGGGTTAATACATTTTGTTTGAAAGAGTGCATATTATTACCAGAATCCTTGTAATTTCTATTGGTTGAGGCATGCGAAATTATTATGGTCTAATAATATTGTTATAGCCTACCCTAATCATAAGAAATGACCTAATTAGAAAATTGTAACTTTGGTTTCATTTTCTACTCATTTCATCATTATTTACTATTTGTTTTTTGTATTTTTTTTCGAAAAAATTACGTCGTTGTTGCTCGTAGCCTCACATTCTGTGAGCAAGGAAAGGATAAGGTGCTTGCGTGTGATTGTACCATGTTGAAAAATATCGGTAACCACATAATATATTTTCGCTTGCGTTGGCACTTCTTTCTGAACCGGCAACATCAATACATTAATTTTTTGTACTCTCGACCCAATTTCTCCGCCAATTTAGCCTTTATGGCCAATCTAATCGTTGTATCAAATTTCTGCCCGGCGCACGTAAAACATAAAAAATGATTTTTCACACTCGCTTCTCAAAGGAAAAAAAAAAAAAGATTTTAACCATTAGTCTATCTATTGTTTTAACACTTTTATAGAAGTGGTGCTTATAAGAAAAACTTCGGCCCAACAATTTCCCATCAACGTCCCACCGAAAAAAACCTTCGCCTAAAGTTTTTCGTCGATAATTACGTCGCGTTCCAAAAACTTTTTGCAACGAAGCAAAAACAATGAGGTGTCGAAAGTTAGTGGTTGCTGTGTGTCGCCTGGCATCGACGCTGAAACGTAAAAATAAGTATTTCTCTTATTTATTCTTCCACTTTTTTTTTTTTTTTTGCTTTTCGATGGCCAATATAGTACACCCAAATAAATGTACTCATACTAGTGTACTCACGCACGCACACAGTCAAAAAGTAAAACTTTGAGGTGTGTAATGTGACTCGTGGGACTCGTTCTTGATGCATGTGAAGCCAATTAGCAGTTAAGAAACGTAGGCTACTGCGAGTTTTTATTTTTATTTTTTTCCTTCTCCTTTGCTCATCATATATGGTGTTTGTTGCTGGTTAAGCTGAGTCTCCCACTAGCCGCGCTGTCCTTGGTTTTCGTCAATCTGAAAATGGCAGCACATTAAGCCCTTATATGTCCCGATAGTGCCGAAACATTATGTCGATACGGAAGCTACGTTTACGGTTTTGCACTGATCGATGTTAACATTTATAGAGGGTAAGTTGGAGAGGTTGGGAGGTGCGCAATATTATCGGTTCTCGTAAGTGTAGGTCTTCATATTCGAGGGTAGAGATCAAAATAAAATGAAGAGAGGAAAAAAAGTAGAAACTGAAAAGCATTGCGAAATTTTGTGACGTGAAACGGTACAAATGTTACCACTCGTAATTATAAGGTTTGTTCGAGGTGACGAATTCTGTTCAGATTCTTTAAAATTAGGGAGGCTATTTTACAAGCAAACAATCTTTATGGCACTTACCTACTCCATTTCACAATTTCAATTTTATCGGAATAGCTCACCGACTTTGGAGAAATTGCGCAGAATTCCGTAACGTCGGACGGAGCTATAATAACATCCTCGATCAAAAAGTGATGGCGTTGTATCATCCCCGGAAATTAGCTCCATGTCCCCAGATCCTCACCTAACGAAAATTTAAAATTCAATAAATGTATTCGTTTGTGCTACGTTTGTGCTGGTTTGTGCTGAAATTTTCATCGTTTGTGCTATTTTCCTAAAAGAGTTATTCAAGAAAAACGTTTTCAAGGTCAGTGAGGAGCTAGAGACATGTTCCCCCACACCAAGAAGCAATCGAAAATTTCAATATGGCATTTGTTTGTGCTACGTTTGTGCTGGTTTGTGCTGCTATTTTTTTCGTTTGTGCTACAACCCCCTACCCCCTAGGGCAAATGAAAATTTTATATATGGTGGAATTTCAAAACTGCTGAAATTAATTGAAAGTGGGGTGAATCGTTTGTGCTACGTTTGTGCTGACAGAATATACCAACCACAACCCTCTGACCCCTACCCAAGAGTTATTATTTGGAAAAAACGTTTATGGGGGGGCAAACAAAAATTGTTTCGGAGGGAAACTGAAGTGGCGTCATTTGTTTGTGCTACGTTTGTGCTGACAGAATATACCTATAATACCCAACTTCCCCTCTATAAGGGGCCTGTAATTATAAAATAAAGAAAAACAGTTAGGATCAATGACCTGGTGAACTCTAGACATCAAATTGCAAAAAGAATAAATTCAAAAATTTAATGATGGCATTTGATTGTGCTACGTTTGTGCTGGTTTGTGCTGAAATTTTCATCGTTTGTGCTATTTTCCTGAAAGAGTTATTCAAGAAAAACGTTTTCTAGGTCAGTGAGGAGCTAGAGACATGTTCCCCCACACCAAGAAGCAATCGCAAATTTGAATATGGCATTTGTTTGTGCTACGTTTGTGCTGGTTTGTGCTGCAATTTTTTTCGTTTGTGCTACAACCCCCTCCCCCCTAGGGCAAATGAAAATTTTATATATGGTGGAATTTCAAAACTGCTGAAATGAATTGAAAGTGGGGTGAATCGTTTGTGCTACGTTTGTGCTGACAGAATATACCAACCTCAACCCTCTGACCCTTACCCAAGATCTATTATTTGGAAAAAACGTTTATGGGGGCAAAAAAAAATTGTTTCGGAGGGAAACTGAAGTGGCATCATTTATTTGTGCTACGTTTGTGCTGACAGAATATACCTATAATACCCTACCTCCCTTCCATGGGGAGGCTATATTTATAAAATAAACACTTAGGTTCAACGACCTTGTGAACTCTGGTCATCAAATTGCAAATAGAATAAATTCAAAAATTTAATGATGGCATTTGTTTGTGCTACATTTGTGCTGGTTTGTGCTGCTATTTTTTTTGTTTGTGCTACATCCCCCTCCCCCCTAGGGCAAATGAAAATTTTATATATGGTGGAAGTTAAAAACTGCTGAAATTAATTGAAAGTGGGGTGAATCGTTTGTGCTACGTTTGTGCTGACAGAATATACCAACCACAACCCTTTGACCCCTACCAAAGAGTTATTATTTGGAAAAAACGTTTATGGGGGGGCAAAAAAAAATTGTTTCGGAGGGAAACTGAAGTGGCGTCATTTGTTTGTGCTACGTTTGTGCTGACAGAATATACCTATAATACCCAACTTCCCCTCTATAAGGGGCCTGTAATTATAAAATAAAGAAAAACAGTTAGGATCAATGACCTGGTGAACTCTAGACATCAAATTGCAAAAAGAATAAATTCAAAAATTTAATGATGGCATTTGATTGTGCTACGTTTGTGCTGGTTTGTGCTGAAATTTTCATCGTTTGTGCTATTTTCCTGAAAGAGTTATTCAAGAAAAACGTTTTCTAGGTCAGTGAGGAGCTAGAGACATGTTCCCCCACACCAAGAAGCAATCGAAAATTTGAATATGGCATTTGTTTGTGCTACGTTTGTGCTGGTTTGTGCTGCGATTTTTTTCGTTTGTGCTACAACCCCCTCCCCCCTAGAGCAAATGAAAATTTTTTATATGGTGGAATTTCAAAACTGCTGAAATGAATTGAAAGTGGGGTGAATCGTTTGTGCTACGTTTGTGCTGACAGAATATACCAACCTCAACCCTCTGACCCTTACCCAAGATCTATTATTTGGAAAAAACGTTTATGGGGGCAAAAAAAAATTGTTTCGGAGGGAAACTGAAGTGGCATCATTCATTTGTGCTACGTTTGTGCTGACAGAATATACCTATAATACCCTACCTCCCTTCCATGGGGAGGCTATATTTATAAAATAAACACTTAGGTTCAACGACCTTGTGAACTCTGGTCATCAAATTGCAAATAGAATAAATTCAAAAATTTAATGATGGCATTTGTTTGTGCTACATTTGTGCTGGTTTGTGCTGCTATTTTTTTTGTTTGTGCTACATCCCCCTCCCCCCTAGAGCAAATGAAAATTTTATATATGGTGGAAGTTAAAAACTGCTGAAATTAATTGAAAGTGGGGTGAATCGTTTGTGCTACTTTTGTGCTGACAGAATATACCAACCACAACCCTTTGACCCCTACCAAAGAGTTATTATTTGGAAAAACGTTTATGGGGGGGGGCAAAAAAAAATTGTTTTGGAGGGAAACTGAAGTGGCGTCATTTGTTTGTGCTACGTTTGTGCTGACAGAATATACCTATAATACCCAACTTCCCTCTATAGGGGGCCTGTAATTATAAAATAAAGAAAAACAGGATCAATGACCTGGTGAACTCTAGACATCAAATTGCAAAAAGAATAAATTCAAAAATTTAATGATGGCATTTGTTTGTGCTACGTTTGTTCTGGTTTGTGCTGAAATTTTCATCGTTTATGCTATTTTCCTAAAAGAGTTATTCAAGAAAAACGTTTTCTAGGTCAGTGAGGAGCTAGAGACATGTTCCCCCACACCAAGAAGCAATCGCAAATTTGAATATGGCATTTGTTTGTGCTACGTTTGTGCTGGTTTGTGCTGCGATTTTTTTCGTTTGTGCTACAACCCCCTCCCCCCTAAGGCAAATGAAAATTTTATATATGGTGGAATTTCAAAACTGCTGAAATGAATTGAAAGTGGGGTGAATCGTTTGTGCTACGTTTGTGCTGACAGAATATACCAACCACAACCCTTTGACCCCTACCAAAGAGTTATTATTTGGAAAAAACATTTATGGGGGGGCAAAAAAAAATTGTTTCGGAGGGAAACTGAAGTGGCGTCATTTGTTTGTGCTACGTTTGTGCTGACCGAATATACCTATAATACCCATCTTTCCCTCTATAGGGGGACTGTAATTATAAAATAAAGAAAAACAGTTAGGGTCAATGACCTGGTGAACTCTAAACATCAAATTGCAAATAGAATAAATTAAAAAATTTAATGATGGCATTTGTTTGTGCTACGTTTGTGCTGGTTTGTGCTGAAATTTTCATCGTTTGTGCTATTTTCCTAAAAGAGTTATTCAAGAAAAACGTTTTCTAGGTCAGTAAGGAGCTAGAGACATGTTCCCCCACACCAAGAAGCAATCGCAAATTTGAATATGGCATTTGTTTGTGCTACATTTGTGCTGGTTTTGCTGCGATTTTTTTCGTTTGTGCTACTACCATAATTACAGGCCCCCTATAGAGGTCAAGTTGGGTATTATAGGTATATTCTGTCAGCACAAACGTAGCACAAACAAATGACGCCACTTCAGTTTCCCTCCAAAACAATTTTTTTTTGCCCCCCCCCATAAACGTTTTTTCCAAATAATAACTCTTTGGTAGGGGTCAAAGGGTTGTGGTTGGTATATTCTGTCAGCACAAAAGTAGCACAAACGATTCACCCCACTTTCAATTAATTTCAGCAGTTTTTAACTTCCACCATATATAAAATTTTCATTTGCCCTAGGGGGGAGGGGGATATAGCACAAACAAAAAAAATAGCAGCACAAACCAGCACAAATGTAGCACAAACAAATGCCATCATTAAATTTTTGAATTTATTCTATTTGCAATTTGATGACCAGAGTTCACAAGGTCGTTGAACCTAAGTGTTTATTTTATAAATATAGCCTCCCCATGGAAGGGAGGTAGGGTATTATAGGTATATTCTGTCAGCACAAACGTAGCACAAATGAATGATGCCACTTCAGTTTCCTTCCGAAACAATTTTTTTTTGCCCCCATAAACGTTTTTTCCAAATAATAGATCTTGGGTAAGGGTCAGAGGGTTGAGGTTGGTATATTCTGTCAGCACAAACGTAGCACAAACGATTCACCCCACTTTCAATTCATTTCAGCAGTTTTGAAATTCCACCATATATAAAATTTTCATTTGCCCTAGGGGGGAGGGGGTTGTAGCACAAACGAAAAAAATCGCAGCACAAACCAGCACAAACGTAGCACAAACAAATGCCATATTCAAATTTTCAATTGCTTCTTGGTGTGGGGGAACATGTCTCTAGCTCCTCACTGACCTAGAAAACGTTTTTCTTGAATAACTCTTTCAGGAAAATAGCACAAACGATGAAAATTTCAGCACAAACCAGCACAAACGTAGCACAATCAAATGCCATCATTAAATTTTTGAATTTATTCTTTTTGCAATTTGATGTCTAGAGTTCACCAGGTCATTGATCCTAACTGTTTTTCTTTATTTTATAATTACAGGCCCCTTATAGAGGGGAAGTTGGGTATTATAGGTATATTCTGTCAGCACAAACGTAGCACAAACAAATGACGCCACTTCAGTTTCCCTCCAAAACAATTTTTTTTTGCCCCCCCCCCCCATAAACGTTTTTTCCAAATAATAACTCTTTGGTAGGGGTCAAAGGGTTGTGGTTGGTATATTCTGTCAGCACAAAAGTAGCACAAACGATTCACCCCACTTTCAATTAATTTCAGCAGTTTTTAACTTCCACCATATATAAAATTTTCATTTGCCCTAGGGGGGAGGGGGATATAGCACAAACAAAAAAAATAGCAGCACAAACCAGCACAAATGTAGCACAAACAAATGCCATCATTAAATTTTTGAATTTATTCTATTTGCAATTTGATGACCAGAGTTCACAAGGTCGTTGAACCTAAGTGTTTATTTTATAAATATAGCCTCCCCATGGAAGGGAGGTAGGGTATTATAGGTATATTCTGTCAGCACAAACGTAGCACAAATGAATGATGCCACTTCAGTTTCCTTCTGAAACAATTTTTTTTTGCCCCCATAAACGTTTTTTCCAAATAATAGATCTTGGGTAAGGGTCAGAGGGTTGAGGTTGGTATATTCTGTCAGCACAAACGTAGCACAAACGATTCACCCCACTTTCAATTCATTTCAGCAGTTTTGAAATTCCACCATATATAAAATTTTCATTTGCCCTAGGGGGGAGGGGGTTGTAGCACAAACGAAAAAAATCGCAGCACAAACCAGCACAAACGTAGCACAAACAAATGCCATATTCAAATTTTCGATTGCTTCTTGGTGTGGGGGAACATGTCTCTAGCTCCTCACTGACCTAGAAAACGTTTTTCTTGAATAACTCTTTCAGGAAAATAGCACAAACGATGAAAATTTCAGCACAAACCAGCACAAACGTAGCACAATCAAATGCCATCATTAAATTTTTGAATTTATTCTTTTTGCAATTTGATGTCTAGAGTTCACCAGGTCATTGATCCTAACTGTTTTTCTTTATTTTATAATTACAGACCCCTTATAGAGGGGAAGTTGGGTATTATAGGTATATTCTGTCAGCACAAACGTAGCACAAACAAATGACGCCACTTCAGTTTCCCTCCGAAACAATTTTTGTTTGCCCCCCCATAAACGTTTTTTCCAAATAATAACTCTTGGGTAGGGGTCAGAGGGTTGTGGTTGGTATATTCTGTCAGCACAAACGTAGCACAAACGATTCACCCCACTTTCAATTAATTTCAGCAGTTTTGAAATTCCACCATATATAAAATTTTCATTTGCCCTAGGGGGTAGGGGGTTGTAGCACAAACGAAAAAAATAGCAGCACAAACCAGCACAAACGTAGCACAAACAAATGCCATATTGAAATTTTCGATTGCTTCTTGGTGTGGGGGAACATGTCTCTAGCTCCTCACTGACCTTGAAAACGTTTTTCTTGAATAACTCTTTTAGGAAAATAGCACAAACGATGAAAATTTCAGCACAAACCAGCACAAACGTAGCACAAACGAATACATTTATTGAATTTTAAATTTTCGTTAGGTGAGGATCTGGGGACATGGAGCTCCGGAAATTATTATTTTTTTTTAGTGATTTTTTTTAGTTTATTTTTTTAATGTAGGTTTATCTTGTTTTAAATCATGCAGTTTTATTTTATTTTTTTAAAGTTTTACCATTTGTAGTTTAAATTTTCTAAATATGAAAAAAAAAAGAGCACAATATACAATTGCTCGTCATTCTGTCTACGTAGGTACCCATTAATTTTCATTCAGGTTAATGTAATTCTGAATTATTTTAAATCCACAATATTGGATTTGAAATTTCAAATTTCAAAAATCTGACAACGGATTCGTAACCAGCAACCAAAAAAACTCTTAGATAGGTACCAATTTTCGCGGAAATTTGTTGAATTTTAAATTTCATATTCATAATTTTGGATCCGTTACGGATCCGATCTCAACGAAAATTTAATGGGACTACCTCTGGACTATCCTCTTTCAAATAAATCATCAATTCAGCCGTTGCTGAGTAATCAATGTACATACATTAAATATATATATATATATCGATAAACGTCCTTTTTTTCATTCGGTTAAAAATTGGATTTTTGATCATTTTACTTAATTTTGAGCCTCCATGCATCTTTTTCTGCTGTATGAAGCTACCTCAGAGTTTTTATGATGTAGGCTTTATTCCAGAAATGATTTTCCAATCTGGCGGATCTGGTGGGGGAATTAGTGTATTCCTTCGCAAGAATGAGAGCGATAGAGGGCTATAATTCTATAAAATGTTTTCCTTGAACGTAATCAGACCCAAGATTGAGGGTTGGCCCAGGTCGGACCAAAACCAGTTTGAAAATAAGTACCTAAGTTTTACTAAAAAAATAAGTAGAATATCGTCAAGCATTTTTTAAGTCTTATTATTTATTCTTTATCATAAAACAATAGGCCAGGACCAGAAAACATATACCATCTCAGACATGGAAGTAATACATCGAGTTTCACGAATCAAGTAGAATATATTATATTATATCCTTACCGAAAATGTAAGTTATTGCAATCACAGTCGTGCCCAGTAACAAGTAAGGAGCAATCGGTTTCTGTCGCATACTAAGTGAGATTGAGTTACTCATTCAATTAATTATAAACGCTGAGAAAAAAGGAGAGGAAGAGCTTTTACTGCTCTACAGCGATTATTTAGTTTCGTCTACTTTCTAGAATGTTTAAAAAAATTCCATTTTGACTGTAAATCACAGTTTTATTTACCAAATTCACACTTGACGTAATGAACAAAAAAGTCTGCATTTGAAATAAGCATTGGCCTAATTTGTTTTTGTTGGCCTACCAATGAAATTTTTATTTTATGCATTTAATACGAAAGACCATCTCTTAATTTATAAAAAAAACATTAATACAAGTAGAATATCAGATCTTCAATTATTGACAAAGGTAGTATTTGATTGTGCGCTTCCAGTTGTTCTAATTAAAGTCATTTGGCTCTGTGATTGAAACTTTTTTTTTTGGAATTGAACGGTTCTACCTGTAAACTACATCTCATTCATATTATTCCATATTTATTTTTCTAAATATTTCTTCTCTAATATTCTTATAAGAATAAGTTCTCTTTGAAATTTTTTACTATAAGAATGACGCAATTTGTCAGGAACATATTACTTTTAAGGAAGTCATAATTATTTTATTTTGTTTATTAAAGTAACTTATCACATTTGGTTGAATAATTTATTGATGACAAAGCCCAAATAAATGTTAAGGCCTAATAAAAATAAAATTTTAAAAATTTCATTACTCGCTAATCTTTTCTGCCTTTATTTTTCAATGGTGCTACGAAGTGAATCAAATATTTGTTCCCATTCCAAAATAACTTGTACTTATTTAATTTTAAATGTTCATTTCTTCATATAATTATGTAGTTCTCTACATAAATATAAATGTAGCGTTTTCTCAATGATCAGCTTTTTCCTAAAATTAGTGAACCGATTGACCTAATTTTTTTTTATTTATCCCAAAGATTGCCTCAGTCACACTCCCCTTTTCTGGGTCCAATATTAACAAATTTATTTGTTAATCCCTTCCTTTTGGTAACAAATCTAGATTAATCGGCAGTTCTAAATCTAGATTAATCGGCAGTTTATATATTTTGTGCTAGTTTTTCAATAGATACTCATTATTAAACAAAGGTCAACTTTTGTGTAAATTTTTCAAAAGAATCCTCTTCTAGTGTTTTAAAAAAGGACATCCTAGTTTTGACTTCGATACAATATTACAAATTATTGAAAAAGTTTTTTTATGATAAAATGCGTGAATTTTCAATTACGTTTTTAATTGAACCACTTTTGGCTTTCCTTGATTCCTAATTATAAGGGTTTTTTTCTGACTTTCGCAATCCTAATTAAAAATATATATGAAGATTGGCTTTGAATTGAGCCACCAAAGTTGAAAACAACCATCAAGTAGTCTACGCTAATGGGTTCATTTTTTAGTTTACGACAATTTCTGTTAATAATTGAATCCTTCCGATCCGTTTGCTCATCTTTGGGTACTTTTAATTTACAGGCGTCACACCCTTCAAGTTTTCAGTCCTTCACATACAATATTATTTTATAAAATTTAATTGTGATGAGCTTTAAACAGCTAGTTGACGGTCGAAACGCATTTGTTTTTTTTTCTGTTGGTGTATAGGAGAGAATATTTTGCAAATTTAATTTCACTTTGCATAAAATTCGTTGTTTTTTAAAAACAAGAAAAAATTAAATGAGCGTATTCCATCGAAAAAATCTTGTAGGTAGGTACTAATATTATTTTTAGAGTAAATTCTGGCTAAACTTGATGCCACTTTAGAGTTTAGGCTGTTTGAAACAAATTTTAACTCAATTCTGCAAAATGTTGTAGTCCGTTGCCTTCAAAATTTATAAATTTTTACAAAATGTTTTTATTTTATTATGAAGTTGAATATTTTAGCAATATTGAGGTATTTCCTATTAGTCAATTAAGACCTGACAGTTTTACAATTAGGTACTGTTCCAATTACAAAAAAAAAGAAAACAAAATGAAAAGAAAAGATTAAAAAAAGAAAAAAAGTTGTTCATGTGTAATTGAGCCACTAGAGGTAATTTAATTTATTGTCACATTTGTCAAATTCCTCAGACGATAACTGTCGAGTGCTCTTTTCTTTTGTAAATTTATATAGTAGTAAGTCATTGAAACAATTGAAATTCAATTCTATTTTCGGATTTTTCTCCCTTTGTTCCTCATCCTTTGACTAACATTTTTTGTCAAGTATCATCAACTTATCCCTTATTAACTGCGGTTTAGGTAATGTTAGCATCTAAATAACAGTCATTATTTAGTTTAAGAACGATATTCCGTTGATGGTACCGATGAGTCGAAAATTACTTGAGAAATTAATTCAAAATGAATCAGATCTATCAATTTCCTCTTGCCTTCTTGCACATTCTTCGCGACTCTTGTTCTTTTTACTGCTAATAGTAATGAAAGGTATTACGTCGAAATTTATTTGTTTCTATCATTCTTTTTTTTTTCTTTTTTTTTTGTAGTCTATTTCCATTATCATGGTCGACATTCGACTTTTCCTAACACCAAAACGTTCACATGTCTGAATGACGAATGCCTCACATTCGTTCTAGTCGTTAATAAAAACTATTATAAGTGTCTTTTTTTCTTTTCTTTTTTTTCTTCTTCCTTCAATGAGAGAGCATATGAGTAACGACTAAAAATCGTGTAGTTGCATTGTCGTCTCTATATTTAAATAATCATTTAAACGTTAGAAATAGAAAAGAGGCAGAGGTGAGGCGCATGCAAGGATTGCTACATTAAAATGTCAACAAACGGTTTACTTTTTCAAATTGTTCTCTATAGTTATCTCTATTATTGTAATAGGAATTCGATAAAGTTATGCGTTGAGTACTTTTGATATTTATATACATCACATAAACTCGAACATGGGACGTATTAAAGACTAATTAATGAGTACACACATTGCATCCATCGACGTGCGGATACTTGACGAAATGCCAATAAATTTTATAATCGCACAACAGCATTGGCGAGCTGCTTTCAAAAAGCAAAGATCATTCACACCGGCGCACTGTCGCTATTTGGCGAAAAAATAATCAACGCCAAAAATTTATGGATCATTTGCGAATCACGATTGTCGATGCCAATCCATATTTTAGGGCACAGTTTTTCATGTTTGCTCACTATGTCTTGTTTAGTTTCTCCATACTGGAGGCGAATTTCCCAAATAAATGCGTGGAAACGGAAAGGATTTTCAGAAACGTAACTTTCTGATATTGAAAAATGATCAACATTTCACTTTATCCTGGCGCGCTCTGTCTGACAGTCGTGTGTTCGGATTTGCTGTGCACTCTGTCCACTTTAAGATGTACTTGACTTCATAATCATCTGTAGACGATGCGGTAGGTTAGGAGAAGAAGAAAATGTATAGATGCACTTATTTGTGTAATGATAGATAATTATCAGTTCAGGTTATTTCATGAAGTAAACAAAAAACATGGTTGTGCTGGCAAGTGTGGTTATGGTTTATGACATCAGATACAGTTTAGCGTGAACAGAGTTTATACCCTGTTCACTATAGTCTATCCCAAATAAGAAAGACATGACTTCATGTCAGTTGATGGATCAGGACTACCAGGAGAGAAAGTAATAAGTATGTAGAGATTCACCCTATTCAACGAAGGCTGCATCCAAAATGGTCTATCTCACCAATGTTAACGAAACGTGCTGTCATTCTAAAGCATTAAAATGGACATAGGTTTTCTGATCATGCGTAGTAGATCTTTTTTAGTCTATGTTCAGTTTTATGGTCCACTGAATTTAAAGCTATATAAATACGTTGATGTGAATTCAGTGAAATTGAATGAAACTCATGTCCATTTTAGGGCTTAAGGTGTTATCGTTGGAACGGATTTGTGTGCTTACCTAGGTATCCATTAATAAATGATCGAAGGGTATAATAGTCATAGTCTATTCCAAATTAGAACGATATTACAGAGACGTTCATATTGCTCAGCTATGTAAACATGAAATCATTGGTTTATGTAAATAAAACAGTTTTGAATGCAGCCGTTCTTAGTTGAATAGTTTGAATTTTTATCTTTTACTTTCCTCCTTGATCCATCAGCTTGTATAATGTCACGTCGTTCAGAAAATGAAAATCCAACGTAACATTTTCGATTTTAGCCTATTCATTTGTTGCGATTTAGGTAATTCCTCTCTAATTGTAGATACAGATTTTCCATAGTTGTGGAACATTGAACCCGGAGAGAGTATCGATTTAAAGAGAAATTTACTTTTACACCCTTCATTAATATGTGTGTTAAGGGTAAATTGACAAATCGTTACAAGTGAGTCACCACCAGTCAAAACTCCTCTGTATCGTTTTCCAAATTTCATAGAAGTGTCAAAAAAGGAAGAAGTTCTTGAAGTTTTGGTAGAATCAAGCAAGAATTCCGAAGTTGTAAAACTGGGTTTTGTATTACCATGCTGGTGGTAAAAATTTTTTGAAGTTTTTCAGCATTTTATAATTTCTTATAAATTTTTAAAAACTGCCACAACTGCTGCTAGAGTTGAAACTTGAAATTGGTTGACAAAAATTTTCTCTTATCCGAATTTTAATTTTTTTCAATGGTGTCTGTTATCTGTCTCTTCCGAGAGATGAAGAGGTTAAAAAAATAATCTAACAAAAAATTTTTACAAGTTATTTACGCAGCGTTAAAATATCAAGTGCAAAAGAAGTATTTGTAATGCTAGATAACTATCTAACTCATGAAACCTAGTTAAAAACCAAGTGTTTACAATTTTATGCCTAATAATTGACATTCCAACTCGAATCTAATGTGATTATATTATCATAAACAGGTTGATATGATTTTTAGGGTTAAAAAAAATGTTTTCCCACTCAGCACTCTTTCGGAAATTCACTGTGTCTATTAAAGCTCACTATTTGAAAATTGATATGGAAGTAAGAAAATTCACCATACCTATTTTATTTTTAATAGGTCCGATTCAAAAACCGTGCTTGATAGAAAAATTCAAAGGGTAGTAATTAATTCAGCTTGATAAAATGTATTAATATTATTGATAAACAATTCTCAGAAAAAAATTTTCTTTCATCTTAGCCTTTACAAGTGTTTTTATAATTCAGGTAATTTTGGTTTGTTTATTTATTTATCTTTTTCTTTAACTACATGGCATACCAATCTGATTGCTGCTGGGAGAAAATATCTTATAGAGATCCCGCTGATCCCTAAAAAAAGTTGGATGAAAATTTCATTGTAGTGTCCACTAGTTTTTTTTTTGTGTTTTTTAAATAAAAAATTTTGATTGATTTTCAAAGGTTTAAGATTTTTCAAAATTTTTTATTGTTTTTGAACAGTTACTTTTGCTGAAAATATATTTTTAACCATAAAGATCAATCTTAGTATTTTCAATGGGATGAAAAATTTTTTGTTAGTTTTTGAACAAAACTTTTTCAAAAATGCGTAGAAAGTTTATTTTTAATTAGAACTAAATATAAATTTCCGAAAAATCATCCGTTTGATTATTTTTCAACGACTGTAGCCCTCGAAAGAAGAATATAAATACTATTTCACATCATCATTCTAGAAAAAAATTTTTTTTCCTCAGAAACAACATAAAATAGGACAGACTAGTTTGCTTAGGCCATGGCGAGAATACGTAACTTAACTCAAGTTTCAGTGCGTAGTGTTTCCATTGCTGCGCGAATACGTATGTGTATTGGTGATCACCCGCAGTTTCATATTGGAAAACTAATTTTATCGTCGATTTTATAACAGCTGGACACAATGTCAGGCTTTGTACGCCTGACATACTGCCTCTTCTTTTCGGTCTCCTTCTTCAAAATTATTCATTAGTGAGTGTTACTGGAGTTTCCTTAGCACTGCTCAATATTCAGAACCGTATTTTCCCCTCAGTTTTTTCTTCTTTTTTTTTCGTTCCGTTTCTTTTTCACTTGATGACGAATGTAGGTGTTCATAATAACTCCTCTTATACAGCATACAAAATTAGTGATTTTTGGAAACTGCTCTCGTAGCCAGAATTGATTATTTCTATTAAGGAAAAAAAATAGTACACCATTTGATAGTGCTACGTGGGCTATAGTTTTGATTGAAGTAACCGTACAATTTTCGTTACTGTCGAAATAGAAATCTGGGGGGAAAATCTAGTGGTCTTTTACGCAGCAAGACGTACATTGTATACAAAGTCATACTCCGTTGAGGATCCAGCCACATGGACAGAATTTTCTCCAGATGGTATCGAAATCGCAAACAAGTTCACTCTTATGGCGTACCACCTCACACAACACTCATTCAATGAAAAATTTGTTTACTGAGTTTTTAAAGATTTGTCACTCTTGTGATTAAATTAATTTCGTGGAGAAACCCGTTTTGAAACGTCAATAGTTTTGCCATACTACGGTTTAGTCGGATTAGTGTTTTGTGGGATAAAATCATGAAAATAACCTAAGTTTATATCAGGTTAAATCAGGGGAATAGGTAGTTCCGTCGTAAGGAGGAAGGCATGTCAACATATTTTGTGCAGTGTTTTTGACACCCCCACTCTACACGACTACCACCATCACCGACAATACATACAATTTCTTATGTCAAGCTTCTTTTCTTTCTTTTTTCGGAAATAATGTAGGTTGGTTCAGACCTCCTCAGAGTTCAGAAATTAATTATATCAACATTTTTAGGAACTTTATGTAGTGAGATCGTGATATTCTCAAGAACCCTGCAGGGTTTTATTTTTGAGCATAATTCTTATAGCCCATCAAAATAAGGCAAAAAATAAAGTTGGTATACAATTAATTGTTGCAAAAGATTTTACAACTGCAATATATTCGAATGGGCTGCGTTATAAGTGACGAAACTTATCAACCCCATGCCCTGTGCTTCAACCAAGGGGGCAACAGTGTATTACTATTTTAGATTTTTCAATTTTCCGATAATAAAAGTACTTCAATACAAAATTGATGTACATAAACTTGAAAATAAAAAAGTAGTTATACATTTTGTTCAGAAATTTCATAGATGAAGCTGGGACAGAAGGTGAAAAAGAAAAAAATTTTTTTTCAAACTTTGTTTCATAATTTTGGAGAATGACTTCCCAAGTAACCACCATATGTTAAGAGATTAAAAATGATGATCGAAATGAATGCATAACTAAGAGACTCGTAATGAACAATGATATGGTCTAAGAAATAAGGTGATTTGGTGACAAGCGTAAGATTGTTCCGTTTTATAAAATGGTCGAAAAGTATATTCGATACATTAATTCCAGATGATTGTTCTCAGGTTTTCTAGAAAGAGATGGCTTTATACGTGGATTGAATCCTATAGTGTGAGAGAGATAAGTAGTAATGAGTGGTGTAAGTGAGATGGAAACACTATGGAGATCTGAGTTTGTAGTATGACCTAAATGCACACAAATATTATACAAGGTGGATTCTTATATACTATATATGGGGTGTCACGATAGATTGTGACGAGTATAAATGAGTAGAAGTGAATATATCGTTGCAATACTTTTTTGTTTCAAATTTTATGAACATTATTTGTAGTTGTAAATTCTTTACTTAAACAGGAAAATTGAAAAAACTTAAAATATTCGTACATTGGGTGTAGTAGCAGGTGCGTACAGGGGCACTTGTAAACACAGTTATTAACTACTTAATGAGTGACACTTGCATTTAAACTTTTTTCTTGTTATCCAGTTGGTAATTTTTTATTTAACAAAATATTATACCTACATGTTACAATTTTAGATTTACAAAAAAGAAATTTTTTCCAAAACTCAAATTCAAATTTTTTTTTCCAATATATTTTGTTACAAAAAAATTTAATTCTAAATTTATTTCTACAAAAAAAAATTACAAAATAAATAAGTAAAATATTTTTTCTAAAAACTTTTTGTTTAATAATTTTATTCCAAATTTATTCATATGAAAAATAAAATTTCAAAACAAGTTGTAATCCTTTCTCAAAATTTTGTTTAAGAAGTTGTTAATAATTCGATACAAATGATCGAAAACATTCGTAAAAACAGAATGGTGATTACAATTTCATAGTACCTATGACCAAGGTATTTTGTATAAGTCAAAATATTATTCTTCACCTACTCGGGATATTTTTGCACTATATTGAATCTTTTTTTTTCTTTTTTCCATGCCTTTGGATCCTGTTCTTTTTTATAAGCTTTTATTCTACTCACTACTCTGATTTTAAAATATACCAATACTGCAGCCAACTTTCCGAAACGAAATAATATTTATTTTGCATTAAGCTAAAGCCAAAAAAAAATAAATTAATTAAAGCTTGTTATCTAAAAACTCGTTTTTAACATAAATTTCATTAACTTCCATCTGTCCCAACATTATTTCTTTGTCTACTTGTTCCTTTTCGAGTTCAGTTAAGAATGAATAAAAACTAGGGTAGTGTTTATTCATAACAATTTACAATCTGTTTATGCCTCCCTTCGGATGTGTTTTTTGTTTGAACTGCTTGCTGTAGTACTGATTCATGCTGCATCTATAAATGAGGTCTGTAACGAAATGAGAAAACTTGAGACCTGCCTCTAGCTTTTGCAACTGGCTTTCCACGAACGTAATTTTTTTTAAATATTCATATGCAAGGAATAAATCTATAGGCATTTCGTCACTTAAAATTTGAAAATAATGAATGCTCTGGAGGTACAAAAGCGAAATATTTTTTTTAGAAAAAAATATTGGAATTTATTTCTTAGTGCCAGTAAATTTGGAATTGAATTGTTTTGGAAAAAAATATTGGAATTTTTTTTTTGGTATCAATAAAATATTTAGAATTATATTTTTTTGAATTAAAATATTTTGGAAAAAAAGAATTGGAACTTGTGTTTCAGAAAAATGTCCCTACCGAAAAAAAATTTAGACTTCGGCCTAGTTATCCTTCATTCCAATTTTGCCAGGCCAGATGCATGAGGCCCTGACCAGCATCTGCTGTTTGCTCATAAGTAGCTAAAATCTGATGAATCATCTGATCAAGGACAATGTTTTTTCATTCGTTAGGCTCTTTCCAAAGTGGGGTCTGCTCAGCGTATTTTATCATAAGTTTGGAGAGCTTCCATCTTCAATTTAAGTTATAAGATGCTGATTTTTCACGAGCCTGTTGAATGTTGAGTGCAAAGATTCAACTCCATTGTTTGTGTGATGGTGCATATTGTTGCAGTTTCGTATGTTCCTATCTACACTCTCGAACCATTGCTCAGTGAAGTAATTGTAAAATTCTGTCAGCTGTCCCATTGAGGTATAGTCGCCTGAATTTTTCACTATCTGTCAATTATGTCGTCAAGAGCTGAATAGGCCTGTATGCATTATACAGGGCTCATTCTTAGGTATAATCTCATGCCCTTATCATTTCTATATTCCTGAAGGAGACTCAAATGTTGAATTTTATGCCACAAACTTTGAGTAAAGTGGAAATTGTATCCGCTTACTGTCATTGTTTGGGAAAATTTCTTCAAAGGGAATTTTTAATTTGCCAAGATTCCACCCGATACTTTTTAAGAATCAGAAAAGTATATCTTACTTTGCTCTCACTTGTTTGGCAATAAACAAAAAACAATTGGAAATAGACTCATAGGATTTCCAAAACATTTTTGAAGCTTTAGAACACGTATAAAGTGTGTTTGTTTTGGAACCTTAGAAGGAAGACTGTAATCATAATAAATTTACTTTCCTATGTAATGTATTTACAAATTTTATGTGGAATGTCAAATAAGTAATGACGACCAGCAATAAATTTGAGAAGGTTTGCCTACTAGTTTGTCGACTTCACAGACATTGGGGTATCACATCCGTATCTCCTGTTCGTTACCCCCTTACTGCCACCCCCATAAATTGTAGCTCCGTTGGTGGAAGCACAGGGTATGGCGTGGACTCATTTTTATCACTTATTGGGGATTTCTCTCCAACATATTTCAGCCACATAACCGTTTGTGCTTATTAATTCTATTTCAAACCCTTATTTTATTGGACTTATTATATTGTTTACAAAATTCGAAAATTGTGCAATTTACTTGTGAAATTACTTAACACTGACCGCAAATTAGACCCTTTTCTGTGGCGAAAAAAACGTTGGAGACAGACAGCATAAAGAGCTTCGTTACACATCCCATATAGATATACAAGTCGGTTTCTCACAGCAAAAAGGAAAATGGTCCGTGAGACAAAAAGCAAAATTCTGCATTATAATTCGTTATCTCGTCTATGAACAAAATATTTGCACAACGAATGATTTACGATAATTATGCAAAAATTGGTCAACGCCAGCGAAAGTATGTAGACGCGACACAAAATCGCATCCAATTTCAGATTTTTAAGGTTATTTCTTTACAAATATTCACTACGTTTTCTTCTCCGTTTGTTAATTCCTTCTTCTTTTTTTTTTCCATCTCTTTTGCACTTTTTTTTTTTACTATAAGAAGCGGGGTTTGACAAAAATAATATATATCAACGTGATTCGTTATTTATGTAAACAGAAATTGAAGGTGCAAGACGTGAGAGAGGATTGCAGTGCCGCCGGTCAGTCTGCTATAGTTGATGGTCGTTTTATCTTTTCAATCATTTTGTTGTATAAATCTCTGGTGGTTATTTCTTTTTCTTCTTTTTTTTCTCCGTAGTTTTCTTCTTTCATCCTCTGTCCCGTCTTCAGCTCACTTTTTGCCCCGTTTGACGAAGCAAAAATGTGGACGAACGACTCATTCTGGGGGCCCACCGTAATTTTATTCTCGCGTTAGCTGGGGCAAGGTTGTAGAAGAAAAGAAAAAGCCACAGAAAGAGAATAATATGATAATGATGGAAAAATAATAATAACGATAAATTCAGCATCTTCAAAGAGGATAAAAAATATTTTTCCTATTTTATTTATTTGATCGTCATTTTCGTTTTTGCCCTATTGTTTCATATATAGCTGTATGTATATAATACACACATCTATTCGGTTTTTTTCCACCTCCTCCATCTCTCCCCCAGTTGCCCACTTTTTTTTTCTTCTTTTTACAGTTTCGTTTGAGAAACGAAAACTTGCCGACAATTCTGCAGCGATTGTTTACCGGGGGGACGAAAAAAAAAAAAAAAAAGGAAAAAAGAAAGAGTAAAAACGAAGTGAAGGGAACGTTTTTACGCACCGATATTTAAATGATTATTTATGTATCATTTTGCTAGTTTTATCATCGTCGTCTGCTATGACGTTTGGCGATGAAAACGAAGAAAAATTCTCTTTGGAATTTACCGACGATCTATCTCTAACAAAATATTCCGTTCGCCTAGCTAGCTAGATGGTATACAGGGTGTACCAGAGGTCGATTTGAGCTTTAAGTGTATGTAGCAACAATATAATTATCAATATTTTAAAAGTTAAACCACTCTGGAGAAAACTAAACGTGAAAATATGGTCTGAATCAGACAGAACCCAGTAAACTTTCAGATATGCCCTGTGAGCATTACACTAATTCAGGGCGTCATTGTTCAAGTCGGGTCTCCTGATTCACATCAAAAATGTACTGGTATCCAAATATTTGCTACTCATGAGCGCCGTTAGGGGCATCAAGTGGGTGCTCTTGCAAAACCCGATTTTTTTTTTCAAACACAACGCAGGGCCCTTAGTTACAATTTTTCTTCTTTGGACAAATTTTTTCTTTTTTCTTTTTTTTGCAACATCTTGCCCTCATGGTGCCTCCTGCTCCTCCGTGCCATATTATGATTAAATTCATTTATGATTTTATGATTTCTGGTATTAAGACGTCACTTGATTTAAGACGATTTTTAAAATAGATGATATCCTGGTACATTTCAGAATTTACCAAAATTACTGATATAATTCTTCAAAATATGGAAATATTTTCAAACTACCTTAGAACCTCGATTATCCGACCACTATGGGAATGGGTTAATCGATGGCTGGAACATACTGAATGTAGGATAATCCGAGGAGTAGCTTCGTCAGTTGAAAGTACATATTTTTTTCAGAAACTGCTCCCTGACGAATGCCATTAAATTTTTTCCAAAGGGTAACCACCCTTCATTTGCTGTAAAATTATCTTTTCTCGGTAATTTTTTGTTCAAAATTAATCCATTTTTTTGCTATAGGCCCGAAAGAAAAGCTTCAGTTTTGCATTTTTTGATTGAACACACCCTCAACGTATTACCAATTCAAGATTTATAATTTAGCGTTTCTTTAATGACTTTTAGAAGGCAGCATGATCGGTTTTGATCCGAGGAATTGGATTATGGAAGTTTCTACTGAATTTCTGGGTACCTGTACAAAGTAGAATTTTACTATAGCCTAGTTATTACAAAATTGTAATTAATTTGTTATTACCTTCTCGTAGATGGAGAATCATTTCTGAAATATTCATGGTGAAAAATTTGACAATATGTAGGCCTAGAAAGTAGAAAAGATTCCATTAACTTGACAAATATTTATTTTTAGGGTGTGTTTTAGAATTTTTATTTTATTTGGAAATAATACGGTTTGAGTGTTATCAAAATGACTTAAAACTGTTGCATTGCCGAACTGAAGGTAAAAAAATCATACAAAATTAAAATACGGTTTCTCATAAACCAACAATTCTATATACAACTAAATTCGAATCATATCTATACCAACCATGTTAAAAAATGCTTGTACCTGGAGTTGAGGAATTTGAGGTAAGGAACTTAGCTGAAATGACGATAGAAATTATTACTATTATATTAGATTTCAAACTCATTTTTGTGTTGAAAAATGACTATATTCCTTGATTCCCATTGCCCTTAAATATACGAAAATTTTTTCTAATGGGTACGTGGAAACTATATGAATGGGACATTTGGCTTATTAAGCTTACGTTTTCGTTGATAATTTTACAAAAATGAAGTCTCAATTCACTAACCTCCGGAAGGTTTATATCGATCCACTAGTGAGAACCCTTAATGAAGAAGTGTCTTGCAGGCCTAAGTGGATGGCTGAAACTGTGTTGCACTTGTAATGACAATAATATGAAAACTAGGGATCTGCGATGAAAAAATAAATACTCGAATGCAAGCCATCGGTTATGGTCATGAAAATAAAGTTTCATTAGTACTAATAAATACCTAAAGGTAAGAAGTCGAGGTCAGACTTTATTTTATTGAATTAATAACTATTAATGGCGGAAGGGGGGAATGGACAAATGAATTGCTAGTATGAAAATTATAACCTACACGACCAAACAGTAGGGAAATTTTCATTTCATGCGTTCTTTTCAAAAGTCTATTCACAATATTTTGGCAGATATAGAGATTAGTTTTAGTGCAAATATTTTAGCATTCTTAATAAAAAAATGTCTAGTCATCCTGACTAATATTTATGTTTGAAATTATTAAGTTCAATTTCTTCTTTGATTAATACTATTAATTGTTACTTTTTGTAAAAAATGTTTTTCTGTCATCACTGTTTGACCCAACGAAGAGACTTCAAATTCTTACGAGTCTTCTCTTTGGTTTGGTTGTCCTTCAAAAAAAAAAAACCTAGAATTTTCTTTGCTACTGCTTTTGTATTAATTTATCATTCGATCTAACTGCGTCCGGAATTCTTTTTTGTGGTTTTTGTCTGGGGTTTTGTATCAACAACATCAAGTAGAAATCATTTATAGAGAATTGTGTTTCAATTATTTCATTTTAAAAAAATTGGGAAAAAGAGGGAGAGGATGGAGTGATTGCAATTTTTATTAAGTTTTTTGGATAGAATCACCTTTAACTGCGTCCATAAAAGATGGTAAATCACTCTTGGGTACTCTATTCGAAAATTATTCAAAAATAGCCTTTTCGAGAGACCAATGTCCAAAAATTGTGTTTGAATTGCCATTAATACATACTTCATGAGTGAGAAAAACTCAAAAAATCAAGATGTGACTTATTTCAAGAACTCATATGTACACCCTCAATATTGTATCTACTTTCACTGAGAGAGTAACGGTCCTACTTAGGATTTATCTCATAAGGGGTGTTTTATAAATCGATAAAACATTTTTGAGCAAGCATAAAAAAAAAGTTCTTTAAGTGTTTTTTATGTCATTCATAATTTATATGCTGTATTTTGTGGAGTTGAGGGTTTCAACCCCAAAACCCCTCCACTACGTACGGCCCTGAAAGAATCAAACATAAATATAATTTATGACGTTATTTCAGAATAATGTAAGATTTGGTAAAATTTCCCCTGAATGAATAACCAGGAAACTTGGAGGGAAGATGAAGAAGTACCAATTTAACTGTAAGAGTTTTGCTATTATTACGAAAAATTTTTACCTACTTCTTACGTTGGCTGGTACTGCGACAATAATTAAATTAGTACAAAAATATTGTTCCACAAAAAATGCGAATTTTATTTTTATGTAGGTTTTCTAAGAAAATCTACGTATTAAAATTAATCTTGCATTAAGACCAAGGGATGAGGGTAGGTTCGTTTTTCGTCTCATAACTTCAAGAAAATTATAGCACTATTAGTTGAATTAATTCATGTAGTATATAATTATATATTACACACTTCTGTCGAACTAGGTACAGGTTATAATTTTTATCGGGTAGTCTTGAAATTTGGTAGGTACATTTATTTGGATTAACACAAGGACAAACCCTTTTTTTTTGTCCAGATCGTCTTTATGGTTCGTCTATTAGATTCTATTATGTTTTACTTGTGGGATTTAAATGGTTTTAAAATATCGAATTTTTAACCAATTGTTACAAAATTTGTACCTTGAATAATTATATTTTCATTTTGAAAAATTTTATTCCAAACGGCTAAACGGTTTATGCGTAGAGGTGATTAGAGAAAATCTCAAACTATTGCTAAAAAACGAATATAACGTCCAAATGAACTAAAGAAGTTGGTCGAAAGCAGGCTTGTTTTTATTTAATTTGCTAAAAAATCATTTAATAACTTGCTACGTGTTTTATAACTTCGTAATACATTTCATTCTTTCACTTTATTATGAATTTCTTTGACACTTCGTTTTAAACGTAATATTTACCCACCATTCTTCCAAATAATTTTCATATTTTCATTTTTTTTATTGTATTTAATTCTACCAAATTATAATATTATGTTTCAACAAATTGCAAAATATGTTTTTAACTAAATCAAAACTTTTCGTGTAAAAATGATTTAAAAAATCCTTTATTATTGCTTATAAGACGCAGTGGCGTCACTACAAAGCAAAAAAAGTGCACAATATTATATTATTTTTTTTTTTTTTGGTGGGGGGGTTTTTTAACTCATTTGATTGCATTATCTTGGATTCTTGGCACATTTTGGCCCACGCAAAAAAACAAGCTGGTGGCGTCACTGACAAGACGAGATCACATATTCTAAAGAAAAGCTGACATCAAAGGGAACGTGTTGTTATTATAAGCTTTTATTCTACTCTCTTCAGCGATTTTAAAATATACCAATACTGCAGCCAACGTCTCGCAACAAAATAATGTTTATTTCGCATGAACCTAAAACCTAAAAATAATAAATAAAATTTTTTAACCTAAACTTATTTTATTCGTCAAGTATTTTGTTAAGTTACACATAATTCAATTTCATAAAATATTCAATTATCCACTTGTTTTTTGTGTTAGGAAAACCTATATTTTCTGGCATTGGTTGCCGCGTTAGAGTTTTTTTCTTTAAAATAAAATTTGAATCATTATAGATTTGGGCCGTAATAACAACATTTTTGTTAATATCTAGATAGGTAGGTATACTTTGAAATGTACTTCGTCATAAATTTGTTTATGTCTTAAAACAGCTGAGAGGAATGTTCATTCTTGGTAACTTATTTTGAGGCAAAATTCGCCAAACATCTTTTAGGAGAAGGGCGTGCACCGGGAAATTCCCGACAGCCCCCTGGGCCTATATCCAACACCGCTTTGGCCCATAACCTTTGAAGCCCTTTTCAATTTTTTAAAATAATGTTTCAGTAACTATCTAAACGTGTCCTGTAATTTAGAATTTCGGCCCGATTTACTCCTCCTTGTTCGAAGAACATGCCACTTAAGTTGTTGGTCTATGGTTTTTGGTCGCTTTTATGGAGTTTTATATTACGTTGGTAGAATTGTATAGTCTATTACCGATTGGCCTACACCTTATCGAACGAGTAAATCGTATTTCCCTCGCACTGAATGCCATTGCGATACCGCATGCTGTGGGTGTGTGCCTGTAGAACCATTTTTGGGAAGAAAGGATACGCGGTGGGAAGGGTGGCAAAGAAAACGATGACGGAAATTAGCGAAAGTAATTTCGTTTTCGGATTTGAGAAAAGTTTTGATCGTTAAAAGCGACGGTGCGGTCATTATGCGCGGCACTCCACGAATGGAGATTTAAGAAGGGTTGGCGGGTAGTTTATGGCTGGTCGTCGTGGATTAAAGATTTTATGCTGATCTGCGGTGTGGGAATTTCAACCTATAGATATACCTATTGTCGGTGTTGCGCCGGAGCGAACGTAAAAAATGCCAACGGAGGAACACGTTGAATAACCGAGTGTGAAGGTCAGGCAGGGGTGAGGTAAGGGGTAAGAGCAATCTCGTTTTTCAGACTCGCTGATGGTAAATACGCGTGTGAGAGCGGCATGAAATATCAGCGATGTTTTCTCGGCTCCAACATTGTAAAAAGATAATTTTTGATGCTTTATTTCGTATTCGACATCCATTTTGGTTTTTGAGTTAATTGTTTTTCTTTTTTTTTTTCTCGCTTCCTAATTGGTAGACGCGAAGTGAAACTGTGAAATTATGTTGCTATATACAAAACGAAAAATACGAAGAAAATCAAGATTCTGGGGGTGCGTTTTCATTCTTTTCGACGTCATTAAATTTACGATTATTGAAGTAGGGAGAGTTACAAGTTTTTTATGTGAAAAAACTTGACCAAACTCGACCATAGCCTTATTGTAGCTGTAAAACAATTTCGAAAAACATCGTTCCATCGTTTGTCTACGATTATGTGGAAAATATTTTCAATAACCCAGTAAGGTCAAGCAGTGCAGCCGACAAGAGAAATTTTTTGCGATACCCACCAAAAAAGTATTTTTTTTTTGCATCTTTACTGAACGAAAAGTAAAAAATTTCAATACGACGTAAAAAACTACGATTTTGCGCATGCGTACATGCAAGTTGACTTTTTTGAATGGCTCCATTATACTTTCTTGCGTGGCTTGATTTTTTTGTTCTAAACTGTTAAGCAGTAATTTTTTTTTGTTTTGTAAAAAAAATTAAAATTGATACTTATTAAGTTATTTATGATCTCATTTCATATTAAAATTGATTCGTTTCCTGTCCGTAACATTTTTTTGGGGGGGTAAGGTGAGAATGAATTTTTTTAGAATAAAATTATCATTTACCTACTTAATTATAGAAAAATTAGTTAATTTTTCTTATTTACGGAAATTATTTTTTATTTTTTGGGAGGTGGTGTTACAAAAAATAGTGTATGACACACGTGAGAAATAGGAATTATTTCACTAGCTTCCGACTCGTCCTTGAAAAATCACACTTGTGAAAATCACCTACTTTTTGCACTTGCATCATAAATAACTATTTTTTAAATTGAGAAGTATTTTCACTCTGAAAATACCTACTAATCGCTAAAAGGTGAGAAAATTTTCGAAAAATTTTTGTATTCGATGAGGACTAACAATTATTGTCGAGTATCTGAAGAATAAGTCTTAGGAGCGCTTCGTTAATAGCTCTTCCATCGAATTTTTAAAATTTTTCAGCCAGACTAACCAATGCCAAAGATGCTGCCGACATCAGCTCGAACGTCGATTAGGCGTCATTCAATGCGGTCAACCAATCGCCCTCTTGGACCACAATCAATCGGCCAGGATTAATGCGAGTCAAAAGGGATTTCGCCGTGCGTAGGTGACGGAAAAGTTTTTATCTGTCACGAAACAGGACTCTCTGGAGCGACGAAAAATTAATCCCACCGGTCTAGATTCACCGGCGAGAAGAATGAAAGGCGAAGGCTGCGAAGATGGAGTTTTCGAAATTATTTTTTGAAAAACTCTCGTAGGCTATTAATCCCGGGAGCTGTATGTGTTGTGTTTGTGGTGTACGTAGCGGGTGTTTGTGTGTGGTGGTGTATGTGGTGTGTGTACAGATCTTAGTCTGGCTTTTCCTCATCTCTGCTGCAGATCTATGGTCGCCCGAACGCAGTAACATTGAGAGAAACAAACAAAAGGAAGAATAGAAGAAGAAAAAGAAGAAAAAGAAAAGTTCGAATGAAAAAAGTTTATTAGAAAAAAGAGAAATTGGTGATCGGCTCATCTAGCCGGTAAATGAATAGGATTATCGCTTCCTGCTGCTGTCGCTACTGCCACTGCATATGAACTTCTCCTTGCTGACATTTAGTCATTTCCTGTATATATATATATATAAAATATATACGTATATATACCTACATAGAGAGCTTGGAATTGCCGATTCGTAAACACTTCTGTAATTCTGTTGTGAAAAAATTCTCAATGACGTTTAAAAGAGGAGAGGAAAATGGGAGAGAAAAAAAGAAAGCATATCATAGATGAAAGGGAAACGTTTATATTATCGCTTGAAAGGCGAATTATATTTTTTCTATGCGAAGAGCCAATGTATTTATATAGTACAGTTTAATATTTGTCGGTAGGGGGAAGAAAAATTCATACTCCCATACAGGCAAAAAAAAAGAGGGGAAAAAGTATAAATAACGAGCTGAAATTAGCAGTGTTGGTGGAAATACAAAACGCATAGGTCGGTTTCAAATTTGGAATGGTTTAGGTGCAGAGGTTATTGCTTGGAAAATTAACATGAATTTGGAGAAAGGAAGAATAGAGGGGGAGAGAGAACGAAATATAGAGGCTTTAGGTAAGAGTAAGGGAGAGAATAAGAGAACAAGAAGAGACTAAAATTGAGACAGAAGCCAATATGGAGAATGAGAGAAAATACAGAAAGTAAAAGGGTCTTGGTGTAACAATAGAAAAAGCCTCGTTCGGTCGCTCTTTTAATAACAGAAATCATTCCGCTTTTTTGGCTCCGTCCACCGTATAATTGCAGATCATGTTCGAATTTGATGGACAGTTTCACGATTGTTGAGACAGGCGATTTGGAATTTGCAAACGGTCGTAATTTTTGCGCTGGAGGGCGGGGAAGTAAAATTCGTTCCCTTTAATTAGCTGGGAGGAAGTGCATAGAATGTGATTTTTTTCTTCTTTTCTTCTTTTCTTCTTCATAACACTATACTAAAAGAACCTATAGACGTATGGAGTATACAGATAACTCATCACGTACATTGTTAGCTTGTGGTGTATTATCCGGATATGCGGGGTATGCGCTACGTACCCGAACCATTTGAAAAAGAGAAAATTTAATATTTAATGGACAGTGGGTCTAAATAAAATAAATTAAAAAAAAAAAATGTTGTAGACTATTTAATTTAATAAATGATTACACTGGCCAATTTTTTTTCATTTAACCTGAATATTTAGTGTCTGGTAAGTATAGATTTAACACAAAGTATGCGATTGTCTGAGCGTACCTTCCTGTTTAGCAAACGACACCAAAAATAGATCTCAAAACCAAAATTTCCAAAAGTCTCTGAAAATGAAACTTATTAAAGAAAACTGAGACTTCGATTCTTTCATATTATGTTACTTCATGAAAAACGTTGAGCTTCATTACAGATTTCAGGCTGGAGCTTTCATAACCAAATTTCCCAAAATACCCTAAAAATTAAACTTTTCAAAGTTAAACCTTAATTCTTACATTTAAATAACGTCATATAAATTTCGGGGCTTGATTACAACTTTCAGAATATAGCTTTTAAAATCTAAAAAACCCAGAAAACAAAACCTTTAAAAGTAAAAATGAAACTTTCATTCTTCCTCAGTACACGACACCACAAAAACGTTGAATCATGATTTCAGCTTTCTGGGTAATACTTTCAAAACCAAGCTGCTCAAAAGAATCTAAATAATGCACTTTTGATAGCATAAACGAAACTTCTATCATTTTATATTGCAGATATCATTGAAAATTTTGAATTCAATTACAACTTTCAAGGTGAAACTTTTAGAACCAAACTTCGCAAAAAACTTCTGGATATAAGCACCAATGTTGCTCTAAAATGTTGTCTAAATTTATGTGGTTGTAGTGGTGAAATGCTGTTACAAAAAAAAAAAAAAAACAACTTAAACATTTTATATAATATAGGTACCTGATAATAGATAAAAATCTTTCAATTGCGAAAATCTATTGGTCGCGAATTTCAAAATCGTCCTTTAGTAAACTTATTTTCAAAGATAAAAATTAGAATCAGGATTCTGCCCCTTCATTTAGAAACTCTTTGATCCGCTACTGCTATATTAAGCTGAATATAAACTCTTGTAGGTACCTTAGAACTGCGATCGTCTACTGGCCAAAAGTAAGTCTGTTCTATATTTACGCCAAAGTATGCACTAAGCAGTCTAACAAACAGTGGTGTATCATGCTCCCAAAGTTTAGATATAGGGTTACTTTTGAGAATGATTTTTGAGAAAAAGTTATTCTTACAAAAAGGTAAGAAATGCTTCCTCTCCAAATTATAGCTCCCTCCCTAAGGGAAGTAAAAATCAAAAATCGGATTTATCTTCCTCGAAAATTTTATTAACAAAATGAACCAAATTAGTATTTTATATTCTTAATCTAGCATTCAATTAGGGGAGGGAACCTCCTATTAAATAGGTAGCCGTATTTTCTAAACACTTCGTTGTATCGGAGTGAGAGTCCCACCATTTCCACCACTCTATTCCACAATAAAATATATATTGATAAGATATTTGACTTTTCTATGAAACCTTAGTTGTTTTTGAGAATGAAAAGGTTGATATTTGAAATTTGGCTAAAATTATTAATTATAGGTTACGTCTGATATATTTGATAACGGGTGGTTGCGGGGTTGAGTTCGTGAAAAGACGAAATTTTGCCTAATCAAGGCCAAGGCATGCGTTATATTTACCGCATACCAAAGATCCAGTCGCAAACCATGATATCCTTAAAAACAATTTCAGGAGGGCAGTGTTCTGTTGTGCGCACCTAAATAGCCGCAATTAAGCTCAAAAGTTTCGATGCCGTCGCATATGAATGAATTTGGGTTCACTTGGAAAAGCTTTATTTTTGACTTGGAAGGTTTTGTTTTCAGTGTATAAGTTTCATTTCTATTTTGAAAGGTTTGTTTTCAATTTCTTTTGAGAATTTAGCTGTAATTGAGTTCAAAAGTTTTGTTAATACTACATCTGATAGAGTGAAGGTATATTTTCTAAAAGTTTCGTTTATTCTTCGAAAAGTTTTATTCAGGGTCTTATTGGAATTTTAAATTTTAAGAAGATCTATCCTGAAAGCTGTAATTTAAGGTCAACGGTTTTGGTAACATCACGTATGTAAGAATGAAGGTTAAATTTAAAAAGTTTTATCAAATGCTTTGAAATGTTTCATTTCCATAGTATTTTGAGGTGTTTGGTTTTGAAAGGGCGACGAAATCGCGAGTTTGCTACTTGTTACTTACACACCAATTTGTGTTAATACTAGCTGATGGCTTGTATGATTAATTCGCAGAGATAACATTTATAACGATTGATCCCTCTATTTATTGAGGTGCATTCATAGTAAGTTTTTAAATTCGTGACCGACCAATTTTTATCGTTTTTTATTGAGAGAAAGGATAACTACCATTATATATCAGTACTTATACTAATATAAAGACCCGTTCAAATTACGAATACAGCATCAACATTAAGTGAGGGGGAAAAACTAAATTCAAAAACATTCTTTACTGATAACATTGAGACTGAACTTTGAAAATGTTCAAAATAACTGACCAAACATCGAAGTATATCTGCCTATACTATGGTCGAATACCTATTCAAAATATGACTTTATCTTTGCAATTTGTGGGTGGAAATTGACTAGGTCGGTATGCGCTGTAAATTCACATAATACTTCCTGCAGATCAAGGTATTGCGAAAAGATACTTCCCGCATTACACGAAGAAGAGAAATTCATAAAGCCTTTTGGTACTTACCGTCTGCATCTTGTGACGATGACATGCTTAAAGTATTACGTATTCTTTTAATTTTTCATGTATAGGTAACTAAACAATCTTACTCATTAATTTGTGCTGGTTTTCTCAATCATTTTAAACGATCACAATCCTTGTATTTGACGCAAAATCTGTATATTTTTGCCTTTCTAATCGTCTGTACCCGTATCCCCTCCTCATCTAAACTAAAATTTACAACAGTAATATAGACGCGATAATCACTGTGTTTTTTTAGACAAGGGGGTTCACGGCCCCTATGCCCACCCCTTTGAGTCCGCCGCTATTCAATATCAAACCTAGTGTAGGCTTAATACTTGATACAAACGTTTCAATGATCGGTTGCTCTTATTATGGATAAATAAAAAATCCTGCGTTGAAATATAAACTATTTACAAAACTGAGGTTACTGTTTTTCCAGAAATTGGCGAGAAAAAACTCAAAAAAAGATGACCGTAGGTATCACGTGAATTCTGGAAGTAGTTTGGAGTCGAATGGTCTTCAACGACTGAATCGTCAACATAGGGAGGATTCATGGAAAGAAGAAAGATTAGCCAGATGAGAAAGGGTTATATTTTTAATGGTCATTTAAATTCACTGAACGTTAAGGACATTTGTGACCTCCTAATCGGACTTAAATTTTCCCCTTAGAAATCATACTTAAGTGACAAAAACGACACTTGAAGAATACGAAAATAGTTAAGTATACTCAATTTTTCCCTTAAGTAGTTTACTAAGGGTTTACTTAAGTGAACCGAATGACTAAGAATATGGCCCAAAGTATCGTCTGATCTCTATTTGCTTTTTGAAAATTTTTCGTGAAAGTTGAGATGAAAAATATCGAAAACACGTAGTTTGGTCATTTTTGGCAAACAAATTTTATTATTTATACTTTTTATCCAAAATTATTATATTAGTAAGAACGTACAAATTCAAGAAAATTTTTGTTGTGTTGTTTTTTGTAGACTACATGTAATTCAATGCGTGGAGATGTATCGATTATCAGACTGATGCATTAATTTATGAGAAATAATTTGCCAGTATATCTGCTAGAAGAGAATCCTTGAAGAATTGCGAAGTGTGTTAAGTCTGTCCGTTTTCCGTTTCTATGAATAAGCTAAACTACAGATGATAATGATGATGATGATGATGATGTAATTTTCACTACCTAATTTTGATAACATAATGTTGATGTTGAAAATATTTTCATAAATTCGCTGTGTTTTTCCTACTGTCGTGCGCACAAAGTATGTATTGGGAACTTTCTAAAATTTCTATTCTACAACTAATTTCTTACAAAAATATCCACATAATGCAAAGAAATAATTTAGGGCGAAGAGTAAGTATTGTTTTTCGTTTTTCACAGAAGACTTTTTTTTTTTTTTTAAAGTTCTACTAGATGTTTAAGTTCTTCGTTCCTCAATAAATTGCTAAAATTATTATAAAGTAGGTCCCTTAAGCTGCTCATATCTTCTGCCATTGCTAAACTGAAATCACCGTGAGTTAATTCGACTTTTTTTCTGTCCAATGCAAGAAAGAAGTGCTTTTGATGAAGAGAATTATTTTTCACCCCACTCTTGTAAAATTTTTTTAATTTTTGTATGTAGATAACTTGTAATCTAATGAGTAACGAAAAGTATGTACCTGTTGTACCTAAGTACACTCATTCACCAAAATGATGAAGTTATGTTCTTATATAATTTCTTCTAAGTTCAATCTCAAAAGTTGGGTGAATAAGTCAATATTGTTTGGTAGATTAATCTCTCTTTGCCTCTTAAGGCCTGATTGTACCAGCTTTAAACTGTAAGATAAACTAGGTTTAACTGATAAGATGCATGGTAAAATAAAGTTAAACACTACCTACTCATCAGCGGTTTGACTATTTGTTACAACCAGCACTAAGAGGTAGTTTTACAATAGTAGTTTAAACCAAGTTCAGAGTTTAAACTAAGTTCAGTGATAAAAGGTAGTTTTATGATCCATTGAACTGAGTTCGATCATTGTGAACCAAAGTTTACGTTTACCGCTAGATTTCCATGAATTAACTGCGAGTTCAAATTTTTTATTGGCTGGTTTATCATAAAGTTTTTTTTTTTTTTGATCAACTACAAATTTATATGATTGCTAAACACTATCCAGTTCTCAAATATCGTTGAAATATTATCATTTTATCAGGTATTTATTTATTTTATTTTGAATTTCAACATCACAAATTAAATTTCCACCAATAAAAAGTGAATATCTCGTGAAACATCGCAAAAGTCTAAAACATCATCGATTTAGGTGAGCCACAAATATCATGCAATTGTAAAACCAAACAAACTTTGAACCATGGATCAAGGATCAGTTGAATCAGACTTTAAACTTCTATTGTAAAACTAGACCCTATAATTAAGTGATTAGAATTTTCAACCAGGTGTGATTAGTTATTAGTTTTTTCAAGTTCGAGATCTAGTCACATACTTAGGCTACATAATTATTCATTCATCATAATTTAGACCTAGAACTGGACAAGCTCCAGTGATTTCTGCCGTTTTATCATTTGCCATCAGTACGCTTCGTACATACGTAGCCTATATTATGCGCTAATTTATCGGAAAAATGTCCAACAATTTGGAACAGTTCGTGTTCGCTGGTAAGGTAGATTCATATATTCATTCTCTCATATTACCTACCTCTTCCACCATTTCTTCAGACTAAAACCTATCCTATCATTCAAAACCGCAATATCTCTAGCGCGAACATCAAATCACGAGATAATGGTCACGATTTTTAAACGTGGTATTAAACTTTGTTGGAACTGATTGATGTGAGAGTCAACTATTTTTTTCTTCTGTTTTTTTTTTTCTTTTTTTCCTACCTCTTTTACAAAATTAAACATCCAACCACAAAGTATGCTCATCTCTATGGCCTGTAAAGAAAAATACTAACGCCCATAATCGTTATCGAAACCAAATGGCAGTTAAATTCATATAATGTTTTTACTCTCCCCTCTCCTTCTTTAACGCTTTTTATTTCTGTATTTTTTTTCCTCTCTTACTACCTCTCGACGTATGACGGCCGGATATTTGAAATTAAAATATGCAATTCGGAAATGAAGGTAAAAAAAAATAAAATATAAAATAAATTAGAGAAAAAAAAAACACCAAGCAAACGAACGTAATTGCTGGCGAATGAGATTTCCATTCTCATAAAATACGAATGAGATAAAAACACGAAGAAAAATAGCTAAATGACACGCCCATTTTATCCGACTACGCGCAATTTATCGCCACCCCACCTTCCCCTCTTGTCGCAATTTTGTCTTTAACGTGGAAAAATAAAATAATATAAACGATGAGAAAGATGGAGCGAAATGCCAAAACCCAAAGAAAGCAAAAAATGCAAGAAGCAAAGCAAAAACGAGAACGGGGTAATATGAGCGTTGATACCGCTTATGAATATTCATAGTAAATTTTAAATGGGAACGAAAAAAACGAAGAACGAAGAGAAAAGAAAAGATAAGTGGAAAGAGAAAGAAAAGAAAAACAATGTGAAAGAAAATGCGACGAACCAAATTTCCACCATCGCCCAGGGATTTCTTCGTAATTTTTTTTTCTTTCCATTTCACAACGCAAGTTAATTCTTCTTTTATTTGCATTTGTTTGCGTTTTCTTTTTCCTTTTTTTTTTTTTTAATTTTTCCAACGTATTTTTTTTTGTGCTCAAATAAGTCTATAAAATTTTCTTATTATGGTTCTAGTAGGTTTTGTGTTTTACAAATTATAAAATAAATTTGCAGCTGTAGGCCTAACTTACAGGTAATTTCGTCATGAGAATGATTCAAAATCGTTGACGATGATGTCTAACCCAGTGGCATATCCAGCGTTTTTCCATGAGAGGGGGATGAAAAATGGTAATCTGGCAACCAAAAAGTATCTAAAATTATTTCAAGCTGACTTTTATGAAACTGAGGAGTCTCACTTTTAAACGTTGCACTCTTTGACTATATAGCTTATGGACTGCTAGAACTGATAAAATCTTGAAGCCGAACACTGCAGGCGTTACTTTTCGAAAAAGGTACTTTGTGTGAAAATTGAATTTGTATTCAGTTATATTTTCGTGACTCCTAACAATATAAGCAATGGAGAACGATATTCTTTTAAGTTTCACTAGTGTTTGTACTTTCACTTATCACCAAAGGTCGTTTTTCGAAAAAGAACGCCTGTTAACAGTGGCTTCAGCGGTGTTCCATTTAACTCTATGTATTTCTTATCAGTTCTAGCAGTCCATTAAGCTATATAGTCAAAGGTTGCACTATAGTTGGATTCACACTATTTACTGATTTTTGTGTTACCACGCATTATGATGCACAACACAACGCAACGTATGTTAAAAAAAAAAAACGGTAGCCATGTCTATTTTATTTAGAAAAGTGGGGAATTAATGCTGTGAAGCAAGCAAAAACGAATCTACAATTTATGACAGCTGACAAAAATCTGTAGAATCGGATTTGTATTAGACGCGTGTCATTTAGTGTTAACACACACTAACATGCATCTGATGACATAATGCATCATCTGACAATATTAGAGATCAGTGTGAATCTTTGACAATATTGGGATATCCAGTGGTGGTGGAACGCTAGTGCTTATCAAGTGCTATCACTTCTGAAAGAGTGTCCATGGGGATTCATTTCATATTTTTACATGCTGTTTCCAATATGGAAAGAAGTATTGTCTTCCTTCTGGTGTTATTTTTTATACAACTATCAATTTTATCATATACTAGTAACAATAATAAAACAAAATCATGTTTTAGTCATCAAAAATTTCACTTATGACATCAAATATTTCCTTTCAAAAATGCCCATTTGTGCTTAAAAACAGTTATCAAACATACATGATCACCCTCTCACCACTTTTAATTTCTTTTGTTGTGGACTTCCCAATGGTACTGGACCAGTAAAGAAAGATGATTTCTTATTAGACATGCCGGCGTTAAATAGGCAACCAGAGCGTACCTTTTGACGTACTTAGTTTTGCGTTTATGAACACTATCCTTGTAAATTTAAGAAATGTCTTTATCAGATATATTCTAAATTGGTGAACTCAAGCAAAACGTCAAAAATATGCAGAAGGTATGGTAGGATTGCCTACTTTTCCATCGGGATGTCTTGACATTAAGAAGTACATTGGTCTTATGGAGCATTACTAATCCAATACTATGTAGTCAAAGGTGTGAATAGTCTGATCTAAAAACTACTGGCCAGTATTTGTGTTAACATGATTCGTTTTGACAAGGATGGTCGGCATAGTGTTAATTTAGCTTAACTCGTTTAAAGTTTCTCCTAATGTTATACTCTACTCCAATGCACTGACAATGCAGGTAAGTTATTCAATCATTATGGAAAATATAATATTTTAAAGGCTGTAGCTGGATAAGAATGGGAAATGTGCCTTTAAATAAATTTGGCTTATTTTTTCTCAACGGTTGTTTTTTTAGTAAAATTCAGTTTTGCCAAAATCAGTTTCAAAAAATTATTTTTTGTTTTTAAAAAAATTAAAAATTTTTAATTTAAAAAATGTTTGCAAGAATTGTTGCTGCTGATAACATGCAATGTATTGTACAGAAAAACTTTTATCCAGGTCAAGTTTTTTTATGATTTTCAATTAACAGTGATAAAGTTGAAAAATTATAATGAAGTACCTAAGTATGAAGTTTTCAAAAACATAAATAATTGCAGTGCTCCCAGGGAACTCTCAATTTTTCTGTTCTTCAATCGAACCCATTTAATCTCAAAAATGTATTATGAGTACAACATTATAAAAAGTACGCGAATGCTGCTGTGGGTTTACTTGTAAGCGTTGATGCCTATAAACATAAAAGTATCAAAACAATACAAAAACGACAAATTTTCCATTAAATTTTTTTTTTTTCATTCGTTGCCAACGTTGTTTGATAGAAAATTTTCTCCTCTTTTCAGCATTACCACTCCAACTTTCTAACTTAAATAACAGCTAAAAAATCACTGAGTGAAAGAGAAGAGGTTTCTATAGATTCCAAAAACGGTAAATTTTCCTTTAATTTCCTTTCTCTTCATTTATTTGTTTTCAAACTACTAAAGATGATTGAAAAATTACATCGATGGTAGATTTATGAAAATTTTTCTATTTTTTCAGTGATACCAACGCTTTCTTGCTGAATATCGACTGAGGAATCGTAGAGTTAAAAAGAAAACTTAATTTTTTTTAAACTGATATATATTCAACTTCAGTATTGAAACGGGATGGGGATAAAATACATAGTGGGCACGCACACAGCCACACATATACACACAAATAGCAGTGCAGCATAGGTCTTCAAAAGTTAATAATCTCAAAATTCTAAGCCAGCAAGCTGTGGTCTACGTATTTTAGTATCTTCTATCTTCTACTATAATATAAAGATGAAACTCAAAAACACCAATTGGGTAAACTTCGTAATTATTAGGTCAAATAATATGATATTGGTCTCAAATTGTAGGTTTCATGATTAGGAAAGTTTTAAACTCAAAAAAGTCTGAAAAAGGTTTCTACATGATTGGACCAAATACGATGATTTCGATCCCAAATTGTAAGCCTCATCAGTGTGAAAGTTTTAGGCTTAAAACAAGTCTGGAAAATAGGTTTCCTTTATCTGCAGATAATAAGTTTTTCTTTCCTAACAGCGTCTGAAAAAAGGCATTCTTTTTTTATCGATATGAAGTTTCATTTTACCTAGTTTACTCGCAAAATGGCTATTAAAATTGATATTTCAGAAGAGTTTGAGGTGGGGATTATTGAAATTATCCGTTTCATTAAAAAATAAAACATATTCCTATTTTGACTTATTAATTAATTTAATATAGGTATATAAATGTACACGTGTATGTATCAACTGAATTTCATCTTCACGATTTCGAGAAATTACCTTTAAAAGGATTAGAGCTGAAATTCATGAAAGGTAGTCTTTATAGTGTATAGGATCAGGTCTGATAGGAGTTAAGTGTTTATTGGTTCAGTAGTTTCCAAGAATACTGGAAAAGAAAAAATGGTCGAGAAATTAAATTTTCCAGGGTATTGTGAGAACGACTGAAGAAATCGGGCTGAAATTTTCACAAAAGATAGTCCTCATTCACGCAAAGGTCCAATAGAATTTAGTGTCTGGTTTTTTTCCAGTTTTCGAGAAAACTAGAAAAAAACAATATGCCGGAGAAATGGTTTTTCAAAGAGTTTGAAAAAACAACAAAAGGGATAGGTCATTGGGCTAAAATTTTCATGAAAATTAATCCTTACACCAGGCCTGATAGGAATTTAGTGTGTATACTGCAAAAGAAAAAAACCAGCTAGAAAATTTTCTAAGATATTGGGAGAGTAACAAAAAAGATCGAAATATAATTTGGAGAAAGGTCAAATTGAATTTTAGTGTGTATTGGTTCAGTAGTTTCCAAGAAAATTACTGGTCAAGCTCGGCGTCAGTTAGGAGAAGAAGATCGCGACTAAGAATAAAACGAATCAGAAGGCAATTAGTAAGTATAAGCCTACTTATATTTTTCAAACTTTTAGTCTAACTTCATTAAAACAATATAATGAAGGTTCTCTCATATTCACCTAAACCATCACGGAAATTTTTTTCGTTTGATACGACTTAAGAATAAAAAAAAAAGAAAAATAATAAGGGTTTATGGTAACTATTTTTTATTATTTTCTGAAATGAAAACTGGCAATAAAACCATTTCATTCATATAAAGAGGTCATACTATCAGAAAATAAAAATAAAAAGATCTACGAAATCCGAGAATTGGCCAATGATGGTCCTTATCAACCCTATCATTTCCTCTCTACACCGAAATCACTCGTTCAAAATGCGTTACAAAATAGAACTTCACTATTCATTCGAGACAAGGGGGGATCTAGATATTTTTTCACCTGCTTGCGGAAAATTTCGAAGAGAAAGTTCTACTTATCAGTTCTATGGCCTGGACTTAAATAACACTTTATACACTTATAATGCAAATTTAAAATAAATAATTCGCTTTGTTGCTTTTGAATATCTACCTGCGCTAAATCTCTTGGTTTACTTCTTGCATAGCTCACCGTGGTTCGATATCTATGGTTATTCACTTTTTCAGCAGACAATCCCTTAAAACTCTTAAAATGTGACACTAAATTTTTTACGGTCTAGGAAAACAGCAGGTTTAAATAAGGAAATGATACCTAGTTATCGCTTAAAATAATATATTCAAGTTGACGAAAGGAGATGATATTCTAGATACATATCTATTATTTTATAAGTATCGAAAGAATTTGTAAAAATGATATAATTTTTTTCTGGTCGTCTTCTTTAATGGATTTCACGATGTTGAGCAAGTTTGTAGTCCCATTATGCTGATTGCCACGTTTACATTTGCATAATTATAATTTTTGTCAAACAACACATTTAATCACAAATGATCGAAAAATTTTTCCATATAAAAATTAAGACGAAATTCTGTTTTGTCCCAACTTTTTCACATTTATGCCAACTTGAACTGTCTTCAGGGGAAAAAAGATGGAAACAATATGCGTCCACCCAAGTGTACAAAACGTGTCTTTCAAATAATTATGAAAATTTATAGCGCCGTAAAGTTACGCCAACCAGTTCATTATTAGTAAAATTTTTATCACGATTTAACATATTGTGGGTTTACGTTCTTTTTTTTTTTTTCGTTATACTTACTCGACTGTGTGAGTGAATGCGCGTGTTCGTGTGTGTGTGTTTGTGTGTTATTACTCGGATACCATCTCCCTCTAATTTACTCTCTATCCACTCCTTTCTATTTTTCCCAGGTTCTTTCTCCGTCTTGACTCTTCAGGAGGAAGATTACGACTACTTGCTGTATAAATAGGACTTTTTTATATACATATATACACGGAGTACAGAGGAGTGATTTGAATTATTTCAAATCGAAAACACTTCGGGATGGGCTTATCTTTTGCAATCGCACGACCACGACTATACTCGAAAAAAACGAATAATAATAACCGCGTACACGCACGCGATGGAATTTCACCTCCTAACTATATTTTTATAAATATACAGGGTGCTCTGTAACTACCCTTTGACAGGCCAAGAGCTCGCTGACCTTCAAGTAAAAAGGTCGACGTGGCCAGTATTGAAAAGTCAGCCAGATGACAAGAGTTTTTGGTGCCACTAAGTTTTTGACGTCAATATTTTCAATTGCAGGTTTTCCAGTGAAAAATTGATCATGAATTCTAAAGTAGTTTTTGGTGAAAATTCGCCAGTAAATTTCAAAAGGAAGTTCTACGAACAAGATTATACTCAAAATTTTCCTCCTAAGAAAATACAGAAAATTTAAGGTAAGTAAATTTAATATTTCAAAAACAAATACCTAGTGGCTGAAACATCTTGAAGAACCTAGAAATTAGTAAACAATTCTGAACCGCTAGTTTTTATTAGTTTAAATTTTTGTTCAATTGTTGTCGATAAATTTGAACTTAGATAACTTTTTACCGATTCTGTATGAAGGAGGTTATATGTTTGGTATGTCCATCTCCAGAACTAACGGAATTTCGTTCTCTCAGAACAAGAGTCTTACTTCATAGATTTTAATGAAAGTAGGATCAAAATGTTTATGACCATTCGGAGAATGTCCTAGACTATTCACATTTGAAAATTAAAAAATTATGAAGGTGTAATTGAAGAAAGTGAGAATTTAAAGATTGAAAAAATTGTCAAAAATTTGGGCATATCCACCAATAAGAGCTACTCATTCAGATTAACGCGGTCGGTTTTTTTTTTTGGTTTTTTTAAATAAAATTTATTTAAAGATTGGTTCAAAGGTGTTACAGAACATGTATTTCATCACGAAATTGAAGGAATATAAACGCTAATAATTGCAATCCAACTTCAGAGACCAACGTCAGTTATTATGACATAACATTTTATGACAAGAATTTCTTAGCCTTTTAATATTATTTCTTTTTACTTTTTAGCATCAGCTACCGTAATTCTTGCGATTCCTCCCCTGAAAATGGTAGATAAAATACATCTGTTAAGAATTTATCACAAAAATTTTAGTTTTGGAACTAAGTAGAATTATGGCCCCCTCAATAATAAATGAACCGCCGATTAGTAGATTTTTTCTTGGTCACAAATATCAGAGACGTAGCCAGAAGTGCCTATGGGCTCTACAGCCTCTTGAGGGGACCTTATATTTTATGCTTAGAAGAGGATTGAAGCACATGAGGGAAATATAAAGAGTCACAAACATAATATATGAATCAGAGCTTCCCTCTAAAACTTCTTTTGGTGACACTACTACAGTACTAAAATGCTACAGTTATGGCTTCACTAATTCATCTTTAATTTAGTTTCTTAAGAATTTTGTGTAATATTTTCATGGAATACTTACGTTTTGTCTTGAACGAAACATTCAGATTTTCCATGATTTTGAAAATAAAATATTCGCCAAAACCCGGAGGTATAATAATATTCGATGCTATTAAATGATCCGCCATTTACACCGAGAAATTGAGTGACCTCGATACGAATTTTGTAGAATGAAATTCACCCGAAATTTCCTAGTAGACAGCAATATTCCAGGTGGACTATGAATATTGGAGAAACTTTTTGGTTGTACGTAGACTACAGCAGAAATTGTATTTTAAAACTGAATATATAACCGAAATTTCAGTCATCTTTTTATATTTTTACATAGTGAGATTTTCAATCTCACGTAATTCTATGGGTATACCATAAATTTCAGCGATAGAAAAAGAAAATCAGCCAAAAACCAAAAACCCTTTCGTTTTTGTAATAAATTTCGCGGAAATCTTTAAATTTTCAGAAAAATTCGTGGTCGGAAATTGTGAAGGCGATTTTCATAGAAATTAAGTTTTCTTTTAGCAGTTGTTGATTTTGAAAATTGAGAAAATCAAGTTTCTTTTGAATACCTATGGGTACCTGCCTACCTATGACCTTCGAGATTTGTTTTTTTCTATCAGTGAAATTATTATTGAAAAGGAAAAAAATAAAATATTAACCTAAAAAATTTAGAGGGAGAGAGAAAAATAAATTTTAATGAATTTCTATAGTTTTATTGTTCCTGCGCCTTATACACTTTTTACGTTTTTGAAAATTGATGAATTAATGTGTAGGGCACACAATATTCCGTTGAATATAAGACGATCCCTGACAAACATCAGAAAAAACGTCAACATGACAACATGATTACTTTCAATCGATATATAGTTGCTATTTATGAATAATTCTAGGCATCTTGCTGTTTAAAATAATATTCAAAATGTATGTATTTACAACGTAGCATTGAAGCCAGAGATTATCCTATATTGAACGAAGTATAGATATGTGGTAAAGAAGCATCATCTAGAACTGTGTCAGTTGGCATACACAGCTACTATTGTCTCAAAATAAGAAATTGAGAATTAAATACAATCCGAGAATTTATTGAACTTTCTTAGTGCTATAGAGCCTTTTGAATTTAAAAAAAAAATGAAATAAAATTTTACTTCCTATTTCCATTTTTTGTTTAATAAGTAATGTTTTACAGAAGAAGGTTTTTGGCGACCGTCATTGGAGATTACAACCTCATTCGAGATTGGAACGCCAATTTTGGAACATCCTGTATAATGTATTTTTCGCAATACCACACTTCTTTTCCGCCTCTGCCCCCTTCTACCTTTCTCGCGGTTTTCGATTCGAACTTTTTTTTAACCTTTTTCTTATTTCTTATTTATTTTTAACTTTTATGTAAATTTAACAATTAAAATATAAAACGGATACCGGTTAAAAAATCCGTAATTCTTTATTCTTTTTCGTTCCCTTTTCGTCTTTAATATACTGTATAGGTAGTTGTTTTTTTTTCTCCTCTCAATTCGTCGGCAGTGTTGCTGTCGACATGGTATATATGTACATATATGTATATATATTGTTGGGTGACGACGTTGTTGCTCTCATAAATCAATCGTCCATCGTTGGACTCATTATTTTTATAAAATAGTAAAAAAAAAAAAGATGCAACATCGATTCTTACATTCCGTTTTATGCTCACCCAATCGTTCCTTCTCCGTTCATATCTAATCATACATTCAGCCAGAAAAACTGGTCGCAAGGTAGCTAAACGACTTAGTTAAACAAATAAGCTGGGAAAAACTGAAATTTTCCTCTGATGTATGAATACGAATAGAAAAAGAGACCAATTTTCGCGAAAAATAAAAATAACTAAGTACCTATTACAAATTTGATTTATTTCGAGGTCAATATCAAAGTAAAGAATGGCAAGTGAAGGATGAGCTAAGAGAGGGAGAAATGGTGGAGATATTTCGTGAATCGCATGAAACTCTCTGATGTTCTGCTCATTTTCCATTTGACAAATCTTGCACGAAATTTCAGAAAAATTTGTAGGAAATAAACAATTTTTGTGACTGTTGGGGTATAAATTACACTAATTATTTTCCCAATATTTAGTTCACTCTAACATATTTTCGAAAAGCCTACTGGGGTACTTGAAAATTCAATAAGAAAGACGATACCACTCTCGGTATTATGTGAAACTCTCCGTACGTTTTTTATGAATTCACTAATCGTTTCCGACAATTCCGACCAATAGGTACAAAAATTACTTCACATTTTTTCCACCCTTGCCTAAATTGGCTACATACATCTTATGAATTCCTAAAACATGACCGTGTTAGGGAACTTTCGGCAAATCGCTACTGAAACAACCGGTCTATTTCACTGGCCATAACTTATTACTTATTTTTAATTAAGAATGTAAGTTAGTTCAAGGACGACTTCTGTAGACCTACATTCATTATAACAGGGAATTGTACATGTATTTTCTTTTTATTATTTTATTGGACTTTTAAAAAACAGTACTCAGTTCATATTTAATGGGTAGTCAATTTTTTTTGCTGAAGCCAAAAGAGGTACTCACAAAATATATAATAGAAATCACTACAACAAACATTGGCTACAGCCAACTGCCAGATACACAACACAGATATGCCTGATCCCGGTAAAACTTCATTTACTTTTATACTGAGGAGAATCAGCTACAACAAATCCAGATTTTTCAAACTATTGGCTGCTACAAACAGATTTTGATGCCTAGTGAAACCAAGAAACCGGCTACAATAAATATTATTTATTCATTCGTCTATACCTTCAGTGTTTTTATTCTGCTATCCCTATGTATCTAAGAGTTGTCCTTAAATGTTAACATGTTTACTCCTGGAGGGAGGAGGCTGATCCAGTTTCATTAGGTATTTTGTGTTGCCTTATTCTCTCTCTGATCTCTTTTTTTAATAAGCTTTTATTCTACTCACTACTGCGATTTCAAAATATACCGACACTGCAGGCAACCTTCCACAACGAAATAATATTTTATTTCGCATAAAGCTAAAGCTAAAAAAAATAAATAAATAAAAGCTTAACTTTTAAAAACTATTCGTTTTTAACGTAAACTTATTATAAGATCTTATTCGACTCACTACTGTGATTTTAAAATATACCAATTCTTCAGCCAACCTTCCGCAACGAAATAATGTTTATTTCGCAAGAAGCTAAAATAAAAAATAAAAACTTAAAAACTCGTTTTTAACCCAAACTTATATGTTGATTTTTTCCCTTTTTCACTCTATTTAATAAATTTACTTTGGATGATATGACGTCAAACGTGACCTGTTTTGCCTCCTGTTGTCCAATCTTTTGGTCTTAGAACCCTTTTTCCACACTAGATGTGTCTTATCATGGGTATATGCATGGAGCCGTTAATAACCACATAATCTTACAATTTTTTTGTCTAGTTTTGTCGTCAACTTTTGAACACATAATAAATTTACACTCTCAGCATAATGAACAAATAAGCTGGCATTCAAGTAAAATTTTTCGATCTGTTTCATAAGTAGCTATGTTAGAGTTGGTGACCTAATTTCTAAATCTTGCTATTTACAAAAGATGGCCAACTGCAACCTCGAATAACTGGCACTGCCACATTATAATAGACACATTTATAAAGACAGGGCTCAAGAATTTCATTCCATTATTGAGATATTGAGAAAAAAATGGCACATTTTCAATAATGGGTTTTTTGCAAGCTAACAGTTGACTGTAAAATTTACAGTTTTCTGATACACACATTTGTAAAAACTGGTAGATGTGAACATGTTTCAGGTAAAAGTGGTTTACAAAATTGGTTTCTGGTTAAATTTTCGTGCAAAGAATTCTGCTGTAATCAAATTATGTACTTTGAAGAATATTTATCTTGAAAAAATGATTTTATTATAAAATTAAATTTATTATAGCATGAAGTTTCGCTGTCCTTACTGCTGCTACTATTATCGACAGCTTTAACTTGAAATAATGTTGGAGCACCTAAAAATATCATTCTCTCAAATCCATTTAAAAAATAGAATTCAAAATATGTAACTGAATATAAATTAAAATTAAAATAAATGACAAATTTCTTCAAAAATAAAAACATTTAAAATTCCCATTGCTTATCAAACTTGAATTAATAAAAATTTGTGGTAAAAGAAATGATATTAACTTGGTTGATCCTTTTAGGTATTCAAGTGGTAGGGGGATTTAAACTCGTACCGACTGAATACCTAAAACTCCCTGCCTCACTGCCACCTAAAATACAGCACCGTATTCACTCAGCCACGGTGCCGGGTGATGGTTGAGGGAGAAGTAATTGATAGCCGACGATATGTGGTAGCCCATACCACTCCTCCCCCGGTATAGCAGAGTGTAATACAGCCAATACAGAAAGGCCTTGCAAGTAGGTATGTACACCAGTGCGTGGTGATGCCCACCCTTGTCACCACCCTGCAGCACCGTCACATTTTGGCATCAGTGGTGTGACAAACTACCCACTGGCTTTGCGTGTCCAATTTGCCATCTCCCACATCACATTGGGGTCAGCACTTTAGGTATTTTGGCAGTAGGGTGATTTGAACTTGTACCAGCTGAATACCTAAAACTCCCCACCTCACTACCACCTAAAATACAGCATCGTATTCACTCGTCCATGGTGCTGGGTAACAGTGATCGAGGGAGAAGCGATTGATAGCCGACAATGTGTGGTAGCTGCCACTATCCTAAATTCACTGGATTCAATTAGCTAGCTGGTAAATTACCAGAAGCTCCTGAGCTATTAGTGACTGAATTTACATATATGGTTATTGTATTTACAGAAAAAATGTACAAGCATAATACTGGTTTTACAGTCGTATCATGCAAACGCATTTCTATTACTTTCAACCTGTTTTACCAGAATCTGTGAATACTGATAGTGTGCAAACAAACCTAATATAACTAAGCTTTAATGAAATACGTAGCTAAATTTAGGTTACTGACATTGATTCATTCTCTCAAAATAGTTCTCTGCATAAAATACAGGATGTGCTGGAACATTAAATTTCGTGGAGAGATTTCCTGTAATAGTATACTATGCAGAATTTTTTGCAACAAGTGTACAAATGCTGTATTTGAGCCTTAGGAAATAAAACAGGGAAAATGAGTGAACAAAATCAAAAAACTGAAGCAGTAAAAAAGGTATATCAATGACAAAAAAGGAGAAATAAAAAAGAATGTGGGCAAAAATTGAAAAAATATTGAAAAATAAAATCATAAACCTCCCCCTCCCACAATTGAGCATTCAAAGAAAATTTTAAGTTGCAACTGATGTGTATGCTGATTATCAATGAGATTGAAAAACAATTAACTGATGCAAACAAATAACAAATAACTCTCACCATCTTAGTAACTAGTTCTTGTAGTCTAGTTGGCAGAGTGCCTGTCTTCAAATTTACGGGTTGAGCATTCGAATTTTTAAGGGAAAAATGAAATTAATAATCTAAATGAAGTGGTTGGAATAAGTCATTGAAAAGTGTGGAGAAATTAAGGAACCAATAAAGTGTTAGAAAATGAATTGAGGAGTGAAAAAAATAAATAAAGGAGGGTGAAAAATGGGTAGCAAGTATGAATTGTGAAATTGGCTTCTTTCATCAAACCTTGGATACCACAAAAATACAGCAATCTGTACACAAGTTGCAAAAAAATACTTTCTCAACTCATACACTAAAAAGAGTTTATTTTGAAATTGATTTTGATTATCAAAATATGAGATTTCTAAATCAGTTTGGAACATCGAAAATTATTTTCATTTCATCACCAAGTGTAGAAACAGTGAAGAAATGAGTTTTTTCTTGACTGTTCTTCACAGCACTATTTACATGAACAAAAGTTGCAAAATGTCACAATGAAAAAGGGCCATTTTACATGGTGGTGCTTACACAAACAACAAAGTTCACTTCTGGATAATATTTAGTTAATCTAAAATTTTATTCATGGTTGAAGTTTACCTGTTTAATCGAAGAAATAATAACCTCTTTTTTGGTGGATTTGTTGAAAAAATTATCATACTCAACAAGTTAGCCACTCGGGATAATCAACTTGTTGCACTTACAGCACTTGCCTGAGGCTCGTACTGCAACTACGAAACTCATTTACAATCACTCAGTTTGCTAACTAATTGAGTAAAATACTATTATCTTTCAAACAATTTATTGATTGTTAAAAAATGAAAAAACTTTTAGTTCTAATAGTAGTTCCCCATCCAGTTTGCATCAAAGCGGAAATTTTAAACCACCGCATAGACCATTCATGATAAATGACATTGTCTACCTGCGAAAACATATTAGTATTCATAGAAATGATAATAATGTAGATACATATATATAGTTTTGGTCTTCTATGACCCAACCCACTAGTAAACCAATTCCTCTTGAGGCTGGTGTACAATTAACAGGAATGGTACCCAGTGTGAATGGGAATGTGAAAAATAAAGACAGAATATTATAATGGGGTGGTTCGCAATCAGCAGAAAATGTGAATGGGAAGTTGGTTGAAGTTCATCTTTCACATTCTCATTCTCAGATGTAAACATGTACTCTTTATCACATTTCGCTTGTTTTCACTATAAGCCACGTGTAGTGGAGCACGCCAACCATGCAATGCAACATGTGTGGGTGCTAAAAGCACGTCTCTTCTCTATGTAAATGTCAATCTTGATCAGTATTTCGAAAGTGTAGGTTGAAAAAAAAGAATGGGGTGGTTGGAAGAAAAAATTTTTTATTTAATTGAAAGTTACAGAATTTTTTCAGTATTATGGAATCCTATATTATATGAAAATTATTATCGGAAAAATAAAAAGTTTGATGCTCGGAAAGAAATTGGAAATTTAATTGGCTGTGATGATGAGGAGTGTGAAAAACAATTATTAGCCTATTTTCATCCTACAGGTGTGAAAAATCAAAAGCACAAAAATCTGTTGATATACAGGAGAAGGTAAGTTTTTTATATCAATTAGCACAATAACAAGGATTTAGATTTTATTTACACGAATAAAATAAATTTATTTTAAATACAGCTACCAAAGATGTATATGTAAGTCGATGATTTGCATACGAATAATTTGGATTTTTAAGAGAGAGGATTAATACGGTGAGTTGAATATACTATTCATGCGTATTCATTTTGCCATTCAACAGCTCCATTAGTGACACAATAATCTGCAATTTTTTTTCTAATTTCTTCAAATGAAGCTGCAGATTTTCGAGGTATTTTTTTTAAATTGAAAGCATAGATGTAATTTCTTCATAATTTCTTCATGAATTTAGCATCAGTTGTCCGTCTTGTTCATAATAAAGTGTTCCTTGGGGTATGCACTGGTAGAGTTACGTCTTAAATAATTATGTAAATGAAGAATAGTTGCAACAATTATTTGAGTCTTTTCAGGTATTAATAACATTGGTTTCCTTAAAACTGTAAAAACCGAACTGATATGCTAAAAGTATTCTCAACCATCCTACGAGCTTGGCTTAGTCGATAATTAAAAGTTTGATTGTACGATCTCTGTGGATGATCTCCTGAGTGAGGTTTCATGATATTTTTCGATGGTGCAAATGCACTATCAGCTACAAAAAAATAAGATACTATGTTGACCTGGCAGTTCTGTGGGTGTATGCAATCGCTACGTGTTATTATTCATTTTTCTATATCATTAAGTACACCTCCAACCGAAATTCTTCTTCGGCATCCAATATCCGCAAATATAATATTATAATCTAAATCAACTAGTGCCAATAGCGCAATACTATATTGCGATTTGTAGTTAAAAAACTCACTAACAGACTTTATTGAGGGTTGTAGTAAGATGTGTTTACCATCCATTGCTCCTACACAGTGTAGGAAATTGAAAATTTTGTCAAATACCCTTCATATATTCATCTATTGAGAATGATCGTTTGAATGCTGAAATAAAAGTATACACATTCATCATTGTGGAATACCTTGTTGTGAGAGATATTCTCACCAGAAGGGAATTCAACAGAATTTAAGCGTGTTCAGCCACTTCGTACATAAGTACGGGTAAGCCAGAACCAGACCAAACACTGGCGATTTTAGAGCTGATTTGGGTGGTTTATATACAGCTTATTTACACGCACACAAACACACGTACGTAAGAGAATACGTACGCTGGTGAGAATGGCCAGGTTGCATCATCCCCTATCGAGATAAGAGATGGCTGGCTGGTTCGTGTACGAATTGTGACATCATCTTATTGTGTCACGATTTGATACTCGTACATTACCTGCAAGTACATATAGGTAATTACAATCGAACGAGTTTTGTGTGTTTAACGTCACAAGGACGATTATTTGCCTGCCCTTTGAGGCGGCAACTGTTGTTGAGGGGTCCAAGCCCCTTTGCCTCATACAGTTGAGTCCCCACAATCATCTTAAAAGTTATTTCTAATACATAATCCTGGAAAATTAGATCAAAAATGAAGCTAAAAAGAAAAAAAACTTGAATAGTTAAGGACATTTAGCTGTAGGTAGTTTTCATACCCTTAATGAATAAATTAAAAATTCCTACCCCTCTGAGGTGCTCTATATCCAAAAAGGGTCAAAATTATTTTTTGGTCAATAATTCTTCAACTATCAATTTTCAAAAAGAAAAAATTGAAATGAAAATTATGTAACTATCTTCTAAATGCTCTTCCTCAGTTTCTGTGAGAGTTAAAAATAGTTCTTGAAATATTTTATATAGTAAATTCACCAAATATTAATTTTTGTCCCAATTTTCTGAAAAATTAAAATTTGACAAGTTATTAACTGAAATAATCATTGGTTAAAAACAAATTTAACTCCTTTGATCAATAATTATGTAAGGAAAATACCTTGGAGTAGTGAGGACTTTTAGTATATTTATTGGCGATATGAAATCTACCTATAGCCAAAAATCCTAAACCGTCTGATCATTTTATTTTTAATTTCTCAAGTTTTCTAGATTTAAATGTTGATTTCTTCTTTTTTTTTTTAGCTTTCTTTATTTTAGGAGAATTTTGACACAAACTCGAAACCGAGTGACAATGAAGAAAAAAATGTATGAATATGAAGGTCGGAGGAAGTTGAGGAATTCCTTACTTCTAAAGAAGTAAAAATACTTAAAAAAACAGATGGCAAACCAAATGGTAAATCAAATGTTAATACAGCACTTTTGGAGAGTACAGTAAATATTTTAAGGGATACAGCAGTAAAATTAAACAAACCAAAGGAGGATTCAAAAGAGGACCCTAAGATAAAACTATTTTGTAATTTTTTAGCTTCAAAAATCATGTCGTATTCCAATATAACACGTTAAAAAATTCAACATTCTATATATGATTTTCTTATACCGGAAGATTCAGGAGTATTTGAAACCAAAACAAGTTCACCTTCCTACTCTACCATTTCACCATCTTATTATGCAGGCCCTTCTACACAGGGTCGTTGTGAGCAATTACCTCCCTCTACTTCATACACTTCTCCTATAACACAAATGCATTATCATATTGAACAATCATATCAACCTACACCTCCTCCATATCTTATTCTTTTGCATTTTGAAACTAATACATTACACTAATCAGTTTCTTCCCCTAAAATTTGCAGCATTATTCTAAAACTACTCCTTCTCCTGTCGGCTCAACTCACAATCAATATTCTAGCAATATAAATAAGTAATTATAAATTTTCACTTTTATTTATACTACCTTTTGTTTTGACTGCGAAATTTGTTTAAAAATAATAAATATATCAGTAAAGTAATAAAATTATTTGATTATTATATTTTATCTGACCTTGATATATTCCTTCAATATTTCCACAAGCACTGAGCAAACTTCTGGAATTGTTTTCCCAATAGACTACTTAGAAATTCGAAATGTATATTGGAGACTTCTATATAAGTCCCCTATTGCTAAAAATTGCAAGGTAGCAAGCGAAGGAAACATATGATTTTTTTTTTCAAACAACTGTTATATTAGTTAACCTAATGAGGGAATTACGACCGGAGGCCATACAGTTTTCTCATTCCATGTCAAAAGAAGCATAATAACACTAAGAAACTAAGAAATTTTCATGATTTTTATACAAAGTTGATTTTCCAGCTAACGGTGTCGTTGATACAGATGTGCCAGTGTGGGTCAAGGCCTACCCACGAACTGGAAACAAAAAATAATTTTCCATAAGTAATTGAACAAATTTTCAATTTTTATTGGGCCTTATTATTTGTTAGTTGTTATTTGTCGACAACAGTCTCTGGGCATATTTGTACTTTTGTTTTTGTGTGAGAAGGTAGGTTCGATATCGGATCCCCTTCTCCTCTCAAGAAAAAGAGCCTCTGGATTACTGTTACAAGAATACAGGTGATGATAAACGACATTTTTGATCCAAAAGACTCCGAAAATTATTCGAATCGAGGATGCTCGTAGTACTTTTGAATCAAAAATGATGTATGTCATCACTCATACCTTACGGTAGGCTATGTTCCAATAAGTGCATCCGAATGTTGTAGAGTATCTGTAGCTGTTGAAATTTAAATCTAAATATTGTTCGAAAAATTCTGTTCAAAAATTTTCATGCAAACGTTTTAAAAAGTTCATAAAGGGTAAACTTCGTTTTTTTAACAAACAATTTTCATGTACCTACTTACGTAAAATAAATTTTTGTACCCATCTCCTTCCTTGACAGTTTAAGTTTATTATGAAGTGCCTACTGTTCTGTAGATTCCGCTCTAAGGAGCGAACCCATAGAAAATACCTACACGCTTACGTATAGCCTAACCTACAAGCATAGCTTACAAAGCTACAATAACAAACTTCTGTCAGCTAACGAGGACGTGGGAAATATCTAGAATAATGCTGACTATTTGTTTAAGTTTTTTTTGGTTTTTTTTTTCAATCTTCGATGATTATCGATGATCGCTTATCTGCTGTATTATCTCCCTCAGTCAAAAAGACAACGACTCGCTACCGGCAAACAACGCGCTGACAACTCCACCACAAAACCACAGCTATAGTCGCAATCCAGTAACTAAATCATAAAAAAAAAAAAGAGAACGACAAGAGGAAAAAATACCGATATTATTCTTCTCAATAATTGGAAATCGAAAAAAAAAAAAAATGGAAGAATTATTAACCTGGCCAATGAATTTACATAATCGTTTCGAGAAAAAAGTGTATATTTTTGATCCAATGGGTAACCAGCATCATATTATAGGCATCTTTATGTATACCAAGGTAGCTTACGTGTGTATGTGTTGGACACTCCAAATATTAATCATACAGCCTATGGCTGTCGACCATTAATGATAAACGCTTAATATCGTTTTATTATTGCTCGTCGATGTATAAGGGCCTCTCCAATTAACGCTGACAAACTCCAAACACATTTATCGTCCACCCAACCCAAAACACTCGAGCATATGTTAATTCATAAATAATCTTTCAAGATTACACATATTATAGAAAACGCAAAATGAAATTAAAATAAAGAAGAAAGACAGAAAGGATCTCACCTAATTAAATAAATTCCGCCTTATTCAAAAATCAAAAAAAAAAAAGACATACGATTTTTCTTTCCCCTTCCACTAGTTTCATAATTATAAGAGGATGCCGGTCTATTTCTCTCTTATTTATTATATAAAATCTAGAGGATTATGAGGGAAGAGAAAGAAATAAAAGGGAAAAGAGCAGCAGCATTTGAAAACGATTTCTCCAGCAATTACGTTTAAAATAAAATAAAATAAAAACCCTTATCTTTTTTACACCCCTAAATACGAAGAATTTGGATTTCGAATAAACAAGAGTGCTGGTATATAAGAACAAGATATATTTCGATATAGACAAGTTTGATTTTTATTACAGCAGCTTTTGTGTTGTTTTTTTTTTCTTTTTTTTCTTTCATTCATGTTTTACCGTTTAGCCTGGGATATTTTTTCCAGTATATTTTTCTATTCTCTCCGTCTGATTAATTCTATACTCTCACCCTCGACAAGTGAAATCGTTGATACAGAAAAATTAGTCGGGTAAACCCTCGAACGGATATGTAAATTTTTTGAATGAACTGCAGTGAATAATAAAAATAGTTGGAAAAAATGTAAAAACGATCGCAGTGAAAGGCTACCTGAAGGGAGAATGAGCTGGTGGGGAACGTGATTTTTATAGCAGTGTAATATTTCGAATATACTGTCGAATAATTTTCATTTTAAATAATAAATACCGTCGTTCAGCAGCAGGTACGTTGGCCACATATAGGTATATAATGCGTTTGAAGTTTGAATATGAGATTATTTGATTGAGCCAGGGCCAGATTTACAATTTCTAAACCTAGAGAGCAACGGATGGTGAAGGCCGTCACATAGTACTAAAAAAAGTTTTTTTCAGCTCATTCGCGTACCACCTCAAAAAAAATTAAAATAAATTTCCCGCCTGTGCTACAAATTAAAACATTCTTGATACTGCAAAGTACAGAAAAATTTTTTCATTTTAACTTCAGTGTTTTAACAATTAATCAATATTATAATTACATATTTACGCATCGACTATTCCGTCAATTTTACTATCGCTACCGAAACTAATGTATCCTTTTAAACAGTAGAATAGCAGGTGGAAAAAAGCACCTGTAATAATTCGATAATTTTTTTTCACCTTTGGTGGAGGTCCGGCGCCACTGGCCCCGTTTGCCCCCTCAAATCGGGCTCCGGACGGAGCAGCAATTCACAGAATGATAGGAGGACATAGTCTTTGCTGTGCATACGCAAATGAAAATCATATCATATTTCAGTGTTTCCTTAGATGGACAGAGTCTGATATTTTTTTAAAGAAACTTTTAAAGAACAGTAGCTAGTATATATATATTTTTTTTTTTTCAAATTCACAGCCTGACACTTTTCATTACCATATTTTCATTTTAAAGATGTCTCAATCAGTTGACGAAAAACAATTTTTACAAGAGTAGGTAGTTGGCAGAGAAACCTGTATACATGAAGAATTTGAGTTTTTGGTGCCAAAATTTTTTTTGGGTTATGAAACGAAAAATTACCTACCTCTACCCCAGGTCGTTCCATGATATCAAGATTAATAATTGGATTTTCAAAGAAAACCTACTTAAAAATAGTTGTAACATTACGTGGTATACTTAGCGTGTACACCCATCAGTCTACCATTTATGCCGAATATTCGTTTGCTTCCCAAAAGCATTATTTTGAATTATTGGCAACCATAAACCTTTCAAACAAAGAATCCTATTTAACAATGCTCAGTTACCAAAAGAAAACCGGTAGGGATGGCTAAATGAAGCTATACGCCGCACCATTAATTGGCTGAAGTTTTTTTATTTTTTTTTTTTCTCTTTACATCCAATGAATAAGAAACACGTCTTGTTAATTGAGATGAACCGATTGAAAATTGAAAAAATAATGCAGATGCTTCCAGTATCTCAATTTTAAAGACTATTTTCGAAAGTTAAAAATGTTGACCGAAAAATTATTGATGGATGGAGTGGTTGTGATTCTCGTGCAGTCTCTTTTTGGCCTCATCTACATCTAAATTAGCATAAAGTTATAAACGCTCCGAGGCTTTGTTAAAAGTAATTTTCAAAAGAATTACCAATATAAATATGGCTAATCTCGAACAAATGTTATTCTTCTCAAGTCAGTTTTAAATTCCTAAATTAGAAGTGTGTTTTGAAAGACAAATGATAAAAATTATCAGCCTTTTCGAAGGATCGAAATCTGTCTGTTAGATATTAGGATCTGAATAGAAATACAAAAATTTTACAAATTAATAATTAAATTTTTTAGTATTAAGAATTCCCTTAAGGAGTACCCTCGAATTGGGCCAAGGTTATTAAACATGTTGAGGAATGCGCTAAAATTTGGCCAACGCGGTGGCATGCGAACTTGGCCCCAAATGACACTCATAAATGAGCCAGTTTTCCCTTCCATTTTTTTACAGACCAGGGCTGTCATTTAATAGTGGTGTGATTAAAAAAGTGACTTGAAAACTGTCTGTTTATGTTGTCGTTGGCAGGAACATCAATGAGATTTCGTTTAGAAAGTGGAGCCTTATCATTTCTTTGTTTTCAGCGTCATCATTTTGTCTCTTAAGAAGGTTAAATCACTTTTTAGGTGATGTAATTGTATGAAATTTCAACTTGAAACCATTAATAACATATGAAGTACAACCATGATCAATTAGCAAAACTGAATCAATTTTGAATGTACTCATTCTGGCATTAAACATGTAAGTGCTGACCTATAGACTTACAAATGGAAGCCAGTTGAGATAAAAATTGTTATCTACTTCCTTGCCATAACTAATCTTAACGAGTACAATAGTAGTGAATCATTTTGGTGACTCGTTCCATTCTTCAGCACGACCCAATTCGAGTAGGCTATGTGTTGTCGAGTTCAAGTAAATATGTTGACTGAGTTCGTGTAATAATATTTCGGATGAATTCGAATTCTCCCCGTTGAGGAAAAATCAAATCTTTTTGAACACCACGTCCATTTCTGTACTCTTGAATACCTAACATTAAGAAGTTTGTGAAAACGAACCGATTTTAACCAAAAGTTCATTATTTTTTAGCAAATATTTGCTGTCCACCTTAGTTAATTGATATAGATTCGTTCTTTTACAAATTAGGCTGTCATTATCCTCCGATCTAATTTTAATACAAGAAGCTTTACTGGCAGATCCAATAGTAGCTATGAGGCTATGCACTCACCGTCTAAAATGAACTCAGTGGTCAAAGCGTCTATGCTATTAGTATATTTTTGTAAATTTGTGTTTGGATAAAGGCTAAGGAGAAATATGAATATAGATGATTAAAGAGGCCAAAAATTAGAATTAGGATTTGGCCCCTCCCTTTAGAAAATCCTGGATCCGCCGCTAAAGAGTTTTGTATTGTGAAGACGTTTGTTTGTTATTTTTTCTTCGTACTCAGAAAAAAAAAATTGTAATTACTTATCAGTTATTATTGTCCTGATGAAAGGATCATTTCAATTTATACAAGCTGTGAACTTATATTGTTAGATCATTTATGCGTAATTTTACCTTAGGAACTTCAAAGCTTGTTACAATAATTGAAATGATTCAATCCCACTACTTTTTTTAATTCAAAAGCTTTTACAGTATTTATTTTATTTACTTAGTGCTGCTATATTTACCCTTTCTTTTATCGTGGCGGTCAAAGTAATGAGGTTAGAAAAGATTCGAGAAAGAAAGAAGGGGTAGAGTTATGCTCGCTGCATTTCATTTTTGTATACAAATAAAAATTGCTGCTGTTGGAAAAAATATTCTTTTATTTAGCCTAATCCGAAGTGGTCAAACTTATTTGTTGTGTGAGTAAGGAGCTCGAGTTATATTGTGAAAATTCACTTGGAAAATGCTAAGAATTCAGTTAGTGAAAATGCAGTTTGGGTTAGGTACTTAGTCGAATTTTCGAAACGACAGGGGAGACCGGGGTAGGTTGTCACAAAATTTACTCTTAGCTGATTTTCTCTCATTCCAATTTTTTTTTTCGAATGAAACTTCATAGTATACTCTATGAATGATGTGAGTTTCAAAAATATCAAAGAATTTAAACTTTTTCAAAATCCAAGTTGAAAAATTTATTTTTTTTGTTACAACCATCCCACCCCATGGGGTAGGTTGTATCATACATCAGGATGGTTATAACATAAAAGGGGTTGGTTGTAACATGTCTTGAAATTAGTTATATCAAGTCAACAAGATGTTACTAAAAAATTTAAAATACGAAAGTTTTATTCAGACAAAGAGGATTCATCCAAATTGCAATTTTTACAATTAAAAAATTTCAAATCATTAGATACCACTGACACATTTTATTTGTGCCCACTTCTTGCAACTTAAGCACTGAATCCACTGACTTCATGGTTGACTATCGCAATATGGTTTCATACACATTAAGCAAAGGCACTAAGTTTCCTCTCTCCACTGATGTGATATGACCGACTTGTTTCAAACCTTTTCGAGCTATGATTTTATTAGGTTTCTGAACTGTTGTTACTCCTGTTTCATCCACATTCCTTATGTCTTGGGGAGCAAAATTATATTTTTCAATAACATTTTTCACATTTTGAAAAAACTCATCAACAGTAGTCTTATTAAAAGCTGTTGTATGTGCCAAACTAGTTGCTTCTAGAGTACAAAGAGATAAATCCTCATGCCTCTTCATGAAATCTAAATACCAGTTTTCCCCAGCTTTTGATCGAGTTTTCCAGAATTCAGGTATATTTTTTTCATGATTAGCAGTAGCTAATTTATAGGCAAACTTTCTTATATCATGTGGAGAAAATCCCATATAAATGTCTGAAGCTTTTTTGATATAACAACCATTCACTTTGAGTTTCATCTGATAACATAGCTTGATTTCTTCAGTAACCAACAAACATTTTTATTGGCTCAATACCATTAATCTAATAATGTACAAATCATTTTGTGGAATACCTTGTCGTGAGAGATATTCACACTAGAAGGTCTTCAACAGTATTTGCGTGTTCTGCCACTTCATACGAATAAGTATGGGAGAGCCAAATCCTCGGCGAACACTGGCGATTTTTGAGCCAGTTCTGAGAGTTTATATACCGAATTTGGCACACGCACACGGACACACATACGTACGTATGTATACGTAATTATGTCATACGTTGCGTTGTTTCCTGTCTCCGTCGAGATGATAAGAAACGACTGCAGTGCGTTTGGTACCGAGTCGTGACATTACCGAGATCGTTATCAGGTAATTGATCTCGACTCGTACGATGTATCTTACCTGTACGTACGTACAGGTACGAACATACAAACGCATTCGTGTGTATTAGTTTAACGTCATAGAGACGAATATTGCCAGCCTTTGGGCGGCGACTGTCGTCGAGGGGTGCGAGCCCCTAAAACCTCATACAAGTAATGTCCCCACAGCTACTCCCCCCCAGTTTTTGCGCCGCAAAAATGATAAGTCGCGTGCCTGGGGGGACTTATCGAGTCTACTGTCGTTGGTCTCATTCCCACTTAGCGAGGGCCGAGCCTACCGCAGCCCCGACGCATTCATAGGACTATTTCCTAGCGTCTAGCCGGGCCTGGTAGGCATCCCTGCTGTTTTGTCCCCTTCTTCTCGGTGGTTGTTGGTGTGGAGCCGGATGGTAAGGATGGGAGCGGTGAGACAGGCGGGGATCGGTCAGTGTTATGGGCCCTTGACCTTCGATACATCGGGGAGTTTGAACTCCCAGATGGCTTTTAGGCCAGGCTAGCGGCGGGGGGAGGGCGTGGAATGCGCACCTCTTCCACCTGAGGTTGTTTCGTTTCCAGTTTCGCTATGGTTAAGGACTCCGGAGGTGGGTTTGCCACTACCGGTGTCTTTTCCGGCGATTTTGGCGGCAAAATCAACGGGGGAAGGGGGGCGGACATTATTTTTACAATGTCCACCGCCGACGTCGTATCCATCAATAGCTCGTTCTCTATTCTTTCGATTTCTTTTTCGTGTTCCATCTGCTCCTTAGTCTTTACAGGCTGTGGGGTAGGTGGTACCACGAATTGAAATTGTTGAGTTGAGAACGGGGTATTGGTCGAGGACGACATAAGGAAGGAATAGACAAGGTACAAAATTAAGAAAAGAAGAAAGAAAAATTACGAAAATTTTTGGCGTGTTCTGGTTGACAGTCGAAAGGCGTATGAAAAACTTTGCGATCATATTTTCGATCGCAGCTTTATTCCAAGTCGTTATCTTATTTCGGACTTGTTCGGAGGGGATAGTGCATTCAATATTCTTTAGCTTAAAAGTTTTCCGGTTAAATTTGGTTAAGTACAAGCAGAGTTAAGCGTGTTTGAATTTTCGTACTTTGAATTTTGTATTTCACAAAGGAATGCACTCTTCGTTTGTGACGTCACGATCTATTGACTATTTTGTTATCGGTATTGTTTGTCAATAGAAACACGTTGCAATGTTTTTCTTCCGTATTGCACGTGGATTTGTTTATTCGTGTCGTATTTTTATTGTACGCACTTTTTCTCTGCTTATCTGAAGAATTTCTTTTGTTACGAATATTCCCAGATTCTCGTACGTCTTTTTGTGCGGGTTTATTTTTTCCGCTGCGGATATTAACTTTTGTGAATATTTTCAGTTTCTCCTTGCCAATCTCTCAGATTTTCGAGTTGGAATTTGGTTTTTCTGCTTTCTGCTGCCAAGGGGCCTGCCTCTTTTTCGTGGGCTTAAGGGGGCCGACGGATCGTATTGTATTTTGACGATCTCGTCATTGAACTTCACCGTTTTCTTTATTTTTATTTTTCTTTCTGGTGATTTTTGTGATTTACCACCTTTTTCGACTGGATTGTCCTCAACTTTTCGTGGTTGTGTTGTTTCGGACTGTTCAGTCTGTTCTTCCTCTATTATTTCCTTGTGTGTCGTCTTCCTTGTTGCTCTTTGGAGCATTTTCTTGTCGTCGTTTATAAGGTACGCAGGTTTCAATCTGTCAATTGAAATCGTTTTTTGTTCACCTGCGATTAGTATCACGAAATTCTTGTCATCTCGTGATACAACCTTATAAGGACCGGCGTATGGTTTCTCCAACGAAGATCTTATTTTTTCGTCTCTGACAAACACATGAGATGTTGTGGCCAAGTGTTTGGAGACATAAATCTTTGGTTGGCCATGACGAGCTGCCTGGTTCAAAAAGTTGTTGGCGTCAGTCTGTATGTCTTGGACAAGCGTTTCGGGGCTAATTTCTTTCGAATGGGTGAAAAAGTCCCCTGGTAGGCGTAGCTCTTCGCCGAGCGCTAACTGTGCTGCAGAGTGACCCGTGTCCGTTTGAAGAGCAGATCGAAGGCCCAAGAGGATGGTTGGTAGTATGTCAACCCATCTCTTGGTGTTGCAAGCCATAATGGAGGCTTTCAAAGCTCTGTGCCATCGCTCAACTTTTCCGTTTGCTTGAGGATGGTAAGCTGTGGTGTGATTGTGTTGTACACCAAGCTTCTTAGACAGCTCTCGAAAGAGCGAGCTTTCAAATTGACGACCCTGGTCCGTGATGATGACTTCAGGTACGCCATAGCGGGCAATCCAGGTGTCGTACTAACCTGGCAGCTACCGTAGGAGCTGTCATCTCATGGAGAGAACTGCCTCTGGCCATCGAGTTGCTCTATCGATCATCGTCAACAGGTATCTGTGTCCTTGGGATGATGGTAATGGACCCACCAAGTCTATGTGTATTGTTTTGAACCACTCCGTTTGTTTAAAAGATTTGAGAGGCGACCGAGTATGTCTTCCTACTTTGGACTCTTGGCAATTCAGGCAACTGCGAGCCCATTTGTTGCAGTCGGACTTCATCCGAGGCCAAACAAATCTTGATGATACTAATCCAGCAGTGCATCTTGGTCCAGGGTGCGATAGATTGTGCACACTACTGAATGCCAATTTGCGATACTTTGTCGGCAGGAATGGCCTATTCTTGCCTGTACTAATGTCGCATGTTAGTAAAACATTAGTACCAGGGATTTTCCTTTGTCTCAATTTGAGAGCTGTGTCATCGTTCGACAACAGTTCTTGCAATTCTGCATCCCTTAACTGTTCTTTAGCTATTTCAGCGTAAGGTAATTGAGACGGTGCCGAGATAGCTTCGATCCTACTAAGAGCATCAGCTGGAGTGTTGAGTTCTCCACTTATATACTGGATGTCCGTAGTTAACTGTCCTATGTAGTCCAATTGTCGAGCTCTTCTCGGGGAAGCTGGTTCTGTCTTTTGCGTGAAGGCATGTGTTAGGGGTTTATGATCTGTATACACAGTGAAACATCTACCCTCTAATTGGTGCCTGAAATGCTTCAACGCAGCGAATATTCCCAGTAACTCCCTGTCGTATGTGCTGTAGTTCTTCTCGGTTTTTGATAGGTTTCTGGAGAAGAAAGCGAGCGGTAACTTCTTGTCAGTGTCCTTTTGGTACAGTGTTGCACCAATAGCAAAGTCGGACGCATCAGTTGCGACACATAACGGCAGACTTTCGTCTGGGTGAGCTAGTAGAGTTGCATTTGCCAGTGTTTCTTTTATGTTTTCGAAGGCTTTTTCAGCTTCTTCAGTCCAGTCGAGTGGAGTTTTATCTTTCTTTTTGTTTGTTTTTATTAATGCAAACAGCTTACTTTGTTTGGCTGCAGCATTTTTAATGCAACGTCTGTAGAAATTCACCATCCCCAAGAAGCGTCTGAGTTCTGCTACGTTGGAGGGTTTCGGGAATTTCAATATGGGCTCTACCTTGGTCTTCAGAGGGGAAATGCCTTCGGTCGAGACTTGATAGCCGAGAAAGTCAATCCTGGATTGTTTGTATAAACTTTTTCCAACATTGATAGTAAGTCCAGCAGCGTGTATACGTTGTACGATGGTTCTTACATTCTTCTCGTGCTGTTGCTCACCGCCTTCTGAGCAAATGCATATGTCATCCAAATATGCATATGCAAACGGCAAATCCATAAACAGTCCATTGATGAATCTTTGGAAAGTTTGTGCAGAATTACGGAGTCCAAACGGCATTCGAAGGTATTCGAATAACCCAAAGGGGGTTATGACCGCTGTCTTTGGGATGTCCTGTTCGGCCATTGGAATTTGGTGGAATGCCCAGTTGATGTAAATTTTTGTGAACATCGTTTTACCCTTCATATTCGCGTTGAAGTCCATTATGTTTGGGACTGGATAGCGATCAGGAACTGTTTTGGCATTTAAGGCCCTGTAGTCTCCAACGATTTGCCACTCTCCACTGGCTTTTTTGGTCATGTGGATCGGGGAACTCCATGAACTTTTTGAGGGGCGGCATATGCCTTCTCCTATTATGCGATCATAGTATTCCCGTGCTGCTTTGAGTTTATCAGGCAGTAACCTGCGGGCTCTAGCATGGCAAGGCTGTCCTTTAGTTTCTATATAATGAATGGTATCATGTTTATAGGTCGGATGCCTGCGAATCGATGGTTGTGTAACTCCAGGATAGTCTGACAGAATCCGTAGGAATTGTTCGTCGACTTTCGTGCAACTGGATATATTGGTGTCCAGTTGGTACGCTAGCGTTTTGCCTTCCACCCATAGACCAGTATTGTTGTCTATGATTTTTCCGTTTTTGAGGTCGATGACCAGACTGTAGTGCGCGAGGAAATCTGCACCCAGGATCGGAGTTGGAACATCCGCAATTGTGAAGGACCACGTCATGTCTCTTCGCAAACCGATGCTTACTTTGCTGGATTCTATTCCGTAAGCTGGAAGGTTTTGACCATTCACAGTTCGGAGGTAGTATTTCGGAGGAAATGCCTTTTGGTTTTTATCTACTGGCAAAATGCTCAAGTCAGCACCTGAGTCAATTAGGTAACGTCTCCTATTTGTCCTGTCCTTGATGAACAGGCGGCGTGAGTACTTTTTCGAGGGATCTTCGGCCGCATAGACGACCCCTCTTTCTAGTTTGACGACTTATTGTACGATTTACCCCACCATTGGCATCTTTTGTTGCACTTGGTGGCCTCTGCGCCAAACCGATTATGAAAGAAGCAGGATTTATCGTCCCAGTTTTGAGACCGGGGTTTGGGGGACGATGTTCTTCTTGGGGGAGTTGGACTCTGACCCCTGGTAGAATTGCTCTTGCGGTCTCTGGACCTGGATTTTCTGTCGTTACTTCTATTGTTGCTCCTGCTTTTCGAGCGGTTGTTGTTTCTACAATTTCTTGGACTATTATTATTACTTTTCTTCTTAATTTCACTAGTCAGCTGAGCTATCTGGGCTCGAAGCTGAGCTAGTTCTCCGGTCTCGATTGATACTGCACTGATCGAGGATGTTGATCTCGAATGTTCCAGTGCACTATCTGCACTCTTCGCTAGGAAGTCTAGGTCCTCGGAATTGTTGATTACCGTGGTACCTATGGCTGCTAGACACTGCACAACATGTTGGGGAAGTTGCTTGCAGAACTGGTTCCCAATAACTGACGGTGACACTATGTTATCGGCCTTTTGTCTGAGTTTGGCCATGAAGGTGGAGGGTTTGTCGTCTCCAATCTTCATTCCGCCCATTACATCATCAATGATTTGGTTCTGAGTCTTACCAAACACATTTCTTATTTTTCTGCAGAACCAACTGTATTTATCTGCTTCCGCTAGAGGGCATTCCATGATATCCGGAATGCGGCGTATGATTTCTGCGGGCATGCCGCTGCAAATGTGTGAATATTTTTGGTCGTTTTGCAGATTCTCTGTCTTAAAACGACCTTCGAGGAGAGTTAACCATAATTCAACTTCATTGGGTAGGAACTCCGGAATCTCTATCCTCCGTCTTTGGATGGCAGGGTTCTGCAATGTTTGCAATTGCAACAGCTGTAACAGCTGTGCGAGTACTTCGGGGGTCAGCTGTGGCTGACCACTTCCGCCTGCTCCTGGTTGGTTTGATGATGGGTTCGGGTTCGTGTTTCCGTTGGGCATCGTGTGCTGGACTTCTCTATTTGTGCTTTCTACGAAGAGTCTTCCAGACTCCGTGGGTTGTCGGTCTGGGGTCGAAGGGTCGGAGTCTTGGCTCAATTGACGACCACTTCTGAGTGTTCGAGCTGTTGTTTCGTTCGGGTTAACTACAGCTCCCAAACGCAAGGCTTCTGGCCTCCGGATCCGTTTTTGCTTCTCCGGAGTCTCAAAGACTTCAGAGTCTCTGGTCGAAGCTGGAGGAGTTGGCGGATGAGGGCAACTTTGTTCCTCCAGGTCTACTTGTCTTGGTTCCCTTCCGGCAAATATATTTGGAAGGGGGGGTGTAATTTCCCACTTTCAAAGTAAAGACCTCTGCTTCGACAGCCAAAGGTGTCTAGATCTTGTAAAAATTATTTGTATTACAAGCGAGTAACTCGCCAGCGCACCACGCCTCTTTTTAGTAATAGCGCAACGCGCCTCTAGACACCCACGACGTAGCCAAAAAATCACGTCGGGGTCACCACTGTGGAATACCTTGTCGTGAGAGATATTCACACTAGAAGGTCTTCAACAGTATTTGCGTGTTCTGCCACTTCATACGAATAAGTATGGGAGAGCCAAATCCTCGGCGAACACTGGCGATTTTTGAGCCGGTTCTGAGAGTTTATATACCGAATTTGGCACACGCACACGGACACACATACGTACGTATGTATACGTAATTATGTCATACGTTGCGTCGTTTCCTGTCTCCGTCGAGATGATAAGAAACGACGCAGTGCGTTTGGTACCGAGTCGTGACATTACCGAGATCGTTATCAGGTAATTGATCTCGACTCGTACGATGTATCTTACCAGTACGTACGTACAGGTACGAACATACAAACGCATTCGTGTGTATTAGTTTAACGTCATAGAGACGAATATTGCCAGCCTTTGGGCGGCGACTGTCGTCGAGGGGTGCGAGCCCCTAAAACCTCATACGAGTAATGTCCCCACACATTTATATGCATGTTAATATTCATTAAATAGTTACCTATTTAAAATTCAATAATATTATAATTTATTTTGCCGAGAATCATACCTTTGAATCTTTAAACTTTTTACAATAACGCCTTAATGTTTGGTAATTCAGACCAGATGTCTTAGCTGCTTGTTGTATTGATAAACCCATTTTATTGACTTTTCTCACTGAATGGAGCATTTCATTTTTCAAAGCACATCCATGATCAGTTTTTTTTCTTCCAGTTTCAAACCACTAGGTATAAAAATTTTATTAAAATGAATAAATCTGAGAAATATACACGTCAATATAGTGTTACAACCATTCCCACAGAATCATTTGATAATCAAGATCTTTTTTTTTCTACAAAACTTTGAAAATTAGTTACGACTGAATTATGGGTATATTTAGAAAGGTTGTATATTTACTTTTTGTGTAAAACAATCGCTGATTTCTGTTTTTCAAACCACCAAGAAAAAAAAATTTTTTTCTTAAAAAATTTACTTTCAATGTTGAAAAATGCATTTGTGATAATAATTCCACAAATACGAAATCTGTATATGTGAAACTTTGTTTTAGGTGTGTTTTCACATCTTAGTACCCATATATGCCATTAGAAGTGATAAAATCAACACTGTTTTTAAGATATTGTGACTGTTACAACCATCCCGGTATTATAACCATACCCGGTCTCCCCTACTAGATATCAATGATTTCATGATTATATCAAGGCAAAAGAATCAAAAACTTGAAAATTAAATGGCACCGACTAATTTTAGAATTTTCTTTAAAAAATGGTAGAAGTATTTTGTGAATTCATTTTTTTGTATTTACTTGTAATCCTAAATGTAATTCTACATACTGCAGTATAATTAAATTTCACAAATTTTAAACGAATGTTTGATACGAAATTCGACCAATTCGTGAATTTTCATTTTGGCAACTTCTGCGACTGTAGGTGCCTATAATTAAGTAAAAAATAAAAATGCAAACTTCCATTGCATAATTTAGGGTGATAATTGATAAAATTTGTCTAATTGACGGGTGTATCGTCAATCGTCGTTACTGCAACGATACAAATGGGTTGTATCGTCGAATTAGTGGAAATTTAAAATTCCATTTTCAGTATTGTTCGATATAGCGACCTATTTAGAATAGATGGAGGGAGAAAAAACGTGGGTACTTTAATAAAAGATTTAGCCTTGATATTCGTTTTCCGAGAAAAAAAAGTTATAACAGATAGTTCGTCCATTTTACTCGCTGACTGTCGGCATAAAAGTGGCCTAGCCTAAATGTTCGAAAAACAAAACAATTTTATTTTATGAAGAGTGTAATTAAAAGCATTCAGTATTTTCGCTGGGGATTGTTTTTTTTTTTTTTTTTAAATGAAACAATAATCGGCTAATTTTTTCGTATCTCCCATATTTTTCACCACGATTGGCCTGATTAAACGAATTTTTAAAAATGAACTTCCGGTTGGCAATAAGGATAGTTTGGTGCATGCTCTTTCATGACTATTCAGGCTTAAGCTAAATAATTAAATATTTCAACCTAAGGCCAGAGAAAGTGGAAAAAAGACTTATACAATTATTAGGTTGGAAGATGATGCCAACTTTCAAAAGTAAGGTTTATTTAGCACTTCAGCTTATATTTAGCTTTTCAGTTGCTAGAAATAGAAGTTCGAGACAATTTTCTGGGTTCTAAAATTATGGTCAGTTTAGTTTGAAACTCTGGTGCTACAAAATACGATCGAGAAACTCTATATTAGAGGAGAATAAAAGCCCGTGAAACCCGATCAATCAGCTTTTTGGCCGTACTTTCACTCAAAAAGAAAGTGTACAACTCTAAAATAATGTAATTATAAAGAAAAACAGCTAAAAAAAAAAATGATCGAGTTTGCTACTCGATTTTTGGGAACATCACGACGGAGGCCGAAGGGAGACGAAGATTAGTTGAATTTGAACAATAGTGTTGTAGTGCAGCTATATGGTCGGATGAGAGGTAAAAAATCACAGTTTTGAAAGATTTAATTAAATAGTCGAGAAATACCTATTTGGGGGGAAGATGAGCTCTCAGAATATTATTATGAGTTAAGGATGCGTGTGGGATGAAAATAACTAATGAGGAACCACAAGTAGGAGCCATAACTAACTTAGCTGTATGGAATTAATTTTCATCCCTGCAGGAGCTATCAGTGTGTAGTGGAGATGGGATACAATCGAAAGAAATTTTAATATTGTGTAAATATAGGAGTCGAGGATGAAAGGAACATCGAAAAAGATTTTATAGATACGTGGGGTCCATGGGAAGGATTGAAGGGGCATGAAGAATACTATGGATACCAGAAGAAAATGAAATAATGAATCTGTATTTTATTTATTACCTATAATATTTTAAGTTGAAAACATGAAATAAAAAATTTTAATCGAGTTAAATATAATAGTGAATTACAAAACACGAGAGGAAAGTGAAACATTATCAACGAGTGCGAAGTTTTCTAGCAGGAGCCATAGGCGAGTGCAGTAGCTGCACAAGTTGATGATTGCGTACTCCAATTAAGTTGCATATGATACTTCATTAATGAAGACAACAAAAATTTTTTTATTTAACAAAAAAGGCATTTAATCTTTGTACGCTATGAAAAAAAAAAAAATTCAATAATTTTCTCCCTCGGGAGGTAATGTAACTATTTTATTCCCAATGATAAGGTCATCAGCAAAAATCATTTTTCCACTCATTAACAAGAAGACAAATCCTTATTTTTCATTCGTATAATTAATTAAAAAATTTATTTTGAAAATAATTACCCATTACATCTTAATTTTAACTTTTTACATAACTTAATTAATATATTAGTATACCACACAACATGGAAGAAAGTAAGAAATTATCAAATGCGAAGTTTGCAGGAACAAGCCATAGGCAAGTGCTGTAACCACACAAGTTGGTAATTGCTTACTCCACCAAGTGGCATACGATACTTCATTAATTAAGTGAATAAAAATGTTTAAATTTTAAAAAACAACGGCGTTTTCTTATTTGTTCTTAACAATCATGAGTCATTTACATTCATGCTCCAGTCATGATTATTATGAAAACCCACTTTTATGATGATAAATACACAATGAATATAGTTCATAATGCGATACTTCTTTCCCTTGGGAGATAAAGTAACCACTTTATTCCTACTGATAAGGTCATCCATAAATCGTCATTTTTCCACTCCCTAACAAAATGATAAACTGCTTTTTTTTTGTTCTGTTAGTTAATAAAATAGGTATATAATTATTAAATAATTCAGTTAATATTTTATCATATCCAACGATTACGAACTAAATAAACATAAACCTAATCTGTATGGAATAAACCAAAAATTGAAGAGCAAGTTAGTAGGATGGCACGGAGACCTGCTGTAAAAATTAATTAGATGTGAAAGAAGGTAGTAGATTCGATTCGTATTGAGAAAGCAGCGTTTAGAAATTCAAATCCAGTTGGGATTGAAATTTATCTTTCTTTAAATGGGGAGTAAAGAAATTTAGAAGTTGGAAGAAACATATTCCGAAATGAGACAGAAAAACCCAGAATATTAGTGTTAGGTTGGTATACTTGTTTTTATATCGAGTGCAAGAGCGTAACCATGGGGAAGAGCAAAGCGGCTAATTTCCTCATGACCTTTTTTTTTTTTTTAGTAATAAATATTCGACAGCCCATTGATGCTAAATTTCTCAAATTTTCAAAATTTTCATAAGTGACGAACGAAAAAAATCATCAAAATTTTTTTTGTCCTACCGCCTTTTCTTGAAGAAATCCTGGCTATGTCCCTCATCCAGTGAATATTAGACAAGGAATTATGTTAGGAGCAAGTGAATTTTTTTCGAGTCAATACTAGATATACACTTTACGAACGTGGAAAAAACGAAAATGAATCACGCTGAAAAATAAAAGTGTAGGTGTGCTTTCTCGTTGCGTTTATCACCCTCTGCTCTTCCTACGCATACAAATATGACGAATTATGGCGAGGTGTACAGAAAATCAGTGCGAAGGTGTATACCTTTATGATAACCAGAGGTGGTGGTAGTGGTGTTGTGGCGGCGTGAAGAAGTGAACAGGCTGGACTCTCAAAGCGATGACGGTGGTCATCGTGACCAATGGTAGGTAAATACGCATCTCTTCGGGGCGAGCGTCGTAATTTATGGCCAGACTTTAGCTACGCTCTCTCTCCCTTTTCCTCTCGTCGTCATCTTGTGGTTGTTCGTAATTAAACAGTTTTTTATTCTGTAAGTATATGCAAGTATGGGCGAGTGTACGAGTGTTCGTAGTACATATAGGAGTGTTTGTGTTTTGAAGGCGGGGGGAAAAAAAAAATCAAGTTATATACTAGTATTAATAATCTTTGTACGTGCAATAACCAGCGACGACGACAACAATAACAACAACAACGGCAGTCAGTATACATACCTTTCAATGGTAGTTTATTATAAACGCTTGTAAATCCTATTCTCTAGTATTAGGAAAAAAGCTGTAGAAGAAAAAGTATAAGAAGAAAAAAAAACTGATTATTGTACAGTTAGGCCAGCAATATAGAATGGATAAATGAATTTAAAACAAAAAAAAAAAAAAAATTGGAAAAAAAAAAGAAAAAAGAAGAGGATATGTATTCCATGGTCGTGAATTATGTGACTTTCCGCTCCCATCGACCGATTACTACTTCTATAGACGATTACTCGAAACGATAATGCTGTGCTGCCCATCCGTACCCGTGGTATATATACTATAAAGTTGATCAGAGAGCAAAGAGGAACATGACGAAAGCAACCAGACACGATTTGTTCGCTAAATACCACTCGCACATATTCTCTAACTAATTAAAATGATCGCCGTCGTAGAGTTAATTCTATCTTTTCTGTATGGGAATCTTTTTTTTCTTCCTTTTTTTTTTTTTTTTGTGTGTGTGTATTTGCTTTCTTCTTCGATACTTCACCCCTTCCTACATCGTCTCGCCGTGTTCCAGTAAGTCTGAAGAATTGGAAATTAGATTTCATAAACTCAGCTTTGGCCAGTAAATAAAATTGGTATGCCGTATTCGTGCGGTGTTAATGAATATTGTCGTGGTGCTCGGAAGGAAAAGAGCAACGGATACCATATTTTAGGTTGGCCACAATAAGGGTACAGAAATCTTGCGAGAGTTTAGCGAAATTATTGCGTCTCCAGCGTGTCAAATATGTGGGTACCCAGTTACCCGCACGTTACCCACCGAATCGATTGTTTTTCGATTCTGGTTCGTCAAATTTCGAAACTGGAATTTTTAGTTTTTCTTCAAGAATTTTTTTATAGAGCTTTGGCTATACGAAGCGATCATTTTATGCGTTGTTTTGAGAATACATTTTTTGTCACCTGTCGGAGTGGAAGCGAGGGTCAGACGGATGGTCAAGATCCAATGGTCGGTGGTAGCTACCAGCACGATTTTTTCAATCGCCCATAATGGAGCGCTAATAAAATCGAACAAAAGTGTGACGACAGCCGGTCTCGAACTCGCACCTTTTCGATTGCAAAGTCGCGATCACCAAACAACGACGCCACGCCGACCTTTTACAAGCATGTTGACTATTTATGGTTTTAATGTGCAATTGCATGTTCAGATTTCTTTATTTGTCAAACTGATTTTGCTTACTTATTTTATAGGCATTCATTCTTATTTTGGCTTTGCTGAAGAATAGGCTATATTTTTCTTAATTTTATGCATCAATTTTCTAATCAAATGAATTTTTCCGAATGGAGTTTTGTTGAAGTAACCTACTGTCTAAATTGAAGTAACATATTATATTACGACCAATACATTCTGTAATAATAAAATTATGCTTGATGTTAGTGGCGTTGACAACTCCAGATTCTGCGTCTGGGTTTGTCTGAGTAGACAATATTTTCGACAATTAACAAAAAACAAAAAACCGAAAAACAAAATCGATTAATTCGACGGTCGATGTTCGAACCCTTGAATCTCCCCCGCCATAACAACTCTATTGTCTGATATTCTTTCTGCTTTCCTTCTAGCTTTCCTGCTATTTAATCACATGTATAGGTGTTTGTCGAATGTCATACATTGCAGTCATTCCTTCTCCTCATTACATTCCTTAAAAAACCTTTTCCCCCTCACTTTTTTACACTCTTCATCCTGAGAATCTCAGAATTGGTGACTTTTGTTACTACTTATTTCCGTATTTCCTTCAATCTATTTTCTTATTTTCTCATTAACAGTTTACGATAGTCAGTGAAGAATCATGGGCATTATTCTCTCAAGAAATTGTGGGATGAGAGGAAAAATTTCAAAATCATGATGGAAGATAGAGAAATGGATTGAGAACAAAAAGAGAAGCAATGATTTTGACAATAATTTTAGACCTAAAATGATTCATAAACTCGAAACAATTTTACAAAATTATAGTACACTTTAATATGACTTCAAAGTAACATTAATTTATGTAATACAAATCTACAATTTCTAGTGTAACATTGCGGACCCAAATTATAGTCCCTTAATGTTTCATAGTTATACTAGAAGTGAAGACTCATTGATTTTTGGTTAACAAAATTAACAATTAATTTGGTAGTTGATGAATATGAGAGATGATTTTAGAGTGTTGTGAAGATGACACGACAAGGTGATGTTATTTCTGACAAATGGTGTGATATATAACATGAGATGACAATATAATTCGTACAAAGTAGTTCTAGATATTGATCAAATTATACCTAACAAGTGATGTCTGCTCTGCGAATTTAGAGACGCATCTTTGAGGGTTATTGATGAGTATGGCATGTATCAGAAATGTATGTGAGAGAGATAGTGATAGTATGAAGCTTGCGAAGATTCATGTGTAGTGCCTGAGTTATATCCACACAAATCTATGGAATTTATTACATAAGGTGGATGACAGTTTAGTGGTGTGATTATACATGAATATGAGAGTCATCGAATAGAAATATATTGTTACAATTATTATTATTATAACATACTATAAGAAAAAGTTGAGTCAAATTTGAAAATAGGTTAGGGAAACAACTTTTATCAACTTATTCAGTTAACAAATTTTTCATTATTTTCAATTGATTTTTTTTTGTTACAAAAAAAAAATTCAATTTCTTTTTTCAGTATGGACCCCCACAAATACTCAGGCAATGCTCAGTCACTAAAGAGTTTGAGAGTATACCTGCCCTCAAAAAACATTATGGGAACATCTCTGATAATAGCCTACCTAAATAATTGAAGTAAATTATATCTTTCATAAAAATATGAGTAGGCAGGTACTTAGTCTGTACCTATTAATTATTTTGAAATTTACGAAACAAATATTAGTGAGATTTCCTAAATCTAGATAAAATTTGTTTGAGAATTTAAAAAATACTTTTTTTCAAAAAATGAGAAAAAAAAGTGAAAATTATTGTCTCATTTTGAAAATTATTGAAAAAAGTAAGGTACTTGTCGGATATTTCCTGCATTATTTTGTATATGATACAGAGTAATTGATTTTTTTTTTTAAATATAGATTTCAGATAACACCTAAAATATTTGTAGGCTGAACTTCGGATGAGACAATCACGACAGTATATTTGGCTCTGAAAAATTTGTTGTTGTGCGTGTGTTTGTTTTTGTTTTAATTTTTTGTTTCAAATGTTTCAGTTTTTCACTTTCCAGTTTTTTTTTTTGTACGTGAAGTTGAATATTCGGTAAGGAATGGACATTGATTTTCTTGATAAGGGGTTATTACCTTCGTATTATTATAAATCTGCTATCCAGTCCCTCAGTATTGACGTTCTTCGTCGTATATCAGTGCTTTTGAAGTAATAGAATCTATTTGTTCGTTATTTTTCAGCAGTTCTGTTTACTGACTTAGTCCATTTTTGGTTTAAATTATATAATTCAGATTTATTAAAAAATAGCAGTAAGTGAATTCATCTAGTCCTATTTTATACTGTCAATTCCTCTTATGCTCGTATAATTGAAAATTGGTTTAATCTGTTTGAAATACTCACGCCATTTGGTATGTTATTTTACACTTTTAAAGTTTGAACAGATGTTAATTACTGATAAGTTCACAATATATTTTAAAATTTTGATTTGGGTGTCGCAATGGTAACAATAAACATGGAATATGGAAATATCAAAAATGCCACCAGCATACTGCTAGAATAAATTATGAACTTATCAGTAATTAACATCTGCTCAAACTTCAAATGTATACTGTAATTTACCAAATGATGTGAGTACTTCCAACAGATTAAGTCAATTTTGAATAATACGAGCATTAGAGGAATTGAAAGTATAAAATAGGACTATATGAATTTGTTTACTGCAATTTTTTAATGCACAACAACTAATTTTTCAGAGCCAAATGTACTGTCGCAATTGTCTCGTGAACTTTAGAGGTGCTATTATCTGAAGTAAGCCTTCTCCAGCTCTCAACATCTGGATTAATGAGGAAAGATTTGCTAAGAAAAACATACTTCAATTGAAAATTTTGTCAGTCTGAGAAATATTGTTGAAGTATGATAATTTTTCCTTAATGTCCTTATAGCAAAAAGCACTAAAAATATGATTAATAGACAAAATTAAAATTCAGCGCCCCTCCCTAGAAATTTCAGTGAAAGTGAAAACAAATGCCAAACATCCAAATAATTATAAAATTATTCTACTCCTATATATGTATCAAAAATACTGATTCCATATGAATATAGTTTAATTTATTGCAAAAATTTGCATTCAGAAGATATTTTTGTAAAATACATTGTGTGGATTAACAGATAAATCACTATACTCAACCGATTCAACTAAATCCTTGAATTTTGACACACTTCTTAAATTGTTTCTATCATAAGTATATTGGAAAATTTACTAATAATTTTGTGCATCAGGTGCTAAAAACCAGTTTGCATCAGCAATGCTTTACCAATTGTAATTGTCGTTGTTGTTGTTTCGAAAACGTACGCAAAAATCGGAATCACTTCACCAACGATTCTATCACGTATCTACCAACAATCGGAAATAGTGTTTTAGTCATGCTTGATGCCTACTTATGTATAGATTTCATCGACGAGCAATGCAACCAGTTCATTTGTAGACAAAAATGTCCTTGAATCTTCAAAATCGAAAATATATCGACCTGACGACTATAGTGTCACTAAATTTCACATAGAACACACTACTAACTCCTCGAAAACCAAAATTTTATTCACCTTTGAGAGGAAATGAGCAGGGCCGGCAGGTGGGTATCTTAATGAAACAATTTGAAATTAGATGGAGTGACGAAGACAGAAAAATGGATTTTTCGTTAGCCAGAGAGTGATAGAGCGAGAAAGAAAGAGGAAGACAGATTGAGAGACAAAACTAAACGGTCGGTGATAAAAACGGCTGCAATATACAAACAACTTATTACTCTTGTGAACGCGTTTGATCGTTTTTTGTTTTTTTTTCTTCAAGTTTTCTTTATTTCTTTTTTCTTGTATTCATCCACAATTCTCCTCTTTAGCAATTGATAAAAATGTAAAAAAAAAAACACAACTGCTTTACTGCAGGAGGAAAGGCCGGACGCTTCTATCAGATGATTTATCAGCTTTTTAATACAACTACTTTGCTACTGGATGCTCTCTTAGTATTGGCAGTGGGGCGAGGAAAGAAGGCAAAAATGAGAGAAAAAAATTTATATTCTCTTAATGTACTCTTATAATACTGTTTATAATCTCTGTATACGCACACGTTTTATTTAATGAGCTGAAAGGGGGAGGAGGAAGAGGAAGAGCTACGAAAAAAAAAATCGTAAGAGAACCAGTAAATTAATGGAATCTTTATCTCAGTTCGCATAAATAGCCGTGAACTGTCGCTTTGATTTCGTTTTCGATTACTTTTTTTTTTTTTTTTTGTGAATGGTAAGTCTCAGAATGGATTGTTTTGGTTTTCGGGGCGGAATGAATTGAAAATCTTTGAAACAAAGTATGTTGTTTTAAGAATTGCTGTAAGTATTTCGTGAGAATTTCGGGGGTTGTTCAGTCTCTGAAGAGAATCGAATAATTCATCATTTGTTCATTCACAATAAAGACAAAAATAATTTTTTTTCTCTTCACAAAATTGTAGATTCTGGGTGACGATACAGATTCCAGAAAATCATCTTGTGCAGTAGTGTTCACAAGCCCTTTCGATTTTTCAGTATTCGTATTTGTCTAGTTGTTACGTTCGTAGGGTTACAAAATTGACATTTTTGGCTCAGGATGTCGGGAACAAACTAAACTCAAATTCAAATTAAAACTATAGCGCAGCACCTCTAGAAAACCGAATTTGCCATTCTAATACAAATGATTAAATTCTTTTCAAAATGAATAAATACCTAAAGACTATTTAAAATATTTGGTTTGTTAATAAATTTATATTACTCACGTCCTACGTCACTGAATAGAATATTGGGGTAACTAAATTTCAAGTCTTTTACAAAAAATTATCGATAGTTATCGATATTTTGTTGAGACCACCAATCCTTCTCCCCTCTCACTCCTGCGAACGCACGATCACATATAATATACAATTTATTTATATCAATTCGCGGCTACACTGATATACCACTTCCGCCGCTCATTCGTTTATTTCCATTAACATTCGTTTATCAAACTTAAATGTACTTTGCTTAAATTATGTATCTTCTCTGAAATACACTCGCTTCTTGGACGGAACTTCAATCAAATCTTTCTTTCTTGTTTCATCTCCGGTCCTTATCCTCTATATATTTGACAAACCCATCGATCTATCAATAATTCATTGCCAGTTTCAGATAAAAACAATTATCGATGGTTATCGATATCCTTAGCGAAAATTGTTGGGATCACCAATCTTCTTCCGCTCACACTTTTGCGAAAACTCACTATCTTTCTAAAAACACTTTCATACATTTATACTCATGGCTGCACTGATACCTATTCCGCCTCATTTGTTCATCTGCATACATATTGGTTTCCTTCAAACAACTCATATTCTGTACTTTACATATTTTCTTTGTTTCAGTTAAGCACTTCTGAGACATAACTTTGTAAACATCTTTATTAATTCTTCAATTACATTGAACATCAAGTTCACAACCTGTATATGGTAGCATCGCTTTGTGAAGATTTTTGAACCTGCAACACATACTTTTATTTACAAAATTTAACTCATCTGTTGTCTTATTCTGTGAATTCGAGTTTGTTAGGCTTTAAGTTTTAGAAGTGTTGTTGGACGAGTTAGGAGTGTTATTTTGAAAAGGTTTTTCATTAGGACAAGTACGAGACTTGTCCTTTTTATCATACCTATAGCATGTAACATCCAAATCTTCCATTTATCCTTTAAAGGGAACTTTTGTTATGTTTAATGGTGATGATTCGGACTTATTTTTTGTGATTGTTTTGGTAATTTGTAGTCCTATAATTCAAATTAGTATTAGAATATTTGTTTCAATTGTTTCAAAAATTTCTATTTTGCATGGGTTGATACGAAAACTTGGGTTGATCAAACCCTTGGAATATTTTTCTCAAATAATCTATACGATCATTTTTCTCTGAGATCATTTTTACTAATCGTACAACAGTTCTTCTGAAAGTTTCGAAGTTTCTGAATTTGAAAAATACAGTATCAAATTTTTTGGGTAGAGACATCATTAATTGGTCAATTTCTTCTTTTTCCAAAAGGGGGTAACCTGCATCCTGCAGTTCTTCAGCCAAATTAGAGAAATATTCTGAGAATTGACAAATATTACCTTTCCTTGGGTTAAACCTGATGAAATTTTGATTTGAGAGCAATGATATATGTGGGTGTTGAATTTCTATACCTTGCATCAAGAATTTCAAAAATCTCAAAGATAAAATCACAATTCTTGACGTGATTTAGGATATGCCTATCTAATCTTTCAAATATATGAGTTTTGCCTCATTCCTGAGTTTGGAAAAATTTAATCCAACAAGCTCCTAATCTTTCATCATCAGTAGGAAAAGATAGTTGTTTTTTTTTGTACCAGGAAAAATATTTATATAACAGCCCTTATTTATCATTAATTTTGATACAATAATTAATAAAATGCACAAAAATACGAAATTTTATGTCGAATAAGTTTTTGAAATACCTTATATTAGATAATCTAACTTTTCTTTCAAAGTACAATTTCTGAGTACAGTGACCAAATTTATGAATTTGATGGTCAGTGGTTACTGAATTTGACAATTCTTGTTGTGATGAATCAGCATATTACGCTTCCAACTTAGATTTTGACAAATTCCTTGATGTAGGATACAGCAGTTTGATTGTTTGAGAATGAACTTCGTTGAATTTTGGATTGATTTTAAGTTGATGATTCATACCAAAAAGACAATTAAAGATAATTTTGATGGTTTTGAGCCAGTTTTGACGATGTAAATTTCAAACTGCAGAGTAGTTTTCTGTTCAAATTTCATTAGCTCCAGACAGTATTTCACCAACTTGAATTTGACAAATAACCACAGAAGTAGAGAGGTAACTAATGAATTTACAGACTTTCAAGCAACACAAGCAAGGCTCCTAACAATTTCAGCAATCACAAACAGCCCTTGAAAATTTGGTAACTTGACTAGACTTTGTACACAAAAAGGCCAAAGTCCTTTCAGCAAATGATGAAATTACTACAATTTCATCAAATGACAAACTTTTCAACCTAATGGGTTTGGCTCAAAAGTTTACGCTCCAAACAAGTTAAAACTAAGTTACTCAACTTGAAAAAAATCATGAAAATTTGTAAAAATTTCAATTCAAAGCACTTCATTGTGTCTTATGAAAACTTCAATTATGAAAAAAATATTAATTTAATTTTTAGTTTTATATGTTACTGGTTCAAAAATCTTTACCAAGCAATGCTACCATATATGTAGAGGTTATGGATCAGATGTTCGATGTAACTAACAGAAGAATAAATATGTTTACAAAGTTACGTACCTCAGAAGTGTGTAATTGTAGTAAAGAAAATATGTAAAGTACAGAGTGTGAATTGTTTGAAGAAACAAATATGTACAGAGACAAACGAATGTGTGACAGAATCAGTATCAGTGTAGCTACCAGTAAGAATGTACAAAAGTATTTTCAGAAAGATTGTCAAGTATTCGCAGGTGTGTGAGGGGAAGAGGATTGGTGGTCCCAATATATTTAACAAAAATATTGATCTATCAATGTTTTATTGCTAAAAAACAATTTTCTGGGAATTTTGTTTATCAAACTCCTATCTGACCTTGTCAAATAATTATAAAAAAAGCCTTTTCTAAAAATTTTAGCCCGATCTCTTGTAGTTTTCTCAAAACCATGAACACAAAATTTTTTTCATCAGTTTTTCTCTTCTAGTTTTCTCAGAAACTACTCAATTAATTAGCACCAAATTTCTATAAAACCTGCACCTTTGTAAAAATAATCTATTGTGAGAAGTTCAGCTTGATCCCTTTTGTCATGAAATTTCCAGGAATTGTTTGTTTTTTAATTTTCTTGGAAACTACAAACAGACAGAGAGAGAGTGTGTGTGTGTGTGAATAAGAGAGACATCAAACTTGTTTCAAATCATCTCCTATTTTTATTTTTTTTTTGTAGTTTTCTCAAAACTGTGATTATAAAACTTGGGCGATACATACATACATAATACATGATCACTTATATGTATAATATAAAAATTTGTATAATATTTTATATTTTTATTTTACCCTGAGAAAAAATTACATCAGTTCCGTATCTACTTAATTAAATTTTATGTGGAAATTGTAATTTTTCTTCGTTCAAAGATGATAAAAATTACTTTATTTTTTGCTCAGTGTACATAATGAATGAATTATCATTCACAACATTTGGTGAAATGTCATAGTAGATATTAAACAATTTTATCGTTTCAGTATCAGGTCCTTTTAAATTAGGTACCCCTTTGAATTTTCACACGAAAACTTACAACTTAAGCTGCTAATTTATGCAAAATTCATCACCAATATCCTCTTTCTGTTTTAAAAAGCTTCTTTCACATCCCCCCTTTCTTAAATACACTATATAGAGTCTATCTATTCATTTAACATGTACTCCTAATTTATTATAACGTCTTAACCATTAGCGAACGAATTTGTAATTCAAATTTGTGCAAAAATTCTCTAAGCCAAATTCACGAAGTCATATACCGCCTCGCACATATGGCGAATAATTTTGTCCGATACCAGTAGTCTATATTATTCAGGTTCGGCATTAATCGCATCCTACCTAAAATGTTACACTTTGCAACAGGAAAGTGGCGAGGAACCTATAAAGAAAGAAAGAAATAATTAAACAACAACAACAACAGCAACAACCACAACCGACAACGAGTAATTGTAATTACTCATTAGACAATCGCGTGAATTAATTTCTAAACTTTTATTACCGTCGAAATTAAAATGTGAGGTAGCAAATAACACGTATACCCCTTTATATATTGATAATAGTCTACATTTAATGAATGTAAATGGATTTTCAAACGATGCTTCGTGTTTTTGTTTTGTATATATGTTTTTTTTTTTTTTTTTTTTTTTTATTCAAATAATACGATATAGCTACAGATATTACAAGAGTATATACATGCTCGCATAATATACACTTGCGCACGAATATATAGGCCGTATAGCTACATAATGATATTGTACATATAAATGAAGTAACCTCGATGCTGCATATCAAAATTATAATCGCAGGATAAGCGGGCCATAACGCACCCGCAAACGCCTGCTATTATTTTACACAACGTAAGTACGAAATACATTCTGCGTAATTGTTATCCGTTCCTTTTTTTTTTTTTGTCTCTCTCTTTGTCTCTTTTTTTATATGAATATTAATAGGAACGGTTTTGTTTTGTTGGGTGAAAAAAAGAAAAAAAAAGAAGAAAAATAAAACAAATACGATGAAATAATGTGTGCCCATGAAATCACCCGGTGTTTGGCAATCGTCTGGGTAATTTAAACGATTGAACGTTTTAAGTGTAGCAGTTTCAATTTTTTCTGTCTTTTTTTTTTCCCCCTATAAATAGACTTCTGTTAGTAACACAATTAATGACCTATTGGGAAGTAAATTACCTTTACACAGTAAAAACAACCTTTCCAGGGACAGAAAGAAAATGCCCAAGTTCATTAAGGAAAATAAATAAACTCTCGGTGCAGTTGACTGAAAAGGTTTTAGGTAGATTTCGTAGAATCTACTTTTTGCAGAGGGTAGCATGTCACGAATTTGGGAAAATTTCACTATAGTTTTTCCGATCATGGTTCCCAGGCCTCCAAACCACCCTCCCCCAAAAATTAATCTATGTATATGGAAAATAGATGGTAAAGTGGTGGACTTTTTTTTATTACGTTTAGTAATTCATCTACGTCTAAATGGGAGTATATCGTGCTCCTTATTTTTTCCTAACGTTGATATTTTTTCATTGTGAGCCGTGTACTTTTTCACTTTTGTGTCGCCGTATTACCTTGTTAACTTCTAATAATTTTTTTTTTCTTAAATTTTACAAAAGTATTATGAAGATATTTTCTGTTAAGTAGTGGATATTATGTTAAATCCCTCAAATTGATGCTGCCTCTTTTTACAACCTCCTAAAAACAAAACTCTGTAAAATAAAATGTTTAGCAGTTTTCAACTCCAAAATTATTGTGCCTATGAAAAATTTGTTAACGACTTAATTGATAGGAAACTTTACAAAAAAACATTCGCCGGGAGTAAAATTTCTTCTAGTATTGACCTTTGGGGAAGAAAATCACGAAAACAACTTTAAAATATGGTTTAAAACATATTGGGAGACTGAGGGGGGTATCAACTTGAGAGGTGATAAGTTCTCGATTTTGTGCAGTTCGTCTCCTAACATAAAAAATCATAGAAGGATAAAATATTATGTGCATTTTTTCTCTGAGAAAAAAGAGGGTGGTAATGTGGCGGACCAAAAATTCGACCACATTGCAAAAAAATCATCGCATGACATATTATAGGATTTAACAAAATTTGTCAACAAACTGGAGGGCGTATTTCTTTACAAATCAGGACAATATTTGGCGTGTGCATACTGTGGATTTATATCTCGATCAGCTTCAAAGACGGGCCAAATCCGTCCATTATTTTCCGAATTACGGCTTTTTGATATTTCTGTTATAGTATACAAAATTCTGACAATCTATAATAAGGACAACCCGCAATACACGTAATTTGAAATTTTGTTCATTCCAAACAAAATCTAGCTTTCCGACTGGCGTGCCATTGGAATTTTCAATTCATGCAGCATACTTCGGAAATAGATCTTGAAAACATTGATTTTTGATTCGTCTGGAATTTGAGGATAAACAGGAGGTGGACCCGCGAACCACCCTTTCCAGTCGTCGGCATTCGAATATCCCAACAATACAGGATGGGGTGTAAAAACCTGACATATACCCAGTTCTAATAATAAATGGAAACAAGACCAAGATCAAGGCTATGGTTTTGTCTTAGTATAGAACATTCGGTGTTTATCTTAATCGAGTCTAATCAGCATTGACGTTCCTAGGACATTTCTCCAAGTGGACCATACTTCTGATGGGTAAAAATACTAATGTAAGTCCCGTTAAAAAAATTGTGAATTCCTTCTTGACTAAATTTAGGTTTTCATTGAATTAAACTAAATACTTCGAAATTTTAGAATGGGCTTGGCCAGGTCCACCTACTGTTTCGCCAGTACCAGGCACAGTCACACATTCAGTTCTACTGAATCCTGATCTGTCAAGTGAAGATGTTTCGTTGAACTTTGAGTCGACTAGCGAGAGTCGATTTCATTACAATGAATCGAATGATTACTTCGCAAATCATTCGAGAGTTATTTCCAAAAAGTCAAAATATATCTACGCGTTTGTTGCTCTCATTTTTCCATATAATTCCTTCACAAATTGGTTAAAAGTGTCTCCTCCATTGAAAGAATCAAACGAGTATGATGAATTTTATGAGCCTAATCAGTCGAATGAGTCGACTCATTGAACTAAGCCTCTCCCATGATCAAGTCTGGAAGAATTGACTTGCATCGATAAGTCAAAGATCACTTCACTATGAACTAGTCTGGGTACTACCTAGTTTCGGTTTTGCTTACAAGATTTCATAAGTAAAATTTCAATAGTTGCAATGAAAGTTTTATAAATCGCAGATTACGAAAAGTCCGGAGATTTGCTCATGGCAGACGAAAACGAATAAAGAAAGAAACAAAGGAAAATGCAAAAATTGAAGAGATACTGAGACATGGAAAATTTGTTTTTTTTTCTCTTTTATTTGTGATGAAGTGATTTGTACATTTCAATGTGGGAAAAAGTACCGAACTTTTCGTACTTTTCAGTGTAAGGCTGTTCGATTTAGAAAAGGGCAGAACTAGTCTTCTGCAAAAGCTATTAGATTTTCCAGAACAGATCTGGAGAAAAAAAATTTTTTTTTACAAAAAGAGCAAATTTCTTGATTCTATAATCAGTATGTGTTGGTTCTGGATAAAAATTCTCTTCTGAAGATGAGATACACCTGTATTCTAGAATGATATTTGAGTAAAAATTCGCTACTTAAATAATATTTTATCCGTGACTCCCATGTATATGTATAGGATGAACCTGGTCGAACGAGTACTTAAGTCCACTTAACGTTAAGAAACGTTCTAGAATACGAGTGATAGTATTTTTATCGCATGTATTTGTTTAAATTGTTTTTATGAGAGTTGTGGATGTTTTTGACTTTTTCTATTTCATAGAACTGACACAGTCTTTAAATCGTCGAGTAGAACTGAGAAAGAACTTTCAACATAGATAGGTAACTTACCTAGCACTAGAATGTTGAGTGAGGCACTTCTTTGTGTTATCGTAACAGTGTTACATGTTCACTAAAATTCACTTACCATTCTTGTCCTTCCACAAGATGAAATAAGAAAATTTATTCCTAAAATTACAATTCATGTAAACAGGTAAGTACTTTGCATAATTGCGAACATTTTACAATTTGTTCTTATTCTTCAAGATTTTCGTTTGATTTTAATCGTGCTCAGTATTAGGTCGAGGGCTGTCTTAGTTTTACATAATCAGTATTGGTTTAGAACGCTAGGTTGTTAGGTTATAAGAAAAATGCAAGACCAAGAGCAATTTCGCTCATCACTTACAATCTGTTCGAACGCTGGCAACAAGAAGAATAAGGGCAGTGCAAGTTGCATATCAACACTGCCTGAAGTATATGGTTTTATTTATTTATTTTTGAATCATGGTTTTAAATGATCGTCATAATTTGAAGAAAAAAAAAAATTTTTGATATTTTCTAGCCCTAAATTTAAAGTCCAAGCATTTTAGCTCAAAAAACGAGCATTTATTCGACAACATACATAATTGTTCGGTTCAAAAATGGGTTGGAATACAACTCCAAAATTAATAAGTCTACCTATCTACGAAGGTCTCATCATACCCAAATTCGTAAACCCACATATCTATTATTGTGAAAATTGTGGAAAATGTGCTTGTAATTCTATTTTTGGCTTAAGTTTCCTCCAATATCAATTTAATTGCAACAAGTGCGGTAAAATAATGTTCAGTATTAAATTTTCAGAAAAAAAAGTTTTTATCAATTTTCACGGACGGAGATGCTGATTAAAAAATACTTTTTTTTGTCATTGTAATTTTCCAATAATAACTTGCAGCAAAGTGTTACGAGAATTTGAATATCATACGCAGTATTTGTTCGAAGACGTTCCATGAAGAAAATAGATTTCTCTGGCGGAAAATTGTGTAATGAACATTTTTTTAGAAAATTGTTTTGCTTTAAAATCAGATAGAGAGTTAATGTCGGACACATTTTCCATTTTCGCTTGTGTATAACGAGACAGCAAAAATGAGACTTGAGAATTTTTGTCGAATGAAATGTCCAAACTTAAAATTATCTGAGTTTTGATGAAAAATTGACAAAAAAATCTAAGGATATCGTGCAGTTTAATATATTTACTTCAAAAAAAAGGAGGGTTTATCTATTTGATCCGTGATAAAGGAAGTTCCCATGATGGTGCCATTCAATTTTTTTCAGAATCGATGGGGCAGTTTTTGAGTTACCTATAAATAAATAACTGCTAGTTTTAAAGCAATATTACCCTAATACTAGAAATAAAAAATAATTGAAAACAGTTTTTCCATCAAAAAATCTAAACAATTAAAAAAAAAATAATAATAATAATAATAATTAATAATTGTGGGGACTCAACGGTATGAGGTAAAGGGGCTCAGACCCCTCGACGACAGTCGCCGCCCCAAAGGGCAGACTAATAATTGTCCTTGTGACGTTAAACTACACAAAATACGTTCAATCGTAATTACCTGCAAGTACATGCAGGTAATGTACGAGTACCGAATCGTGACATCACCAAACAATGTCGCAATCCGTACACGAACCAGCCAGCCATCTCAGTCACGATAGGGGATGATGCGACCTGGCCGCCCTCACCGATGTACGTATTATCTTACGTACGTGTATTTGTGTGCGTGCAAATAAGCCGAATATAAACCACCCAAACCGGCTCTAAAATCGCCAGTGTTTGCCTTGGTTTTGGCTTACCCGTACTTGTGTACGAAGTGGCTGAGCACGCTTAAATTCTGTTGAATTTCCTTCTGGTGAGAATATCTCTCATGACAAGGTATTCCACAATAATAATAATAATAATAATAATAAAATGTTGATGATAATGATGATGATGATGATGATGATGATGATGAAGAAGAAAATGCTTTAATAAAAGAAGAACAATTATTTTGAAATTTCTCCTGTATTTTTCACAACATTCCTCCGTTTTTCCCGGTTTTTTTGGAAGCTCTGGGGTTTTTGACCTTCAACTCCCCGCTCTATGTAAACCCTGATGACTTATCTGATTATAGCTACTAACATATATTTACATGCTATGTTTTGTTTCTTGTAGGCCGGTAAAGATATCTATTAAAATTTTTTTTCCTTCTTTCTTTATGATCTTTTTCTTTTCTTTTTTACGAAATCGGCTCGTGGGCCGCATCGAGACCATTCGTGAGCTGCAGGTTACCTAGGCGTGACCTACATATTAAGGAAAAGAACATCCACTTCAGTAACTCCTAATTCCAATCCCTATACCTTATCTTACTGGAGAAATTTTAAAAGGATTATTTATCTTTTTAGCGCATTTTTTTATTGTTTTGTTGATGTCGATTCTATTTTTTGAAAAAAATTATTAATATACTAAGTATACCTACATAATTATATAATGCTGTTTCGTTTATTTTTTTGATTTAAAAATTTTTAGCTCTAAATTGAGGACCTATGGATGTTTTCATTTTTCATTCCTTTCGTAGAAATGATATCAGCTACTAAAAAGATCACAAATAAAAATACAGAATTATTATGTTCCTTTAGCTTTCCTTCATATAACACGAATCCAAATTTTCTGCATTGTCCTGATAGTCGTTTTTTGAGTTAACAGCAAAGGTTATTTATCCATCAAAAAGGACCCTTCGAAAGAATCTGTCTTGTCCCGTACACCCCAGTCTGTTTCTTAATATTGCCTCAATTTATCGGTGACTTGGGAAGTGAGCGGTAACCGTAGCAGGTAAGAACAATATTCAGAAGTCCTCAAAATGGGGTGATCGTGATAAATGAAATTAAATGCTTTTTCCATATAGTGGCCATCATTCACCCAACATTTCGATTCTTTGCCTACAAATTAGAACGTGTGGAACCAAAATTTATTCATTACCTGCCTCGAAAAAATTAATACACAGACGAACCAGAACCACGGGCCTATCTTGTTATCCGTTCAGAATTAGGTTACTTCCTGCGCATCGATTGACAGCAAAAAAATAAAATAAAATAAAATAAAAAATAAATAAAAAAAAAACACGATTAAAAAGTAATTACTAACCTTCGAAATTTGTATAAACAAATTATCACTCAAATCAAATGAAGAATGAAAAAAAATAAAAAATAAAAAATAAAAAATAAATAAATAAAATCATTCGATTATTGTAAAGGTATACCTATAACTTGCCTAGTTGCTGTTGATGGTGTAATTGTATAACGTTAACATTTTGATGAATGGGATAGAATCATTTTCGTATGGGAGAGCATTTAGTAGGTCTCTTCTTCCTGAGTACGTATATAGGCCTATACGTGTATTTTTTACCTCTCTATTATAATAACCACTAACGTTCCACCAACTATTATAAACGCGAGTATACTCTTACAAACAGTTGCAGGTTTTGTTCGAAAACGAATTGTAATAATTTATACGGATGAAAAATAATGGTAGGTACCTTATTTCCGTTTTTTCGTCCGCTGGCGATCACAATAATATATTCAATAACACTTGATAAAATAACGTTTACCTGTATTTCCGTTTTACTCCTTTTTTCTTTTTTTTTCCACTACTTCGTCTCTTTGGACGACGCCTATCATCACAGCCTTGATATATTCAATGTCTCTAATCTGCGAAACTGAAACTGACCGAATAAACAAACTAAAATAGGTACCAACATTGATGAGAAAAATAGAAAGCAAAAACCAATAACGACGTGGTGTGCAATAATTTGTTAGTTTCGAGGTTCGTGAATGTAGTATGCTGCAGTGGTTATGGTGAGCTTTCGTGGATGTAACAGCCAATAGCTGCTTTACCCAAAAAATCTCTTAATTTTAAACTGTATTCCATTAGGATTTAAGAATTTCCATTGGCACAGTAAATTCGACTTTTCAACGACTCGCAGTGTTACCAAGGTGGGCAAAAGCCGAAAGCTGAAAATCGTCAACCCTTTGTCTGTTTGTTCAACTCTAGCTATGTAAATATGTAAATAAATTTTATTTAAAAAAAAAAACAACTACGTTAATCTGGATGATAAGCTCTTATTAATGTATATGCCCAAATTTATGACAATAACTTTTTCAATCTTTAAATTTTCATTTTCTTCAATTATAACCTTCCAATTTTTGTGAATAGCCTAGGACGTTCTCCGAAATGTCAGGAACATTTTGAGCCTACTTTCGTTAAAATCTCTGAAATAAGACACTTGTTCTGAGCGAACGAAATTCTGTTAGTTCCGAAGACAGACGTACCAAACATATAACCTCTTCCCTACACAGTCGGTATAAAGTACGGAACTTCTACCTCTTTTTAAAAAAAAGATGATTTGATTTGAAAAAGTACAGAACGAAATAGCTATTACCTGAAAAATTACCGAGTAGAACTAAAAAAATAGTTATTAGCATGCGAGTACGAAAAATAGATATTTTTTCAACTCGATTCGAAGACGTGTAATGCAAATCAGCAAATCGCACGAGTATCAATCGCATACTCTACACATGTCATACTATTTTTTGCAACATCACCCTGCCTCTAATAGAAAAAGAAATGAATGAAAAAAAAATTGTAATTTTTAGAATTGAGTAGTATAGAATTTATAATTTTACTTTTCTTTAAAAAAAATTGTGGCATCCATTTCCAACCCCCCTCAACATATTCACTGACCACAAAAAATTTTATGATGAAAAACAATTAGTTTTTCTAGAATTACTTAAATGATAATTTTGTTTTAAATAAGTAAGAATTGTTACCCTCAACCCCCCCTCAAAACAAAAGTCACATGTGTGGTATGCCAAGCAGGTTGCACCCGGTGGACAACACACGTTCTTACAACTACCCACCTATGGACCTCCACGATACCTCGACACGTCCCCAAAAACACATTTCACCTGTCCCCAAAAACACAAATAGGGGTACAGCACTAGGTGATAAGCAGAAACCTTGTGCGCCTGGAAAACTGGTCCAGGGTAATTAATAAAAGTAACCCCAGGAACGTTGAAGATTTGGAATAAAAAGCTGGGATGTTCAAGAGTAGCCGTGTTGAAATGTCAAAAACCCACCAGAAAGAGCATGTTATAGAAACATTAATACTACCCACCCCGCCATTTCACCCACGAGTAGAAAAGATCAGTACATCATAATAAAAGAACAAAATGTTAAATACGTACCTGTACTTTAATTAAACAAACTGTGCTACGAGATAAATTACAGTGATTTGTCCTCATGAGCAGGTATGAATGAGGGCGTAGAGCTTGAGTAATTACAATGACAAAAAAAGCATGGTGAAAATATATGGAGACGAAGTACGCCAGTACCGTAGTCAAACATAAGTTGTATAAGAGTGTTTGGCCGAATATGCCTTGAGAACGGACTAGCCGTAATCACAATAGATAAGGCCAAACCTGCATAACAGTTTCTCTACTTTCAAATATACGTATACATTTGAAAGAGAGGAATGGTTATCAAATTTGGGAAAAAACCCGGTTTCCTACGAATAATCAACAGAAGTTGATATCTGTCGGTAAGTGGGGCGTATTTTATCAAGATACCTCACATGCAGAAAACAACTTTACTGGAATGAGATTATATAGGTGCGTTTGACATGACCGAAGTTTGTTCTGTTTTTTCTTTTTTTTTTACAGAAAGTTAGATGCTGATACAGATTCACAGATCACAGTACAGATTTACAACACCTATACCTACCTACCCCAGGATGTAGGATAAAAGTTACAAGAGATATGAGTGAACGTTACTATGATTGGAAGGATATAAAAACGCCAGGTTTTGGGTATGTTTTGTTTTATTTTTACTAATTTACCTATGCATTTTCACGTTCTTATCACTAACATATGTAGTGGGTAGAGTCTTATAAATAATATGTTTAACGTCCAGGAGACAATAAATGTTGTTGGAGTCACACACCTGTACCTCGTACGTGTTCCTCACAACTGGCGTTGCCTCAACACCAGTATGTCCACTACCGAAGGTAGTGGGAGAACTCCGGCGCATCGCCTGTGTTCCGGGGCCTTGTGGGTGGAGCCACAATACTGGGGGCGATGTGCGGAGATAGCCTTTGGAGGCCACCTTCCAAGATTAATCCTGAAAAACTAAAAATTTAATTATACATGACATGTACAAACAAACAATTTTATTGGAAAAATAAAAAATGCCGTTGCAAAATAGGAAATAATACTAAATTATTGTAAAAAAGAGAAAGAAAAACAACAAAGAAAAGAACTTTTTTCTGTAAAATATAGTTTTCTTCTCTCCCGTCGATTGCCGGACAGCAAAAAAAAAAAAAAAAAAATTATGAAGAGTTGGTACTATAGATGAAGGATTCTGGAAAGGAAGAATGGGGAATTAGCAAGTCGGTAGCTCATTCATAGAATGGTATAGTTGCGCACTCTGTCACCTATTGCCCACGATCCTTTGTGAGGTGCATTGACAACAATAGTAGGTGCCAAAAATTAGAAGTATGCCTTTTTATCAACATAGTATCTAATTTAGGCTTCCCCTTAAAGACAGTGTAAATTATCATCTTAATTTATATGAAATTACTGAATAGCCTATCCTATATGTGTCATGTCTCAGTTAATCTTGAAAATTACGGATAATGTTGAAATTAATTTCACATTGTAGTATTATTTATTCTAAGTTCTAAAGGAGCTAAAAATCTTTTTTACTCGAGAACTGAATTTGCGCATGTTGGACTTTTCTGTCATGTGACTTTTCAAGTCCTAGGACTTTTGCGAGTTTATATACTCTGGGTTTCAACATATAGTCCAGGACATGGACAATGTCTCCTATTTCAAGTTGAAATGGCACCATGCAATACGCATTTGGTATTGGTCTTGGTGGTCTATCTCTTAGGTATAAAAAATATTCCCTTTTCCATGATAACCAAAGTTTGGAAAGATATTCTTGGTCAAGTTTCCATAATTTCTGGAGTTGAGTGACTGTAGGGGTATTATCCTCTACTGTCTGACCAATCGGGATTGACAAAGATCCGAGATTCGCATGAAGAAAATGGGAGGGTGTCAAAGTATTTTGACCTAGTTCATCAGAAGATGGGCATAATGGACATTCATTGACCATAGTCCGGATGTCCTTCAAGCTAGCTTGAAAAGTAGGGGCATATATAGAATTATGTCCGTGAACACGGAAAAAGACTTGCTTGATAATTCCTATGATGCGTTTGTATACGCCTCCATACCATGGCGCTTTAGCGGGAATAAAGTCCCATTTAATGCCTTTCAATTCTAGATTGTCTTTCACTTCATTTTCTTCCAAAAAGGTAGACCAATACTCTGGTAGATATACCGAGAGTAATTGAAATTGTGCGGCATTATCAGATAAGATTGCTTTAGGCGTTCCTTTATCTGCAAAAAAGGTCAGAAAAGCAGTCCATATTTCTGTGGTAGTCAAAGATGATACTGAAATCAAATAAACAGCTCGTGTAGAGAGACACGTAAAGACTAAAACCCATTTTTTATAGATGGTGTACTTGGTGTAGCCAACCTACTTTTTCTCTTTGGTAAATAATTATCAAATACAGAGGACCAAATATATCCACACCTGTATAGGTAAAATGATGGGTAAATGGTATAAGATGAAAATCTGGCAATGACGAATGCGTCGGTTGCTTGAACAGTCTGTTCTCAGATTTCTTACATAACACGCAAGATTTTTTCAAAATTTGCGGTAACACTTTCAGTGCTCTAGGCACGAAATAGTGTCTATGGAAATCAGACATTGTAAATTTATTTCCGGCATGTACTAATTTAAGATGGGTATGCATCAAAATTAGTTCAGTCAAATGTGACTTATGATGCATAAGAATAGGGGACAACATATCCTTAGCATAAGGAATTTCTAGAAGATAATTTTTCAGACGTATAATTCCTGAAGGGTCCAAACAAATATGAAATTTTTCATATGCTACATGTTTTGGGCGGATTGTCACTTAAAAGTATTTCAAATAATTTTGAAAAATATTTCTTTTGGTCCGCATAAATGAAAAAAAGTAATGCAAAGTGAAAATTATTTCCAACTATTGCATAGGGTGTTAACAAACATTTCCTCTTAATCCTTCGTTGATTAAAACATCGGACTGCTTTAATACATTGCGAAAATGTTTTAACTAACTTTTTCAGAGAATTAAATTTCTCAATTTCAATTCCAAATGGTGTGTTCTTAGAAGGATGGATGAAACTTGAATAAGAAGTTATTTGAGATTTCAAACCTTTTTCTGATTTAGTTGACAAATCTACAGGTTGAGAGGATGGGTTTGTTATCACTTCCGTTTCCTGTTGAGGAATCGGTTGTGAGACCGGCAACTGAATTTCAAATTCATTGGTTTGCAAATTTATGAAAAATTGCGGGATAAATCTTTTCTTAGAATTTTCAATTCTTCTCAACTTTGCTGGACGATGTTTGTCGAAAATTTCATCTGATATTTCAGGAATAGAAATAGATAATGTTGAGGAAAAGTTTAATGAATCTCTAAGTGTACAAAATACTGGAGTAGAGTATTCATCTTCAGACAAATCTGGAAGTGATTGAATCACATGCAAATCGGTTTTTGGCCATGAGATGCAATCCTGACTTAACCACTCGGGTCCTGTCCACCAAAGGGACGTAACTAAATCATTTACTACAGATCCTCTGGATCCAATATCAGCTGGATTTTCAGCTGATGGGACATAGCGATATTCTACGGCTGGAATACTCTTGATTTCAGACACTCGATTTGCAACAAATTGAGGTAAAATTTTTCTTTCCAGTAACCACGTTAAAACGCACTTACTGTCGGACCATAAAAATGTTGGTGAATTTGACAGGTCCATCAGTTTGCGAGTGGTACGCAAACCTCTAGCACCAATTAAGGCACCTAACAATTCTAGTTTTGGAATTGTAATGGGCTTCATGGGGGTAACTCGTGATTTTCCTAACAGAAAGCGTACTGAATAAGTGTTTAAATTCTTATCATAGAAGCGAATATAGATGGCCATTGAAAATGCTGTTTTAGAGGCATCAGTAAATACATGTAATTGACATGTTTCGGGGTCTTAAGTCCCTATGTACAATTGTCTGGGTAGGCAATAATTAGTACATTGCATCAAATCATTTAAGATATCAGATGCTACTGATTGTAATTTAATCGGGATGGGTTCATCCGGACATCACTTTTAAAAACAGACGTTTAGTCCAACAAGCAGTTAGGGCTTTAGGAGTGGGAATGTACATGATATCATTATCCATATCCCAAACTAAACCTAATACTTTGACTAGTGGTTTGTCCAAAGATCTCGAAGGATCAAAATCCTTTCTAAGCAGAACACAATTAGTTCCCCAAAGGGCAAGTTCCATAGAAATGTCACTAAACAACTTGTTTGATTTGACATACAATTCTTTCAAGGCTTCATAAGTTGGCAAAGAAGTTGCCAAGTTATCAACATAGAATTGTTGGAAAAAACTATCATGGAATTTCTTATCAACCATTTGAAAATGATGTAATAAGATTGCAGCCAAGAGAAATGGTGCTGTAACAATTCCAAAAGAGACTCGACAAAAGCGAAAAACAATTATATTTTGGAGATCTAAAGGTTTATGAGGATCTTTCATCCAAAAGAATCAAGTTACATCTCTATCTTCTGGGTGAAGGCCGATCTGATGAAATGCTTTACAAATGTCGGCTACAACTGCAAAAGGATTTTTGCGAAAACTTATGAGAATGGATACTAGATCTGCCAAAAGAATCGCACCTTTATACATGCAATCATTTAGAGAATGATTAGAAGAATTAGTTTTTGCTGAACCGTCAAAGACAACACGAAGTGGTGTGCTTTTCGTAGGACCATAATTGCCTTTGTGAGGGAGATAATGTATCAACTCACCTGGACGTTCATTTTCTATTGGTTCGATCATTTCTAATTTAACCAGTGATTGAAATACTGATCATATAAATGGAAGAACTGGAGGTTCTGTTTCATTTTAGGAACTTGCTGGTCTAATCTTTTGATTGCAAGCCTATAGTTATTTTGTAATGGAGAAGGGTTAAACCTATACAAATATCTAATCTGATAACGATTATTTACTAAACGAACATTTTTATAAAATAATCTAAGTGCTTCCACTTCCGCTTCAGCCTCAACAAGATTGTTGGATTTGATACCCAAAGTATCGAGTTTCTAAAAATTTTTGACACTCTGTGGAGAGGTCAAAAATATTGGAGTAAAAACATCACTTTCAGTTAAAGGAACTACTGTGCCACCTAACATATGACCGAAGTCAGTTTCAATTAGGGTTAAAGTAGGGGATATTTGTACAATCTTCCTCACAAAGGACCACATATAATCATTTCCAATAAGCAAATGGATCGTAAGTTCATGATCTGCTTTAGTAAATTCAATATGGGAATATTGAGGGTACAACTTTTTAAATTCAACAAAGTCTGGTTGAGATAAAGAATCAACTATATGACTAACTGTTTTTGCTATAATCGGAACAGTTGTTCCATCAGGTTTTTGAAGATCGAAAGATACTTTATAGGATCTAAAAATTTCTGATTTTTGGTTAGCAAGACCTTTAAATCGCATTAATTCTATATTTTCTGAGAAATTCAATTTCAGATACTTATTTGCATAAGTATGGAAAATGTATGTTTCTTTGCTTCCACTATCAAAAAATCCATTGATTTTTACGGGTTTTGGTAAGTGAGATGCATGAACATACGATAAGAATGTTAAATAATGCGCAGAAGTATTATTATTAGTAAAGAAAGTTTTTGACTCACTTAAAACTGGTAATCCGTCAGCTCCTAAGGGTTGATTGGATTTTGGTACCGTGAGCTCCAGATTCCTTGAATCATTTTTGGTCTGTGGAAAAACAGAGGAATTAATATTCTTAGATGAAACATTTATTTCTGGTGCAAGATTTTTTGAATCAGTATACGTACATTTTTCTAGAAGTTGTGCTTTGTAGGCGTTAAGACTATCCTTCCATACTTCGATTAACGGAAGTGTAATCGGATAGTTCACCTTGAGGCACAAGTTAGTATGGTGATCCGTTGCAAGGCACGAAAACCATTTGCAATGGATCGGAGGTGCAACTCTGCATATCACTGTGCCAGGGTGTTTCCTAACACAGTGAGTGCAGAGTTGATGCTCCTCATAAAACTTGTTACGTGCCTCCAAAGTGTTAACTAGGAGACAGAGGTGACTGTGGTGCTGGCCATTGCAGAAGATACATCTTCCTTGTGTAGGAGTAGGGTTGGTCCTCAACACACTGGTTGGAATTTCCTTCCCTTTGGAAGTTCGTAGAACTGGTCCCAACAAGCCTGTTGAAAGAAAAGAATTAACATCTTCAGTTGAATCTAGATTCAGACATTTTTTACCTCGTTTAAGATTGGATTTATCCTTTCTTTTTTTAGGTTTATCACTGGGAGCAGTCGATGTTGTAGTCTCTTCACGAGGAAGGTGGAGTTTTTCAAACTCAGCCATAGACATTTTCAATTCCCACTCAACAGTATACTCGAGTGTTTTGAGTTTCTCATTGATTCGCCTATACTGCTGAGTGATGTTGGCAAATTGGGCACGAGTCTCAAGGAATTCCTTGGCTATCTCTTGAGCCAGTTTCAATCGCTGACACTCCTCCTCAGCTTTCTTTTCAGGTGCAGCAGCATCAGCAGCAGAATCTGGTGTGAATTCTGGGGTCTGTTTGCTAGAAACGTTGGTGGCAGTAAATTTTTTCAAAATCCTAGATTTTTTCACTACCAAGTTCCTAGTCAAGCTTTTTGCTGAAAAGATCAACTCTTTCGAAGCTCCTTCGGGGATTCGTTGGAGATTGTCCATACACATATTAATTGAAGAGATTTTCAAAAGTACCGCTTCATGATCAGTATCTTGATCCAAAGGTTTTTGATCGTCAATGGTTCCAGTGAAATTTTCTATTTCAGCTGGGAATATGCTGTGCCTGAATGGAATGATTTGGAAGGTGATAGGGAAACGGTATTCGTATCCTGGTGGAATGATATTGCCAGGTTGATCAGCCTGATGATCTTCTTCATCTGTTTGAAGATGCTGATCTTCATCTTCCTTTGGAAGGTCCGGTACATCTTTCTCACCTTCGGGTTTGTTCAAAAGAGCATACGGATCATCAAGATCAATCTCATCATCGAGGATGGGGGGTAGATTATCCGGCTGTGATTCTTTTGACATTTTATATAATGTTCAGTAAAGAGATGAAAGAAAAGAAAAAAAATATTTTCATTTCAGCCAGAAAAAAAATTTTTTGGAAAAAATACGCTAAGTATTCATCATTATATATAGTAAGTATATTTGTTTACATTAATATGGAATAAAAATCAGAGATAAAAGAAAAAAAAATTTTTTTTGTAAGGAAAAAATTTTACTCTTATACGTAATCTAGGTTACGAGAGCATTGACCTAAATAAACATGTAGGTCAATGTTACGGATTGAAAAATTTTTTTTTGCAAAGATAATATATTTTAGCATTCAGAGATGACGAATTATAAAGCTTTTACCTAAGTAATTTTTAATCAAAATTCGTAAATTTTTCTAAGTGTTTAGGTTCAGAAAAAAAATCGGGTGTGACTCTGGGGCGAAAATACGTTTTTTATTCGCGAGTACACAGAATTAACTAAATTTGAAAAATATGCATATTTTGGAAATATCCAAAAAAAAAATCGAGCGTGACCCTAGTACGATAAGACGTATTTAAGTCACGCTAGATACAATTCACTAAGAATGAGAAAACAAATATGTATGCAAAAAAATTATTTGTAAAATTGACCATTATCCATAGATGCAAATATGATAGCTGTATGGATATTATGGGGAATGAATTCCTAAATTTCGAAAAATTCCAAATGGTCTCGTAAAATCAGTAGGATTTTGTTTTTTTCCTAAAAAAATTATCAAACAATTAAAGTTTTTTTTGTTTGAAAAAAAAATTGAGCGTGACCCTGGGGCAATAAGCCTATTTAGGTTCACGAAATTACACAAATTCACTGAATTAATTTTATGCCTAAATTATGGCAAAAATATTTTATCTTTAAGAATTATCAAAGGAAAAAATCATGAAACAGGTTGTTTTATATGACAAATTTGCAGAATTCATTTGCCAATAATATTTCAAAAAAAAATTTACATCATTAAGATGAAATGGCCGTATACCTAGGTATGAGAACATAATTACAAATTATGAGAAAAAAAATAATAATTATTATAATCAGAACTTACTGAGTTCGAGTTTTTAATGTTTCTTCTTTATTGTGTAAATTTTGGACGATGCCCACTACACCAATAAAAGGGTAGAATACAAGAAACGTAAAAGAAATGGTGTAGAGAATAAAAAAGAAAAAGGAAATTTGCATTAAATACAAATATGTCACACAAAACAAAAGATCGCGAACAAAAAACAACAACAAATTAATTAAAAAAGGCTAGAAAACATGAATTCATACGGCACTGGAAAAATAGAGATGCACTTGATCTGTATCAATGTTGATGAATACAGGTCGAAGGACAATGTACGTGTCTATTTTTAGCGCGCACATTCGTCCTCATGCAGAATTTGTTTGCCTGTTGTTGTCGCTGCTGTTGCAGCATACCATATACATTGCATATGTGTAGGTATGTTTTGTGTTCGTTACATAAATTCTTACGTTTGTGTGCGAGCGATATCTAGATATCGAGGGTTTTTTTTTTTGCGATTCACGTTAGGACAATATTGTCTTTGTAAGAATTGTCCGTTTTTTGTTGCAGTGCAGCGATTTTTTACGTGATTAGGGGCGTAACTTTATAATTTGCTAGTTCTCTTGATTTACGAGAAATCGTATATTTTTCAATGTGAAAAAAAAAATGTTGTTTGTTTCACGCAGCTACGTGCGTATTCAGAAACAGCCTATATTATATTTGTATTATAAAATAGGGAAAAAAGAAAGAGAAAAAAAAAAGGGTGAACTGAAATTATTAATTTTGTAAGTTTTTGTTAGCTGTACTTGGAGAATTATGACGAATTCTGTTTTTCAAGCTACATAAAAGGAATAAAATTCAATTGAATTATTTCGTCAGCAGAATGCTGGGAACGGCGAGAAAAATTAGAGTAGTAATTTTTTCGTCGCATATTATAATGAATAAGAGAAAAATGGCAGTCAGAAATTTATTTAATTTAGACATTATTCTTTATTGACGAATCCCTAGGATTGTATATAGGATAAAGATGAATACAGAAATTATTTTGCCGTTAATCTGTAAGGATTAAATATTATTATAAGAAAAATTTATTTCCGAGGAAAATTTTCTTATTTAATTTTAGAGTTAGGTGAAAACGAATTTTTGAGTGGAAGCGTTTTTTGGGTTATCAGAATTAGTAAAAATTCCATTTGCTAGAAACAATTCTAGAGGTGAATTACAAAAATTCGGGAGATATATACAGTGCTCTTGCTACCATGTAGTGGGTAGAGTCTTATAAATAATATGTTTAACGTCCAGGAGACAATAAATGTTGTTGGAGTCACACACCTGTACCTCGTACGTGTTCCTCACAACTGGAGTTGCCTATACACCAGTATGTCCACTACCGGAGGTAGTGGGAGAACTTCGGCGCATCGCCTGTGCGCCGGGGCCTCGTGGGCGTAGCCACAATAACATATAAGAATCCTGTTTTTTTCTCTCTTTTAAATTTTATTGCTGGAAATAATTTACAAACATCTACAGATCTGTTTTAGGAAAAAACCGATACAGTTTGCAAGTGCTTATATTTCACAGGAACTTGTAACGCATCAAACACCCGTAATAAATTAATAATATTTTTTTTTACAAAACAAAAAAAATGACCAACTACTCAATAAAAAATTGAGTTGTGCAAGAAAGTGATCAAGCTGTGCAAGAGAGTCAACTTACAAGTGCTCATACGTGAGATCGTATTTTTTCATGTCGTATTGAAATTCCTTACTTTTTCTTCAGTAAAGGAGAACTAAAAAAAAGTACTTTTTGGGTGGGTGTTGCAAAACATGACGTATAGTTTTTATGAAGTTTGTTCTTACGAGCCATAGTCGAGTGCTACAAACCACATCCAATTAATTAATTCCCTCTCTACACTTGTTAGACACTAAATTTTTTGTGACAGGTGCATGAAATGTACTAGGCATATCAACCAGGGGACAGTGTGAAGCAACAAATCAATTAAGACGATCTAGATTGCTGTCTCAATATTCCAGCAATATTGCTATCTACATTATGATCTGCAGATTAATCAACCAAAACGATCCAGATCGTGATCTAATTTGTCAGATCATTTCCTAATTTTTTAGATCAGTTCCTAATTTTCTTCCCCTCACTTTTATCTACCCCCAAAAAATTGATTAATTGATTCAATAACTGCACTGATTAACGATTTAGAAGCTGATAAAGATAGAAAATATAAAATTCATTTTAAAATAATTGTAATTATGACTTTTCATTTCAGACTCGCTCAAAATTTAATTAGAAATAATAAAAATTTAACAAATAATAATAATATTATAAACGATCTGATCTAAAGACCTAATATATCTGAAAAATGGGGATCTAGATTCCAGAATTAGATCATTTTTTGTAGTGATTTAACGATCTAAGATCGCAATCTTAAATCAAAATCTTTTGATCTATTGATCTATTAATCTGATTTTGAAAGATCTGTGCCCCACACTGCCAGGGAGCAATAAAAGATATGAAAAAATTGGCAATGGAAAAATACGTGAGAAAACAAGGAAAAAGTGAGACAAAAAAAATGTGTGATAAAAATTTAAAATAAATATAATATGGAGAAATAAAGTGTGGAACTGTAACGTATATTTTCGTCTATTTTTAATTATGATGAACGATATTCGTTGACACTAATTGAATACAAGAAATACAGGTATTCGACTATAATCTAATCATTGCACAACTCTTTTGTAAACAACCTAAAATTACCCATTTGGAATATCATGAATATAGGAATCCCATCTCCACATTCAGTGACCTAAATTTACTTGTCCCTGATTATATTGCGAGTCAGCATGTCCCTATTATAACAAATCCCTACCTCACTTAGTCTATTCACCATGTACAATCACATACACCTATGTACCCTGAATAGGTATATAAACCCTGGTGACGATACACTCAATGTTCAGTTACTGATTTATTTTACTAACTTACCTTATGTATTCTTAATAGACAATTCCTGTCTAAGGGCTTATCCCAATGTTAAATTATTTGTATTTGAAATATTATTGATTGTTATGAATTATCATTTTTTAGTAAAACTATCTGAAGTACCTATTGTGTTCAATATTATTGTCTCTCTACAAGTTAAGGTCCACAATAGCTAGTGGATACTAAATCAACTATTTCAAAATAATATCGAAATATTATTACGTTTCACTAAGAATATTTCCTGTATGGTGTAACACTGAAAGTGGTTCTAAATGGTACTACCAGAGCTTCTTTTGGCCGTTACAGGAACCTCCTCAATCCCCCAGAATAAAATTATTGTGTTCCACTGATTTTAACGATTCTCTTTAATGAGATTTAAAAAACAAAAAATAGTAATTCCTAGTATATCATACACCAAGGTTCAAAAGTGAGCATTTACATGAGAAGGTAAGTTTGCAAAAGGAGCGCAGGGAGTGAACAATTCCGGAGTTGAAACTCACTTTTGAATCTTGTTGTGGAAGATATTTTTTGTAATTAATGATCAGAAAGTATAGTGTTTTTCGTATTTAAATTGAACGGAAGGATCGTGAACTAACCTACCGGACAGACTATGCGTCCGATCCGACCCGAAAAAATCGGGTTATTCCTTAAATGGATCCGAATACGTGTTTCAAATTTCGAAACAATACGATTAAAATTACACCTAGAAATGGACTCAACGCAAAAGGGGGTACATATAAAAAAAATGAATTCCCAAAAATAGTGCCTAAATGCTCAGAAGATCACGAAACGAAAAACGTACCACTCTCACCTTTGGGTACGAATACTTGAGCAATTTTAATAAGTAGATTTTTTTGAAAAATGTACTTAAAAACATGAGTAGGAACACAATTTTATGAAATTACTCTCAAACGACAAAAATATAAAAATGTTTCGTGAAAAAAAAAAAAAACATGAAGACAGTGCTTGAAGGTATAGAGGAGTGTTAGTACAGAGACCATGCAAAATGAAGAGTTTCAATTTATTGAAAAGTTTTTTTTTCTTTCTTAGGTACTTTAACGAATTGACTTGTTGGTCGAAAAAGGCGCGTCTTCGAAAATCAATCTTCGAAAGTTTTACAACGAAGATTTCTGGTCGTTTGTGCGAAACTTTGTGTGAACATATTTTTCAAATACATTTGGAAACAGCAGGATGGCGGAAGTTTGAACTTAGTTGTGTATATTGTAGGATTTTTGATTGGATCTTACTCTGAAGAAAAATTGCTAGTTTTATTGCCTTCTCAGAAAACTGCTCCTTAAAGAGGAAAGAAAATGATGGATCATACGAGTTATTTCTTTGTCAGTGGCAGTTCCAGTTATGCCGAAAAAAAATAAAATAAAAATTAAGGGAAAAATGAAAACACGACCGCAGATTTCAAAAAAAAATTGATAAAAATTAGTTGAAGAGCGAAAAAATAAAAAGTAAGCTCAGCTCCACAAAAGATTTTGTCATTTCCCCCCAAAATGAATTTCTGGATACGCCACTATTCTTTGTAGCTGCTTCATGTATTCGGAAAATGAAATTTTCTAGGTCACTTATTATTGCTCAAGACTTTCTGCTTCTATTAATCGATTGTTTTGAATTAAATTTAATTTTGATGATAAAAACTTCGAATAATAGTGTCCTTAATAATTACATTATATATTTTTCTCACTTTCATAGGTGTACTCAAGGTAGGAAGCCGGGGCGTTTGACTTTTTACTTTTTTTCACGTATCTATTTTATAGCGAAAAGATTTGAAATTTTCTCGTTTCAAAAAAAAAAATTTTTACCCTTGAAAATATTTTGGTCACGCCTATGTTTTGTTTGGAATTTAGTTTCATTAATTTTGGTACCTATATCAACGTATTTCCAGGTCAAATCGATCAAATTGTTGTTATTTTCTACGTAGGTATATATTTTAATTTTAGGTCTAAAACTCACTCTAAAAAACTTGAGGGATAAGTATTGAGCGGGAGAGCATGAGCGATATTTGTGACAGCTGCCAGGAACGAATTTTGGACTATTCAGAAAATAAGGTAGATGTACAAAATTTTTCTCATCTTCTCCTACCGCCATTATTACAAGTGATGAATGTTGAGAGTGTTTAAAAAGACTGTTTATATTCAGTAAAATAAGTTCACGTTAAAAACGAGTTTTGAATAGATAAGCTTTTATTTATTTTTTTTTTTGGGGGGGGGGCTTTAGCTTCATGCGAAATAAACATTATTTCGTTGCGGAAGGTTGACAGCACTATTGGTGTATTTTATTTATAAATCGCAGTAGCGAGTAGAATAAAAGTTAATAAAAATAAAGGAAAGAGGATAATTCATATTCGTTTCCAATTGGTAATCTGATGTGTCTTACGGATGGGTTCAATATTTTCAATAAACAAATTTGTAAATCTCATTGCATTGTTGCTCTTGTGTAATTTAACCTCTTGAACTGCAATTCTAAGTCAAGAGATTAGTAAGATGCCTCCACCTTCAAATCTTCACCGGCATCCTTCACATCAGAGGATGAGGTAATCCTAGTAGAGAAGGGAAAGGTTTTGAAACAGCTATGGTTGAAGGCTACTTGCCGACATTGTATAGTAACTGTAGACGAAAGAGTAAATAGAATTTGACTATAACGCAAGTTTCGTTTGTCCAGAACAATATTCGACTGAAAATTAGGTACCTACCCACCACAACTGAATTTTGTCCAGCTGAAGTCAACTTTGTTGGTGGTCAGTGATTGTCATCTAATGGAAAAAATCACACCAGGTATTATGTAGTTGCAGGTGGATTAACCTAAGCTAAATCCATTAGAAGAGTTAGCATAGCCTATCTTTTTGATGGTACTCCGCCTTGTTTTGGAATTTTCGAGCGAAGAAAAATTAAAATAATTGCAGGGTTTTTTTTTTTTTTGAAAACCTGATAAAAGAAGGAGAAAGTTATTATTTGTGAATGAAAATATATAAATCGTGTGAGTATGCAAAAACAATTAGATTACTGTCTGAGATCCGCAGGTTGTAGAAATTAAATTTATAACTGGAAGAGAAGAAGCTGAATTTGAAAACAGTTTTTTGCCATTCTTCCTAATATAACTCCTCAATAACGTCCGAGTCAAATTCCTTCTCACATTTGATTAGAAATCATTCAAGGTAGCCTATTGAATGAAGAATTTTGTTAACTTCTCTTTCGAAGTAAGTCCCTTTGATGCATATTTCTTTCTAAGAAATAATTTATTTTTGTTCCAATAGATAGTCATTGAACTGGTTAAATCGCATTTAACAGTTTGAAAGAAAGTTTTACCTGTTATTTTTTGAAATATAATATCCCAAAGTAGAGAAAACAAAGATAAAGTACCAATTTGTGTTGTCATTCCGATGGCTTCTTTCATAACAATAGTAAATACATCGTTAAGAATCAATCCCGCTGGTGCCGACGTATTTATTACTTGTCTAATTTTATTTTGTCATAGTCCAATACAAATAAGTTACTTCCCGTACCTAACTGTTCAACAGTTTAAAACAATCGTTTATGTGAACCTGGAACGGAATTAGTGATTTTTGTTTTGAAAAAAACATAGGGGTTGATATATTTTGGTAAAGCTTTATATCTAGGTACCTGTTTTAAAAAAAATTATTTTATAGTAATATTTATTTTTGTTAAATTATGCACTTTATGTGATTTGATCAATAATCAGAGATTATTGTGAAAAGAAAGTGTCTCATTCTCATTTGCTGGATATATTTTTGGAAAATGAAAGTATTTACGCATTCGAGTCCTAAAATAATTCATTCACAAAAATCTAATTTGGATTGTTTAACTGGTAGGTAGTACCTTTCGCTAAAACTAAAAGTCAAGAAAATGAAAGTCAAACAGTAGTTTTCTCATTGCATCACCAAAAAATAATCGAATGTTGTTAAATGTATTCAAGGTTTGGAAGTATATTAGACCTACTTAGTTCATTAGTAAAACGAAACACATTTTGCACAGAGGAAAAATTCTCATTATTTAAATACGTAAGCATCGATTTGTTCACATTTCACAATACCGTCACTTAAACAATGAATACAAAAATTTCTCATCATGGAGGATGAACGTCCTATTACATTGAAATTAAAATGGGCTTTAATTAACCATTAGCTTTATACCGAAATTGAAAATTTTCTCATAAATTTGTTTCTTATAGATCTGTCCATACTTTATTACTATTCCAGCTTACTCTTTATTTCTTACTATGATGTATTTCGTTGAAGAAGCGTTTATTTTTTTAAACACAAGAAAATAATATAGTTGAAAACCTGAAAGAAAAAAAGAGGGAAAGGTGGTGATAAAGAGTGTTGCGACGTAGATAAGGGGAATAAGGAGAGGTTCCCCCAAAAAATTTTTTTAGAGTTGGAAAAGTTGGAAGTTGCTTATAGTAATTGGAAAATCGTGCCAGTTGATGACTTTTTTTTAACTGTTTGAAATTTTTCAAAAATTTCTGTTGAGAATTTTCGTTTTTCTCCCCCCTCAAAACAAAAGCTTTTCGATATACGTCCCTATAGGAGAAAAATAGAGAAAGAGAAAAGATGGAAGAGAATGAAACGAGAAAGAAAAAGTGATACTTTTAACAAAATGTCTAATCAAATTGTAAACAGAATGTAAAAGTTTTTGAAAGTCCATTTATTCGTCCATTTCTTTTTCCTATTTTCAAGTTTATTTCGAAAGATAAGAGAATTTTTCGCTCGTGGAAACATTTTATAATATAAGAATATCTAAAACGAGGGGATAGAAAGAAAGTGAGATAGAAAAAAAGAGAAAGTTTTCAATTGTATTACTGAAAAAGGCTTGTAGTGGTCATGTAAGTTTTACTAGAGGGTTGAAAAGATGAAAATAACATAAAAAACTGTAACTGTTCGATTTTCCATTGTTATGTGTTTTCTTTATGTAGATTATATTATTTCATTCTTGTAAAATTCTTTTCCTTTTTTCTTTTTCACTGTAAAAATTTTCTTGGGCACTGTTAGGGAGTGGGTAAATTCATTTAAATAATCAATACAGGTATACTTCTCGCTGATGGTTTCAAAACGATAAAGGGCTCTAAAATAAACTACTGTATCACGACTGGGCGAGCTTTTGCACACTCCAGAAAGTTTATTAAACGCATCAGTCGCCTGACTCACTTTTACTTATACCACTAAATATACGTTGCCAATTGAAAATGCGAATTTATTGCATTTCAAGGCAAATTAAACATTCGTTGAGAGGACCCTTACCGACACGTCGAAAAGGAAAATGAAGAAAGAGAGCGAGAGAGTCAAAGAGAGAGAAAGGTGAAAACTTTGCTCCGACAAAACCTTTTCTGAGTACCTCTTCCTCCTTAACAAAATGACCGCAAATACTGCCACCAAATTAAGTAAGTTAACCCGAAACTTTAATTTAACCGAGTAAGTCAGAAATAACTTCGTTTTCTCCGAGGTTTTGTAAATCGTTCAAGAAAATAAATGGCAACTTTTTTTCAAGTGTCGCCTTTATCTGAATGTAAAAGAATTTTGAAACATGAAATTGTCAATCATTCGAGAGGTATTCGATGGGTAGAAGTGATGAAAATATATAGAAATAGAGATGAAATTTCATGCATTCGAGAAATAGACCTACCAGTGGTGTACTGGCAGAAGGAAGCTTCAGGAATTGCTGAAAATTTTTGTGCGTGGTTTTACTGCGCAATGTTTTCTTCTTTTTTTTTTTTCATGAAAATCATAAATTTTGTATGCAGTATACCTTCGCAACTGTACACAAACGACAAGTTTGGGGTTAACTGCAACACCCTAGAGCCACTGAGACCTACTCAACTCACTGAATATTTTTTAAATTAAACATCAAGTCATAAGATGGGGATGTTCTGTTAATGTGGAAGCATGAGAACAATAAAATTAGTGATAGTTAACCGAGTAAAAGCGAGAGTAAGATCAAGATTATGTAGTCGCGATCGTGGTCTTTGTTCTGCACACTCAATTCTCGGTTTTTGTATCAATGTTGCTTTTGAAAAAATTTTGCGATTACTAGTGGCTAAATGTGTACTATTCATATGTCATTCCGAAATTTACGAGAATCTTAAAATCACCAACATTTGTAAATTACCAATACCTAGCTTTATAGGCCTGCCTACCTATGAAGAGAAAGAAAAAAACGGAACTGTGAACACTAAGGACCGTATGCCTAAATGATTTTATACTCAAGTAAGACTTGAGTAGGTACTGATTTCTCAAATATTTAAGGATAAAGTAACCATACAGATAAAATATTATTTAAATCTTACTCAAGTAAGTAAGCAAGCATCCTTCTTCCATACGACCCTAAATACTTGAAATTATTTAACTAGCAAGATTGCGAAAATTGTACACAGTTGATTCTTATTTTTTATTCTCAAATTTTACATTTCTCAGTCGAGTCTTGGTATTTGACTTTCAGAAAGTGCAGAAACTGGACCAGCTAAGTTACTCATCAACGTAGAAATAAAGAATAACACACAAAATCAAGAGATATTCAAAAAATACTCTGCAGAATTCAAAATTGCAATGTGAAAAAGGATTTGTCATTTAATTTTACTTGAAATTTGTGACGAAAAATATTTTAAAATAGTTATTCGCAACGTATTCGAAAAAAATTGCAAAAAATGTGATGGAGTTTGACATAAATTTAGATGAAAGAGATAATTATATTTTTTACATTTGTTGCATAAACAGAAAATGTAATGATGCAAAAATTATTTATTTTTTTACCGAGAACTGAAGCTCTTCATCAGCGCGATTATAATCTGATATTTTGATGTAGGTAGTAACAATATAAATCAACATTTTTTATCAACTCAAGAGTTGTTTCCCGCAGTTTCACATGCGCAGTATCTAATATGTAATTGTTTTCACCGCTTTTTTGTAGACCCCAATGAAACCTGATGAAAAAAAAAAAAGTAACAGAATGAGACTGAGAAAATCATATCCACCTCACCAACCAATAGTCATAAAAATCTTTTTGTCGGTTTTCTGTTTTCACAGATGGTGAAAATTGGTAACTTTTTCCCCAGGGGGTTACGGACTTCCCTGATAGCAACAAATCTTCCTCAGAATAACACAATTTTTTCTGGAAAATCTTATCCAAATCCATCAACTGGTTCTAGAGTGATATTGTTTCCAACCATTTTCAGCCTGTAGTATCACCATCATTATAATAAACGTACAACCCGATTTTTTATGACAAAATTCAACGAAAATTATTCAGACAAAATTCAAGGTGCATGCACCAACTACAAATATATTTCGTTGTTTCCATACTAATAACGAATTGATCAGTGTTGCCAAGCTTGTATAAGCCAAAGCGCCGCGAAGCGGCCCTTCGGGGCTTATCTTATAATATGTAGAGATTTAATTATTTTCTGTAATCGTAATAGGTGGGTTATTATTGTACTGAAAGGTGAAAAAATTATTCAAGTTATTAAGACCTATCAAACACGATTTTCAATTGAATCATTAATTTTTTATTTTTTCAAATTTATTTTTAGACGATAAAAAATGAAACTGCCGTGGTAAACCTGTGATTTTTATTTTAGAATAACATACAACTTGCGACCTGTCATAAAAAGATACATTTCATTTAGCATGACTTGCCAATAACCTTCATTTTGAATGTAATCGCAAATCGAAACGATTAACGAAGGTTTACCAATTTTCATGTTCGTTTCGCAAAAAAGTTAAATTCAAACGATTTGCCCTATTTTAAATTTGATTGAATTACAAATTGAGGTTAAGTAATGATTATTTATGCGCAATATTCCTAACATATTTTAAAATGTACGAACAAAGAATATGTATAGTTCGAGAAGTGACGTCAAGTTTCATTGAAATAATTATCACTTATAGGTAGGTGTAATTTCTATTTAACTATTGGTTTCTTTAGCAATAAGTAAAGCTCTCGAATCGTCACCATTACCATTAATTGAACCGTTTCCTTCTATTTTGTGAATGTGTGGAATTACTGCCACTACCAGAACCATCAACAACCAAACTTTCCATCTAGAAAGTACAATTTTCTGATGTGAAATTTGAACATCGCAAAAATTCGAATAATTACTTATAGGTAATAAAAAAATTCTATTGAACCGGTTTGTCCATAGAATCCCAAAATCCAAGCCGACCAGCGAGCCCCTCTTGTAACTCAAAATTCTAGTGCTGGAGCATGTTTTGATATGAAGGCCGGCTTTCAAAAATTTTTCAAAAGTTTGAGCTCCGGCTCAGCAAGTTCTAAACTGATGCAAAAATTTCAACATTATAGGGCACGCTTAATTATACAAAATGATTTATTGTTTTGAAAATCAGCCGAAATTTGCTATATTTTGAGCTATTGTTTTTATTAGTATTTTTTCAAAAAAAAAAAAGTTATTTGATTGAAATTTAGATTTACTTTAATATGATGCAAATGTGGCTGAAAACCAGATAACCTTCTTTATTTTGTATCGAATGTTTTCTGGTTTTCAAAAAATAAAAGTACTTTTCCAGTTGAATCTGCTACCATAGAATTTTAAAATTGAAAAATTTTTGGCCTCTACTGTCCTATATAACGAAACATGGTATTCTAAGATTTTTAAATTCCATGGAAGCTTACTATGATAGGATTTTGAGACTTTCTCGCGACTTTTTTTTTGAAAATTCGCTTTTCCAGCGGAGCCGCGCTAGGATTTTAAAATTCCAGGGAACTTTTTTTTGTAAGAGAGATCGTGGCCCTCACCCCTTAGATCGTCAGTGATCTCTCCAGAATAACCATCGTTTGCTGTCGGTTTTTTTTTTTTGTTTCCATAAAAAAGAACCTGTTTGAAATAAGTACTTTTGAAATTTTAATCAAGTCATACTACGTACTTAGCTGTAGATATTAAAATTTGAATATTTATTTCAAAAAGTGAATATTGGCAACCAAACAACCAAAATATCCAGGTTTCTTTTGGGCTTGAAAATTACTTGAGGTGGGTATCGAAAGAATGAAATTCTAACGCAGAAGCAGGTCCGTTAGAATAATTAAGTTTTCAAAAAGTAGGAAATTATTTACCAATGAAATAGCTAATAAGTTAGTAATAAATCATAATTGATGATTGTATTAAATTTTGTAGCTGTTGACTTCAAATTACGCCGTTTAAAACCATTATCCTTTTGAAAATCGAAACAAAAATGGACTTTATGAAAGTACGGTTGGGCTGATTCGTGCCAAAATCAATAGTCAGGTCCTTAGCTTAATGCTAATGTTCGTACCCAATTTCGTGAATATCGGACAAAAATTGCGACTTGTACCGTGATCGTACATAGGTACGTATGAGGTATATTCATACGAATTCTAGTTTTTAGTATAAAAATTATCATTGGATTTTGAAACGAAAAACGCACCCACCCTCACCACCAGGTAATTTCACGAGATAGAATTTAATAAGCAGATTTACGTAGAAAACCTACTTAAAAAAATGTTAAAATATTCTCCCGAAATTTTATTACAATAAAATACTACGTTCTGGTAATGGGTAACGTTTACAGGTGAGCAGTGTTACAATTCGAAAAAATCTTGCGAATAATGTCATCTTCATACTGTTCCAAACAAAACAAAATAAAACTTTGGCACAGCTAGCCACCCTAGAAAATGTAGGTTTTCTTAACTCAAAAAATTTAATTAAATAAATAAATGAATGAATAGCCTACAAAATTAATAAGTTAATGTTGAAACGAATTTTTAAAAGATAAGCTTTCATTTATTTATTTTTGGGTTTAGGTTCATGCGAAATAAATATTATTTCGTTGCGAAAGGTTGGCTGCAGTATTGGGATATTTTAAAATCACAGTCCGCAGTAGTGAGTAGAATAAAAGCTTATACCAAATGAAAATATCAAAAGTATTTATCAGAATTCTGGGTAAAAATTAGAAGAAATTCATAATAAATTGTATCGCGAGATTATAAAATACGTTCTGAGTTTTTACTTAAATGATTGCTTGGTAAATAAAATGAAACCAGGCCTGCCTTCCACACAGCTTTTTTGTTTCGTCTAAAATTATCTACTCTTCTCAGCAGTAGTTACAGATTTTTTCAAATCACCTCTACGCATTAACTGTTTAGCTGATTGAAACTAAATTCTGCAGAATGAGTGAATATAATATATTCAAAGTCTGTACCAAATTTCGAAACTATTACTTACAAATTAAGTATTTTAGAACCATTTAAGCTCCAGAAATGAAACATATTCGGATGTACCGGACGCACCATTCGGCCGATTTGGACTAGAAAACAATAAGGTTCATCTTTATTTAAATTCAAATAAGTGTACCAAATTTTATGACTATAGGATGAAAATTGCGACCTGTACCGAGTTAAATGGAAATGTCTGTATATACGATGCAAGTGAGTATATATGAATTTCAGTTAGAGTGCCGAAAGTTTCTTGGGGTCATGAGACGAAAAACAAACCTACCCCCGACCCTGCGTCTCAATACAAGATTGATTTTAATAATATGTACCTATATAGGTGTTCTTCGAAAACTTACATAAAAACCGATTTAAGAAAGAAGAAAATTAGATACGTATTATTTTGCGATCAGCTTTCAAAATTACTTACAGCCACGCATACTAACTACTATTCAATAATAATAACGTTTGTGTACTTGAAGGCAAAGTTTGGTATATTTTTTTGTTTTTTACTGTGAAGTGTCAATTTTTGAAGAGAAATTCGCTTCATACACGCAGCTACATGTTCAGTACTACGTACGTCTTACGATACGACATGATTATACGCGGCGTGTAAAAGTTTGTAAACCAACGTCGTTGCATTCGCTAGCCCAAACATACCCCCACCTCAGTTTCGATATACGTTTCTGACTGGTTAAACGTTGCCACGCCCAACCGAAGAACGCGTGCCCGCTCAGTTCGTACGTTCGTTTGTTGAAGGGAAGGGGTTGGTTGTCCACGTCGCGTTTGCTATTCCACGACAGTACTCTGTAGCCGTCAATAAAATTTAGTCCGCTAAGGTGTCGTTTTTTTGTTCGACCCAAGTATTTTTATGCGACGTGTTTTTTTTTGTTTTTTTTTTTTTATTTATAGTCGATTTTTGTTCCTTAGCCCTTTTTCATAATTATTAGTAACTAGTGAATAAGTAATTAGTTATTTTACAGACTCGTACGAAATTTTTTTCCCTGATTCATCGGTTTTTTTTCTATTATATTTTCGTTTTCGCCGTTCGTCTCACCCATATGTAGCATTCATCATCAATGAATATGAATCGTATACGCGTTAAAAAATAGTGACAGTTCGTTATGAGTTTCGTTATTATGGTCGTATATAGTTTTTAAGAATATTATTTTTTCCTTTTCTCCGTTTTCAATCAATATTTTTCTCAATTATCTAATTATGTTTGGGGTTTTTATTCGTTGATTTGTGCGCGATTGTTTTTAAATGCATTGTTTTTATCGCGCATCGAAGCAGTAATCGGATCGCAAAGTTCATCCGTCATTGTTATGTATAATATTATTGATATTATTGTTATTATTAGCCTACATTATTGTTGAAGAATATGCACGTAGTTTCGTTGATTTGAAAACGTGTTATGATTTCGGTTCGGTTGCGGCTGGTGAACTCGATAGCCGAGGGAAGGATCTGATAGTAAATTATAAATTTAAAAGAAGAAAAAATTAGTACAGTGCGATTTCGTGGATGGTTATCTAACTGGCCCCGTGTATATTTTCTGTCGACTGCATCATGACTCGTCGCAAACAAGCAAAACCCATTCGTGTGTTGGAGTCTGAAGATGGTGTAGGTGATTTACCTGCGCTGGACTTGACTAATGGTGAGTGCTGGATACCCTTTCTTGCGTACCTGTAGCTTCAATGAAAACCATACCTGCTTTCTCTTCATGTAGGGTATGTGATTGAATTTAAAATCACCATCATATATTGTTGTAGGTATATGAGAGTAAACTTCTTAAAATCGTAGCGGTACATCGATATTATCGAATTTAGGTTTGTTTCAATGGGATGTGTTTTTCTGAACTGTCTCAGACCTAGTTATTAGGTATACCTACCCAGTAGTATTATTGGACGAAGGTCAAATAAGTTAATTGTTCTGCGTCTAGCAAATGTTTGTTTAATCTCAGTGCTTATAGAATTCAATCATTATCTGATCTCTCGTCTTATAGCTTGGAATTTGGAAAACAAATCAGCCTGAAGTCTCATCAATCGAAATTGTTTTATGATTACAACTTTCTGAACAATGAAAGAATTACAGAGTATTATGCCGTAGACTGAGTATGTATAAGACTGTCTGATTTGTTGTTCACTTAACACGAGCTTTGTCTTTGAGGTAGTGGCAGGAGTGGGCAAGTAGTATTTTGGCTGGAAACTTACTTTCATAAAAAAAAGCGGCAGAGGAGTCGCTAAAATACCCGAAAAGGGTACCGAAAAAAAGGGAAAATGAAATTATCGGGAGGAAAAATATTTTAGTAAAGAAAAGTATGTAAGAGGTCGGTATATTGTAAAATTATTTACTGTCATCAAAGATCTAAAGTTGTAAATCGAATAAAAAATTTTGATGCTGAGGGAAAAACTGGAGATGAATATAAAATTCGAGGAATACCGCACCAATAATATAGGTTGGTGGTTATTATCCTATGCTCCGTGATTCATGGCACTCCAAGAATGATCCACGGAGTCATTAATCATAAAAAAATGAAAAACATTCAAAACCGAAATAAGGTAGAAACTTCCTTACCTATATATCTAAAACTTTTACTGTAAAAACAAATTATTACGTTTCTTCAATTTTTTATCAAATGACTACGCCATCCATTTACAGCCCAAAATGGTCCCTGATAATATTTTTATTTTAGTCCGTGATGTAAAAAAGGTTAAGAGCAACTTATAGGCCAGGTATAAATAGTCGATTCATTTGTAGGGTGTATACATTTAATCAGACGTATGTGCAGGCCCTAAGAGAAAAACAAAGTTCAGATTTATTCTCAAATAACTGACAGAAGATTTTTAGGTATTGGTGTTTGAATCGAAGGCGTAAAAATAAAACTGAGCTATATAGGTATACAAAAGTGTAGCTTTGTTGCTACTTTCAGGCAATGCTTTCACCTAAAAGTAATCCTAAACAAAAAAATTTAAATTTTTTAAATTTTGTTGTAAATTTTGAATTTAACACGGTATTAAGGGGTTAAAAAAAGGCGTTGACCCTAAAGAAAGTTGTGTACAAACTGCGACTAATTTTTTAAGCTCAAATTATTAGAATTTTTATTTTATTTCAACCCGATTCTGTTGTAAGCAGTTGGTATAGTTTTATAATTTTATTATCGAGTTTACTTTTTTGTTCAGTTTATTTTTTGTCATATTTATCACTATTCGAAAAACTGATGGCTGGCCTTTCTTTAAAATTTGTAGTGAAATTCGAACTCAAAGTTGAAGTAACTTGCAATTAGTGAAGTGAAAACACGACTCAAACTTTTAAACAAAGAATTTTCGGTCAGGTTTTGAAAAGTTTTGCAATTACTGAACACAAATGGATGATTTTGGTAAATCAAATTTCCATTTTAACTATTAGACCATACCTATATGACTGGCTATATTATCATTAAAGTCGACGACAGTAATACATTATATCCTGAAAAACAATGCGGGTCACTGAACCTCCTGTATAATCATTTATAGTTTTTTTAGCCTGTGAGTAGGTACGCCTATACATAACTTATAACAGAATATAGCAAATTCAAATCATTGTGTTGGTGCTTATAAATTCTTAAGCAAAAAAGTAAACACCTCCTTTCATATCAGGACTATTTTTCTTAGTTTTTTTTATCGCACCTCCTGGTATTTCAGTGCAAATCGACACAAGTTTATTTGCTGGGAAAGCATATATTTTTGCTGTTGCTGCTTGCTGTTACATATGTGTGGATGTACTCAATAAGACTTCTTTTAGCTGTTTCATCTCGGATTATGCTTTAAAATTTTAGGAAAATTAATATTTTTCATTGTTTTTCACTTTACGCAAATTTCAATGTTCACTTCAATTTTTTCATATTTTTCATTCTCCTCCGTTATAGTTTTTTTAACGAATTTTTAGTTAATAATCTCAATCGTGCGTTCTCTTATTAAATGGACGACAGTCCAACTAATGAATATGTTTACTATATTTAGGTATAAGTTATTAACCTACAAAAGTGAATAATTGAAATAATACATATTTAATATTTCGTATTTTACCAACTTACCCATTCTATCAGTGGTTGAGTTTTGCGTATATTAGGTCACATATACAGTATAATCAAAAAAGGATTAAGACTAGATGATTTTTTTTTTGTTCTCTTTCCTGCAATTTGATATTAGAGTAGATTCGTTTGTATGGGTTTGGTTGCTGGTAATTGGTACCGTATTTATCGTATTGTTAATTCGCTCGTTTTAAGAGACAGTATATACCTACTAGTTTGTGTGTTTTCTATATAACAAGGTATTACGTTACACACACCCTCGCAGTTGGAGGATTAAATTCGAGGTTGGTCATGTCTCTGTTTGTTTCAATGAAGGGGTAGGCTTAGGTAATTTGTGTGATTAATCGTGGCAGTCGTAGAAAATTTTCGAGTAGCCTGAGTATAGAAGTGTAGGTATATAGTGAGCGGCCGAGCGTTCAGTACTCGCATGATGATATGAATGTAGAAGCATAGGTTCGTACCTACTAAATATTAGAAAATGTAAAATTTTTCGTCGGAAGTAAATTATAGGCTATATCATTTCTAAGAAATACATACAGTCATATTTTCTCTTGTTAGTAAGTACTCAAAAACGCAGTTTGTAATCAGAATAAACAGGTTAGAGAAATACTGAAATACTTCATGTCGGTGCCTTTAGTGAATTTTAGGCACTCACAAGAGGCGTGAATTTATTCTATAAATTGTAATAATCTATGTATACCACCTTCAAAAATATTTGTGGCATTCGAACTGAAGCTTCATTTTACGGGGAAGGAAAATTTCGGCTAACAAACCAAAACGGTTAGGTCTAGGTCGATGGTAATCGTGTTTTCCAGCTATTTTCTTCTTTTTTTTTCTTTTTTTTCTGTGAATTTGGAACGACAAAATATTCCTCATATTTGTGGAAAGTGGCTATATTTTTTTTTTTCTGCCGTTGAATTAGGTCGTATTATGAATCCAAACATTTCTGAAAATGAGCTTTGTTTTCTTATTTTTTATCACCCTACTGTGATGAAGATTTTCGAAGTATTTCCCCACTCGTCCTTGATACAAATTATGAGTATGTCCCTGACACCCACGTAGCCATAAAGTTATGTACCTACCTACAGTATCTAAGCAAATTCCGCACTCGATACATCACTCTCTATACTCATACTAGTTTTAGCCCGAATTCATTAAATTCGGTTCTCAAGATAGACCCAAGTTTCATACGAAGCCTGCTTTAAAATTGAAGTGGCAGCAACCGTTTAATCGAGAACTTTGCAATTAATTTCTGCGTCAGTAAAGTAAATTGTATTTTTATCTTCCCTTGATAAGTATATGTTTTCAGTGATGAATAGTGAGCTAAAATTCTCTAGTATGGAATAAAAAAATCTTATTTTGCTACTTTGTTAGTCATTCCATATTCTACAAAAGTTACTTGAAACAGAAATTGAATGATCAACATTGCGGCGATAATTTAATTTTTACCGACTGCGTACGGAGGAGGTTATATGTTTGGTATGTCTATCTCAGGAACTAACGGAATTTCGTTCGCTCAGAACAAGTGTCTTATTTCATAGGTTTTAATGAAAGTAAGCTCAAAATGTTGCTGACCATCCGGAGAATATCCTAGGCTATTCATATTTGAAAATTAAAAAATTAGAATGGTGTAATTGAAGAAAATGAGAATTTAAAGATTGAAAAAATTATTATTATAAATTTGGGCATATCCACCAATAATAGCTACTCATTCAGATTAACGCAGTCGGTTTTTTTGTCTTTTTTTAATAAAATTTATTAAGTAGGTAAGTTAATGAAGCCTTGAAGAAAAGCACCACCTTGTTACCTTCAAAACTGCAGATAAATGAAAAGGAAAAAGTGACAGTTTTTTTGCTTTCAACTTTTCCATCATTTGTGCTCTAGTACCTAGTAAGTACTGTAATTTTGGCAGTCTTATCTCTTTTTTTTTTTTACAGTTTATACTTGCAATTTTTATAATTCATGATTTTGTCTAAAATATATTATGTTATACATCTACCTACTACAATTTTGTTAGAATCTTTCTCGGCGTGCAAATGATGATAAAATGTTCTATGAAAAATTAATTAGGTAGATGTAATTTTTGTGAAAATCGTACGATGAAAAATTTTTAATTCAGTGGAGGTTAGACCTACTTTTGAAAATGAACATGGGCTATGTTAATGCCAGAATGTAGAAAGATATTGTTTTGTGTTGTTTCATTTTTATAACGATGATTGCATGTAGGTATATTTTTTCATACTTTATGGAAAAAAATGATTCTAAAATATTTTTTATCTGAACGACAAACTGAAAAACAATTAATATTTCAGTTGAATCGTGATACAATACGGGAACATATTTTCAGAATTTGTTTTGTTATGTAATGTAATTGACGTTGTTATATAAATACCATTTTTAAAATTATAAATAAATAGATCTATAGTATAGGTACTGTTTTTAAATATTCTTAGAAACATAATTCCGTCGTTTTAACGTAGCTAGGTATCGATTACTCATAGGCTTTAATTTTTTCAGGAAATCATTTCTATGACTAAGTCAAATTTAGTCAATTTTTTTTTTCTACATAGACATTAATTATTTGATTAAAATTGTCAGTGGGAAGCGTGCATTAGCTTAGCAAATAAAAGAAATGTTACAACTTCTCTTTAGATTAAAAGAAATTCACGTAGCTTAACCTATACATAGACTTTGAGTAAAGTTTTTTTTAGTCAATTTATCAGTTAGCCGGTGTGTATTAAAATTATTTACAACCCATCATTTTCAATTACAGATGGTCAAATATAATCTAAGTAAGTACGTGATACGAAGCTAGCAGACAATTACATTTATGGTTCGTCGAGTTTATATAGACAATTCTCTTCGTCTATATAAACGTGGCGAAACAAAATATAGCCGACTTTCCTAATTCTTTGAATAACAGCCACTTATATTCTGCCTGTTCTCACAGACAAACACCTTCAGATATGCTGACACAGTCATGTCGTCATATTTGGCGGATTTTCGGACTGCCACCCCACCTGAAAGATGATCGGCCATTTTCTGCCGAATAAAAATTACAGGCGAATTCGTCCTTTGTTGGAGACAAATTCATTACCGTCTTTGGTTTCATAGAAAGATGAACGTGAATGTTAAGGTGTTCTCACTAGATGTTGAGAACAATAGGTTTCATTAAGACTTAAGAATTAGATTTAATATTAACAAATAGATATTGATAGTGATGTTTTGAATTTGTATAATGTTAATGTGATGTTTATTAATAAAAGAGACAGAATGTAAAATTTCTTTTTTATTTGTTAAGTTTCAATACTTGAGGAAAACTCCGTACATTTATTTTCAAGTGTTTTTTTTTCTTTTCATTTTCTTAAACATTTTTTCTTAGCTAAAATTTTCATTTGTAATTTCATTTTTTGAAAGAGTTTCAAATTTTCATCGGTGAAGAAAATATCCAGAAGGTCTTATCCTTTTTTGAAAATATTTCGCATATTTATTCTTTGAATAAATGTATTAATCTATCATTTATGAAAGTAAAACAGAGCTGCGTTGATTGTTTTGCCGTTAAATTAGTTTTTATAAAGAAACTTTTTTCTCTTTTGTGTAATTGGCTTAAAAAGTACACGAATCTCATGTGTGATAAATATACAATAAGTATTTTGAATCTAAAAAACATGGTTCTTCCAGTTGATGTTTTTAAAAAGTTCTACTTCAGTGTCTTCGCATTATTGTTAGTTTGCAAATTAGTGAAATTTTGATGTGCAACAAATTTTAATGTGATACAAATTTTAATGAATTAACAAAAATCTTCTATAATAAAACTGGTTCAGAAATTGAGAAATTGAAAAAAAAACGAAGAAGGTTCTAAAATACACTCAATAATCGTCATTAAACGCGTTGGTACATTTGTAACTAGGGGCATAAAACGTGAATGAATGCATTACATTTTTTTATTATTCGTGTTTTTCGCAGTATGGAATACCTATTCTAGAAAGTAGGTAGATACGTATTACAGTTTTACTAGCTTTGGATTGATACATATTTTTTTTTTTATTAGCAAAATATTAAAAGTTGACTTTACAATATCTTCCTGAAGGTCTTTCTTTCCAAATTGTTTAGTCATTTTCGATTCTTTATTTGCATTTTTATTCTTGAGGCCTTTTATATATCTGGATCAAGATTTATATGAAGTTAATAGACTTTTTTTTTGAAGTTTCTAGGGCTTAAATTTCTTTCTGAATAAAAATAATGGTGATAATAAAGAGGAAGGTAAGGGGTGAGATATCCAAAGGTGTATAAAAGTGTATAAATCATTACGGGCTCTCGGAATTTTGTGAACTAACTGAAAAAAAATTCCTCTTATCAAAATTTAATTTATTACTGTCATGCATGTGAGCAAAATTATCAGCAGAGTAGGTAATGCTAGTCGAAGTCTAGGATTTTTTGTTCAATAACAGTCATTACGTAAATTACTTAGACAATCTTTTGTCGTCGAAATGTGGTATAACTGAGAAAGAAGCAGACTTGTAAAATTTGTTGAGAGATCTTCGGTGCATTATTTTACAAAAACTATTTTAAAAATTATTTTATAAAATGAAATGAATTCGATAAAGCAAGAGATAACTTGACGACAGTGCCTATGGAAAACATTGAAGGGATTGCTAACCCTAAAGATTTATAACTATACCAATAATATTAAATTTTTTATTTCAATGAAACGTTCAAAGCCGGAGATGAAAAATTATGAGAAAGAAAATGAAAGCTATGCTTAAAATATTGATAAATTTATCACGAATTTTCAAATCTCTGCCAGCGACTTTGTAATATTATGTTCAAATTTATAAGCCTAACCTAATTAGTTTAACCTTAAGCAGCCGTATAGCCTATGTTCGAATTTTTCGCATTAATAGAATTTAAATTAATACTTACGAATTTTTTTCTTTCATTTCAAATGTGATACGATATATGATGCGAAAACATTTTAGCATCCGATAATATTTCAATAACGTGAGTGAATTCAGGTTGTCGTTTCAATAAATAAACCAGGCTGAGATGATATCAACGTTGTGCAGAAGTTGCAAAATATATATTATATGTACCTACGTCTACTTTTTTTATTTTATTTTTTTGTCAAACTTCATAAATATTCATTGAGGTGAGTCTAAGTTTTGAATCTTTTAAAAGCACACAAAAAATTTAATCGAGGTTTCAATGGTTGCTTGAAACGATCACGTGTATATCGTACTGAATGGTTGCTAAAAAATTTCGAATAACCTTATACTGATGTTTCCCTTTTTGTCGTCTTTTCCTCTAATGAATTCGATAAAATTTACGTCTAATTGGGTAGCAGATTTCTATTCATAGATCTGAATATCATAATTTTCATGCGATCATGCAGTTGAGTTTCATTGAATCCGGAAATGTCAGATTATTTGGTTTTGTTTTGATTAGTCTATAATTCTGAAAAAAGTTGAACAACTTATATATAAACTATTTAGCTATTGTTCCATTTTCCTTCGGTTTCAAATTATTCGTTGATTATTGGCAAACAATCATTTTTTTCAAATTTATTTATTTGCTTCCAAGCCCGTTGTAATTATGGAATGAAAAATGTAAAATTACAAAGAGTTAATATCCCGTATGCTAATAATAATAATAATAATAATAATTTAATTAGGGCTACGCCTGTATCTTTGACTATACACTATTCCAGTATGCGCCAAACCATAGCTCGCGAGCTACCCGTAGCTTCTACGGACTTTCGGAGTAGCTCCCTGAAGGATGTGGTTCCTACCTGTGACATTATGATTTTTATTACATTCAAGTATAATTTGTTTTTAAATTTCATCATCTGATGATAGGCCTAATTCTTAACCTATCTAATCTTTTTCAAAAACAATTTTCTCCATTCAATACAAAATTTGACTTTCAGTAGCTCAGTTACTGAAGAAGTTTGGTAACTACTGCACTATACAGTATAATGGACTGAGTATAGTGATAAAACCAACGTTTCAACATGGAATAAGAAATTTAATCCGCTTAGTAACGATACTGTTATGTCTCTATGTCCACACTGAGACTTAAAATAAATTTAGATTGATTCATCTTCAAATATTTTTTATTCTTTAGAAACATGGAGGTTACTAGACTTTTCAACGTGTTAGGAAAGTTCACAAATGAATTGGTCCGAGTATTTAGACTACATTAAACAAAACACATTTATGTATATTGTTAGTGAATCGCACTACTTCGATATTTAGGTATAACATTTATACTTAATTATTATTCTAACATCCTGCAGATATCCTCCTCTGCTAGGGAAGACTACTAACATAAGTTATATGACAACTTTGTTTTATCAAAAGGCCAAAAGAAGTAGCGAAGTGCTGGTCGAAATTACTTTACCAGGTCACTTCTGTAGTTTACAAAAATGTCTACATATTCTGAATTTAGGTACCTAACTGTACATCACAGTATTAGGCCAACAGATATGCTGACTTTACATCATCAGCATATTTGGTGTGAGCCAATGTGTATTTGCTGTTACAGGTGTTTCGTCTTATCTAGATAGATGATGAAACAATATATATAAATACGACGGAATAGATAGGTACATACGTGTTAGTGTGCTTGTGTGCTTGTGTTAGTGATATCAAAAAATTTTACTCCGATCAAAACGTAAAGCTCCTCGCCAAGAGGCTTAAGTTTCTTATGCTTAAATTTCTTATCCTACGTTTGAACAACTGATAACGTCTATTTTAGGCCAAATGAGTTGTCTATTTATAATTCTATACGGTCTATAGCCTGCATAGCCTACTGCAAGCAGCAACAGCAACTTCAAGTCAGTGTAAACAAATAAAGATGCCTATAAAACTCCCGAGCAAATCGCTGTTAGTAGCAAATTTTCTGTGAACATCAAACAGCGGAAACAAAATATTTTGTTTTTGCTGTTTTCTGTGAAATATGAAGACAAGTACTTCTCTTCGGAGTAAAACCTATTTGTCGTATTTTTATGGCTATTATTTCCGTTTGAATCGCTGGAAGTTTATTTGCTGTCCTAGCAAATGCTGTTTGCTGTGGGTTATGTATAGGCGTAACCTAAGGCTTCGTAGACTCTTTTAAATTTTCGCTTACTCTTGGTGGAAAACCTCTGATTAAGACGGATGAATCAAAATGAAAAGAAAAATTGTATAAGCGCTTCAGAAATTTTGTATCAAAGACAATTTGAAGAAATTGTCGGTCAGTCAAATTGACGGATCTGATTTTTGTGTAGGGTTAGTCATCGATTCGTCCAAATTACGAATTAGTCTAGCCTAATCACTTTTCATCCCGAGAATTAATGGTAATTGAGTTGATAGTCTAGAAATTTTGAACATATAATTATATCAGTGTATTTTCACTATTGCATTCAGTGCAGTGACAGGACCTGGGTACGAGACCTGTAGAAAAGCGCCGATTCTTAGTCGTCGATCACGAATATATAGGTCATTCAAATTCTTCTGTACACACACACACACAACACACATAAACATATATATATATATATATATATATACTATATATATATATATCTATATACATCCACTTTTTGCTCATTTTGGCACTTTTTGGGAGTTTGTGGAATCTCCGATATTTGGCTTATGGCAATTAAACTTTGGATATTGTTAGAAGCTTTCGTGGGCTATACATTCGTGTTCAAATTTTTGAAATTTATCCGCTAGTTTCGGAGGAAGGGGTTCTCAAAGTGTTGCAAACCCACCATGTTGTCATCACGATAACTTGGCAAATTAAAAGATTTTGGCTTAAAATTTTTGTAAAATTTGGAGATTATTGAGGATAGGTTTAGTATTGAATTTGAGCAAAATCGGTCAACTGGTTTTTGAATGGCTGCCATTACAAAATTTGACACTTCTGGAAAATACACACTTACGGCGGTCGATGCGCGGCAGTTATATTTTTATTAGAGTGAAAATTTTTTTGTTTTTATTTACTTACGTAGTTCGCATACGAGTTTTATATTTCGTATATTAGTCACTATTTGGCAACATTTTTGCGTACGTTTTATTTAGCTTATTATTTTAATTTTTATTTTCTTTCCCTTAATCAGTGGTATAAAAATTACGTCGAATTTGTATTACTCATGAAAATTATGATGAAATTTTGGTATTTTCGAGCTCTTTAACGACTTCTAAAAACCAATCGCCTAAAAAGATGATCTCCATATTCACAATATTGCGTATCGATTAATATTTTAAAATTTATATATTTGTACAGTGAAAATACGCAATTATAATTTATTTGTGAACTTACTGAAGGCTACTGAATGTGCACTTTACTTCGTTTCGATGCTGCAGAACCTACATGATGTTTGCATACCTATGCATCTATAAATATGGTATAACGAGAAAGATACGTGGTACTTTTTCTTATCTTATTTATCAATTATAAATGATTAGTTACCCTAAATATTCGGTGTCAAAGAGAAGTTCCAATTTTGTTATTGCTGTGTATGTATGTTGATAGTTAAAGTAGATGGTATCCGTCAAGTGAATACTAAAATGGGTCATATTATGGTACCTTAATGAGAAATGGTATTCTTTGTGTCGCATTAGACGTAAAGTTGAAACCTTTCAGCTTGGAAGATATAGACTAGCCCAGCTTTCTTTTGGCACATTCCTGTTTACAAAAAATTTCCGAACTTAATCAGGCAAACGAGACTGAACGGGTTTTTACAAAATTGTGTTACCGTATACCTATGTATGTATGTGAAATTTGACACACACGCTTGTATGCAGATATAAACGCACACATAGTAATATACATGCATTTATTGGTGTAGGCTATTTACAAAATTCACAAATTTATTCTTAAAAGTTGCGCATATACGAATAATTCGGTCGCGAAAAGAAAATGTCGATAGTTTTTTAATCATTCTCGTTAACCTATTCGTATAATATTTGCAGAATGATAATAAATTTTATAATAAATTCTACGTATTTCTGATGGCAAGTTGGTAAGAATTTTTCTTATATATAGCCTATGTGGGTACTTAACTACCTACCTCACTCAGTATAAAAAACATGTGCAAAATCATTTAGTTGTTTGGCTGGTTTACGGAATTTTTGGACTGCATAAACCAGACGATTTTTCTGTCTTTTTATCCTCCATTTTCTCCCCTTTTTTTTTCTTCTTGGTTGTTGAGATCGTAAATATGGTGATTTTATAACATTAAATTATCGAGATGAGCCTATCAATATATTGTCATTAATTAATCGTAATTTTAGTTTTACTTTTCATTTATATAGGTGCTTCTTTTATAGTATCCCACGATAAAAATGATGTTTTAATACTTGGAAAGAATATTTGTTTGGCTTATTTTTCATTTTTTGGAAAGGAATACAGTCCCGTTCGAAAGACCTCCACCAGAGACTGTTTTTCAATGTAAATAATTTAATAGTTTTTTGTTGATTTTTTTCATCTTTGTTTCTTGTTATTTGCCTTTTTTTTTTCTCCTCTTTATCTTTCTCTTTGTTTCAATCGCCTTTTTTTCCCTACTGATATGTAAACAATTAAAATACCTATAAGTTGGAAAAGTGTGAGAAAGAGCTTCAAATAAATGTAGCACAGGAGGGAGTGGTGCTTCCTCAGAATCATTGCCTCCAATGTTCAGATTAAATTGTTTTTTCCTCTTGATATTACTAAACTTCACAGAGTTCATCTTTTATTTATAAATTTTGTAATTTGTGAATCATATTATTCACTATTTGTAAAATGCCTTTAAGGCTTTAATATGCGATGCCCTTTATTTACTCATTTTAGTCTAAAATCAAGTTGAATCAGTTTCTTCTTTGCGTTTTTTTGGTGAAAGTACGTAGAGCATAATTTGCGAAAAACATTTCTGCCCTTTTTAATTTTGCATGGAGAATGAAAGTTTTTTGTGACTTTAAGAAACAAAATATCGTAGCCATATCAGCAATGAAAAAAGGAAAAAAAATCCAGGCTATATAAGTTCACATTTTCTGAGTGACCAGTTTTTGGGTAATTATAAATCAATCTTGCAGTGGGTAGTCGGACTGTTTCTAATAATTATAGAATGAACAGATGTTGAAGTGTTCTATTAAACTTCTAGAATGCGCTTAACGACTCTTTACGAACCCTCATTTTCGCAGAATCTGAGATATTAAAATCATCATATAGGTACCTGCATTTCGTGGACAGGTGTGCTGTGAAACTCGGTGAAAATTATGAGTATACTCGTCTCTATACTTTGATTGAGATCTGAAATTTCTAATTCATTTAAGGCGCGATTTTCCAAGTTGCTATCTCTTTTTCCGTTCTAAAATAAGAAAGAATGTTTGAGTTGAAGTTGTATTTCAATTTGCTAGCTATCTGCATGATGATTTTTCGTGAAAGTCATCTTTCAAAGTGAATGATGAACTTCTGTCACTGAGTTCAGCAAGTCGGCCGGTTGTGAGCTATTTTGTTGGATGCATTTTGTGATATTTTTAAAAAACAGGTTTCTAATATTGTTCCTGACTTTTCATCACTTTAATGGTCGAAAGTAAAATGGGAAGGTTTTTCTCGCAAAATCACAGCCATACCTAGCGGTTTCATTACAAACTTATGTATCCAACTGTTAATAGATTAGACTATGGGTTCTCAAAACTATGTGTTGCGACACTCGAGGGTGCCGCGAGATAGCGTTAATTTGTCACAAAATTTAGGAAAGCTTCATATTTTCATCGTGTAAAAGTAAGAATGAATGAAAAATATAAATAGTTCTGACTGAATCGGTTGTGATAATAGTTTTACAAATTTTTGTGAATGTACTGTCTTATTGTGGGTGCCGCGAGAAAAATTGTCAACCACAAGAGATGCCTAGTGTAAAAAAAAAAATTGAGAACACCTGTACTAGAATTTAATAGTTTTATTGAGAAATTATTGAAACTGTTTTTCAGTGATCCGGTTTTCTAATCTGCCTCTGGTCGTATCTGAGATTGAAAATTTTAAATACAACCCGTGATAGATTAAAAAATTTTTTGAGTATTTCTGGATGGTGATCTACTCACTGTTCCATTTTAAGCCTCATTGGATGGAAAGAGTCTTACTATTCTGAGCTGGTAAATGAAGAAAAATCAAACTTGTTGAGGTCTTGTCGTTCACAGCGTGTCATAAAAAACAGACAAATAGCTAGAATGAAGTGCTTTCTGTAAACTTTTTTTTTCACTTTTCGAAAATTTTTATTTTCTATTTTCTGAAAATTTAATAAAAACACTTGCTTGCGTTCGGTGCTTCGTTCTGGTTTCTCCGTTCAAAGTTTCATATAAACCTGTGTTTCAATAGCTCAAAAAAATTTTATTAAATTATTTTTAAGTTAGATAGGTGATTGATAACGGAAACTATTGAATTTTTCAGATGCTCCAATTCTTAGTTCCAGTCTCACTAAATACCGATAGAAAGGAATTTCTTCAGCTTATATAGATACTCACAACATTACCTCATTTTGTTACCGCCTATTCCAGCACATATAAAATCATAATCGTGCGAAATCGCAGATTTAGAAAGTAAAATAATGAAGAAAAAAAAGAGAAGATAAAAAAACGGGACAAAATCGTCCAGTAAAAAAATGTGAACGGAATTTCGAAATTTTGCAAGTATTTCAATAAGTTTTTTCTCTCTCTCTCTTATATAGGTACCTACTGTCTTTGTTTATAAATTAAAAATTTATTTTATATTTTGTTTTCGTTGGAACTCGAGCACTTTCAACAATGAACGCAATTTTTTGAAATCTAAAAATTCCTGACCCTCTCTCTTATTGCTAATGTATTGCGAAAAAATCGATCATAAATATTTCATATGTAGGTATTGAAAATTTTACTTTCATTGAATAATGTAGTGTTTCGAAATAGTTCAGGGTTTTTCCGTAATGACTAATAATTTTAATTTATTCTCGTCCTTCTTCACCTCTCCACTCTTCTTTTGTTAATCGTTTTTGTGTTATTGAAAAATGGATCGGGTTTTTGAATTTTCGTCAAAATTTCCACGATAGATTCTTATTTCATGTTTTATTTCTGTGTATAATCACCGCGCTTGAAAATTTGTTTCTGAGAATATTTGCCAAATAATTTGAAACTCTTGTCCACTTTTTTGATTTCTTTATTGACCCTGTTCGGTTTTTAATTAATTCGGGAACATTTTTCCGATTAATTAGAAAATTTTTCATAGCGATATTTCGATTTTATTGTGTTTTCATCCTTCCCGTAGCTAATATATCAAAAATGTCTCACGGTTTCGGTTTTTATACGAGATTAATTTTGGCAAATTCCTGCGTCATCTTTCGCTTTAATCTATACTAGTCCCTTAAAATTTAGATCGTTGAAACTTTAAAATAAGGCTTTTAAAAAATTTGGAAAAATATTTAAAAAAATTGTATGTCGCATCATCAGATGCATATACGATAGGCTATGTTATTCTTGCACCATTTCTCGATGAAACAATGTTTATCAAGCTTAAAATCTCGAGAGGCTGTCAAATTGAAAATTCTATTTACTGTTGCTATTTGATGGCAGAAAGGTTTAGAAATTTTTGAATCAAGCATTGGTCGTCTCTTGAAGCGGAAGATCAGCTGTAGCTCTACTCAGTCTTTTCGAAGTTTTTTTTTTTTTTCACCCAGAATTTTGATCAAAACATTTCATTTTTCGAACGAATCCTCGATATGAGATCATATCAGGAAATTTTTTACCACGATTTTGGTTTGGCTCGACCTTAAAAGGTTGGCTTTAAACTGCATTTCATTAATCATGTATTGCTTGCGAATGCATCTATGGTTTTTATAATTTTATTTGGGCTACTGTAGTTTGTGACTGAAAAAATTGTTTTTGTTGGCATTCCCTGAATAACACAAGAGTTTTTGAAATAATGAAACCGTATAAGTTACCTACTTTAATATTTTTCATGCATATCTTACTCATATGTGCATATAAAGACTGTACATAATATAGAACAGTATGATTTCCATTAAGTTATCGTTCATATTCGATTTCGGTATTGACCTAATTTTTTCGCTCCGTTGATTAACCAATTCCCTACAAATGGCAAATGGATCTTCCTACATTGGTTGATCAAACTTCATCCGAATAGAAGGTTTTATATTGCTTCCAGCGAAACTATATCCGCAGCAGTTGTCAACATTCTGAGTAGAAAGGGTGCGAGAGGTCAACAGAAATGTATTGTTTTTTTGCGCAGTAATAAGTTTCCTATACTTTCAAATTATTAAATTATTCTACTTTCCCCGTATTTTTCTGCAAATTGTAGCTAAGTACAGGCTGTGTTTTAATAAACCTATACATAAGCCGGTCTTATTCAAAATTTGTCCTGTAATTCAGTCTTCGATTAGATTAGGCCTAATTTATTTTTATCGCGTCAGCTTATTTTCGCCGATTTAGCTTCGAATTCATAGTGAACAATTTAGCTGGATTTTTTGGAGGCCATTCGTTGTTATTCTTGAAATTAACTCTGAAGTTCATCATGGCATCGTAAGTTGCCTAATGCGTAGCTTATTTATACTCGTAATTTGATTAAATATTTTGTATTGTTTTGTTTATATGTCTGGTTTAGTTTGAATTTGATTGTTTTTCTTTTCTCATTCACTGGTCCACGAATTCTACATTCAAGTATGTCATTATGTGGGTAGTTAGGTAGTAGATTAATAGTTTTCAACTCTTCTTCTCTTCTGTACCGCATCGTTTACTCACCATATATTTTTTTAGTTATCTTAATGTTTTATTGATACTCACTAAACGTACACCCGGATTATGAACTCTCCATCTTCATATAATATTCAGATTCGTGCATATTGTTTATCTTATGTGCGTTTAATCTATGGATATTCTTCATATGTTTTATTTTTTTGAATATTTTTCTCCTTCTTTTTGCCATCGAAAATAAGATGACTTGCCGAAGGTTTACTATACTTGTAAAATGTTAGAAGAAGATGATTTCATCAGAAAGTCGTGACGCGCCAAGTTATTTGTAAGCGATGGCTATGTTATGAAAATGTCGTAAATTTTTAATATGACTGTTAAATTCGAGTTGGCAGAGAGGGAAAAAAATTTGATTAATTTTCGCAAACATAAATATGACAAAGTAACAAGTTTTGCTCGACAGAGAATGTAGCGAAATTGGTATTTGAGGTGTTGTTAAACATGTCTATGGGCGTATACGAAACAATGTTCGCAGTGAGTAAATCATTCTTTGTGTGTTTTGGAGGCAGCTGATCATGGAGTTACAATGATTTGAGAAACGAATTTCGGGCGATTTCATGCATTTAATCCCTGCTTATAATACCGAATTTGTCAACATATTCGTCATCGGGTACATAAATTTATGAATGTACGATTTCAAATTCTATACCATGCGCGATAACAATCTGTTTTTTAGCCGCCATGTAAAATATAGAAAATTATTATATTTTCATAACAGCGTCGAACAAAAAACGGACGAAACTAAATTTTAAATTTCGTATTCTGATTTTTATCCGCGTTATTTATATTCATTAAAAATGCAACGAACAATCGTCATAATTACAATAATTTTAATGTAAAAACAACTCGCAAATTTGAATACCTACCTACCCACCGATAACTCATTGCGAAAGGAGGTGGGAAATATATTATAGCGAAGTAAAAATCATTAACCTTTTCACAAAATATGATAAAATCATCAGTAAAAATATAAATGTACTGAAATCCCTAAATATTTCTGTAGGTATAGTCCATCCTTTGCGGGAAAAGTGCATTGAAAAATTTGTCAGAACTTCAGATATGTGATCGTTGTGTGCACGTTGCTCGCCAATTCCAGCAGTATTTTCTTCGGATTGTGCGGGGTTAACTTCAAATATACGTCTGATGTTATCATATTCTGTATTCGCCTTGTCATCTTGCAACGATTTATACGTTGAAGCCCGTATTAATTAATTCAGATTTTTTTTTTCTCTTTAGTCAATTTTCGACGATGTTTCCAAAGTTATCAGATGTTGTTGTGCGCCATCGGAGGTGACTTACTGGAATGTTATCTTTTACGGGTGATCCGAGCACGTTGTTCAGACTTCCGCAAATTTCTCGGGCTAGAATTTTCTAATCATGAAATGAGAAGAAAATTCATGTCAAAAGACCGTCGGCCGCCAGATACCTAAACATCATACCTCCTCTCCCATTGGTATCGAATGCGATCTCTAGACGCAGGCCAATATGTGTTTTAATTTCCGAAACCCAATTTCAAGACAAAAGTTTCCAAGTCGTTCTCTTATCGTACTATTACGAAATGGTGTTTCAGACAGCTGCAAATATTTTTGTTCAAATTAAACGTTAATTTTTTTCACTTTTTTGACAAAAATTGTTGCTACGTTGCAGTCTCTGCGTTAGATATTTTAAAGTTTGGTGTAGAAAACCTTTGATGCTTCGCAGCATTCATTCACGCAGACTTGCAGCACTTCTTTTCGTATGACATTTGCTGTATCCTATCCTTTAGTTGTATTTGAACCTTTGTGGCGTCAAAAACTTTGTGGGGACTTACCTAGGACTGCATGAAGCTGCGTCCATGATTGAATGCGAGTTCTGGTAAATAAATGCCAACTTGATCTGTAATGTCTGACCTTCAATCTCACCGATCATCATGTCGAAAGTCAGTGTACTCGAAATTGCCATTTCATGAACACGAGTTTTATTTTCAGTGTTATAGCAATTCGTTCAAATTTTATAAATCACAAACGATCCGAAATGTTTTTTGGTTTGATAAGTTTGATTGATACGTGGTGTTTTCTTAAATTGTTGCTTTTTCCTTGATATCTACTTAACATTCTAGATAATAATAGAAGAACAAAGGGAAAAAAATTGAAATACATCTATCTCGCCTGTTGTTTTTGCCGTATATGGGTTTACGGTTGCATTTTAATTTTAATTTATCCATCATGTCTGTAGTGAATATTTTAAATAATAATTATCTTCAGCTCCAGTTTAGAACAGTGCTGAATGCATGGGATTTCTTGTTCGAATAAGTTACGAACAGCATCTTGGAATGAAAAGACACAGTTTTAAAACACTTATCTTATCTGTGAGAATATTACTTAGTTATTTTTCTATTGTCACGTTTATATATGCATAGATACCTTCCACCTACCCTCTTATCTGTGTTCGCCGATTTATGGAAAATGTTTTTGTTGAAACGTTACTACTTGATCTTTTTTTTTCTTTTTTTTTTTTTGTATCCAGGTTATTTTCGAGCCTCTCTGGTCTCTATTTCGCTTTTGTCCAACGGCTTCTGTTAACCTGTGTATACTTTGCTTTTGTATCATTTTTGTGAAATATTTTTACCTAAGTCGTGTGTCGGCTGCTAATGATTTTCGGACACTTCGGGGGCAACGTTTCCAGTCCATTGTTGTCACCGAATAATGTTGATTGTTCACTGAACCCCAATTAATCTGTTGTGGAAAAATTGTTATACACGTACAATACTTCTGGGTACGCGTAGGTTTGTAATACCTACTGTATTTACTTCTTTCTGGTATAAAATGTATGTAAATATTGAAAATAAAGAAGAATTTCTATCTTGGGAACAATTGAAGGCTTTTCTCGCTGTAACCTTCAGAGAATACCCAAATTTGTGATAAATGTACTCGCATACTCATAACTAAGGGTATGAAAGAGAATTATTTGAGCTTGTTGTTTGTAAAATGAAACACTGATTTTGGTTTGTGTCCAACTTGTTTGTATTTTTGATCATCTAGTTCATTATTCGAAGATAGATATCGGTGTACTAGTGTTGAACATCTCGATATTCGTCCCATTCAAGATTAGAGGGACGATTTAATTATCAACCAGTAGCCTATTTAAGTAACATTTTTCAAAAACAGAAGTATCTATGTAAAAAAGGCGAAAAAAAAAGAGCAAATTCCGATCGGATTCTATGCAGTTGCAATTTTTGAGAACAGTTTGAACTCCCAAAGAATGTCTTTCTCATGCTTATTCGTTTTTTTTACATGCTCCTTTTTTAAAACAACCGGAGTATACTTCACTATAATTGTTACTTTGAAGGATCATTTTTGCTTTTGGCTTTGAGAGTTCATTTCGTAGAACGACCAAAGATAAAGGTAACCGAATCAAACAGAAATGTTACCAAAATCATCGACATGTTTAGATTATCTAATCGTCTTAATCGAGACCGAAGTCGCCTACAATCTAAAATTATCAATTTTAATTTTTCCAAAATGGGGTAAATAAAAAAAAATCTAATGCAGCAGCAGCTCTGTTTGAAAAATTATGTTTTCAAAAAGTATAAAATTAGTTGCTAAAAAGTTGGTAATATACCATAATTGATGATTGTATTAAATTTTATAACTGTTGACCTAAAATTACATAGTTTAAAACCATTACCTTTTTCAAAATCGAAACAAAAATAGATTTTATGGTAGTACCTTACGAGCTATCTGCATCAGAATTGTTAACATGATGAATAAATAAATATTAAATATTTTTCGCAAGTTTCGTAGTTATATTGGTTCAAAATCAAGAATTTTGTAACGAAAATAATATCAAAAAAAATCTGTACCAAAAGTACCGTCCGACCGATCCGCACCAAAATTAGTAGCATGTTATAATCCAAAATTAGGCATTTAGCCGAAATAAACACTAAAACAGTGTTACTGAAAGTATCGTCTGGCCGATCCGCACCAGAATTAGTAGCACGTTAGAACAGTCATAATAAATGTTTGTTTCGAATTTTGTACCTAGCTATTAGTTCAAAATTCATCATTTTATAGCCAAAAAAAAAAAATAATATCGGTACCGGAAGTATCGTCCGGCCGATCCGCTCTAAAATTAATAGGTGAAGTACTCGGTTTATTACTAATGTTCGTTCCAAATTTCGTGATTATTGCGACCTGTACTGTGGTAACAAAAAATTGGCTCATGTATAATTATTATACTCATGTAGGTTCATACTTCCAATATGAATTTGAGTTTTTGGTGCTAAAATTTTTCTTATATTAAGAAACTAAAAACGTACCTGTCCCCATCCTCTCGTCGTTTCATGATACCTAGATTAATAAGTAGATTTTTATAGGACACCTACTCAAAAAGAATAAACATTTTTATAAAAATTATTTACATATCGCAATTTAGCTATATAAAATAATGATAAAAAGTTCCCTTAAATGGTACGTAGCATCAGGATATTTCAACCTAAACCCGTTTAATCAGAGAGAAGCGACTAGATTCTCAAATAAGCTTCCATTTGGTAACACTTTGAAAAATCGTTATTTGCCGTACAATTTCTTCTAATATTTCCTAGTTCTTCTTTCCTCCTCCATATCTATGAAATTGCACCTTTTTAAAAAAAATAAGTACTTCAAATTTGTATACGTCTGCAAAATATTCCGGAAAAAAAATTAAAATTTCCTATTCGGATTAAGTGGCAGTACAAAATACAAATTTTCCAATTTACCAGAAAAAATTTACAGATTTTTTCCCCTCAAATTGGGTGTTTAGTCTTGTGTACCTTCCTTTCTCGGACGAAAAAAAAAACAAATCTGCAAAAAATTAATTTTTTTAATAAATTTTTTTTACTACCTTCTTTCTTTAACTGTCTGATTTTTATTCAATTAATTAAAACGAGAACTCTCGATTTCGCCGCGATTTACCCTTGATTAGCCGTTGATATTTCTATACATCGATATTGTGTACGTTTTTACAAAATTCTATGGCAATACTGCGACCTCGAACGAATTTCACAATATTTGATGGAATATTTTTCGCTTGAAATAAAATTGAACAGAGAATTTACAGAAATCGTTCCCCGTAATCTATCAGTTTTTTGACACAATCTAAACCCCCCTATCGCATCGGATAAACATCGCTTGTATTATATGAATTATGAATGCGGTTAACTTTATTTTTACCAGCAACAATAAAAGGACCAGTTTGTAGAATAGGTTAGTGTGTTTGCCGGTTTCTACGTTAATCCTATAAGAAATTATCGTTAACCACTCTTTGTCTTGTGTATTGGTTTGTTTTAAATATCGCATTATCGCTTTGTTCCTCGTGTCCTCCGAAATGGAGGTATCCACTCGGATATTGATGAATTCATTTTTCGAACTCATAAACATGAACTCACTGTAACTTACCTATGGCCGTTAACTGATCCAAACGAAAAGAAAACGTTCACCACAGATCATTTGGAAAAGACTTTGGAATGCCGAATATTTCTTCGGATGCAAAATCCTTTTACGAAAAAAATTTAATATTTATGCGAGTATACATTCTCATCCATATTTACACGAATGCTACTTTCTAAATAGTAGCTCGTGCTTCGTTATTTTTAAATGCAGCTTATAGTCGTATTCGTAGGTTTCTGTGTGCGATGAGAAATGTCGATTAAAAGGCGTGAGAAATGCTAATTGGCTAATTATCGGGGTTTTTAGCCTGGTACAGACTTTATAGACTGTTTATTAAAACGTGTAACCTATATTTGGCTTAACTCAAAGAAGGGTACCCTTTGTGTTCGTGTATGTGAGGTTTAAATGTCGAAGCAATGTTGTGATTTTTCGTGTCTTTCGTTATAATTAGTTTATATTTTTGTGTTATGTATTAAAGTGTACTTTTTTGTGACACTGTCGTTTGTCGAGTGTCAAAAGTTTCCAAAAAAATTTCCGTATCTGTGCCCGGATAATTGCTCTTCTCTTCCCGATGACTATAGGCCTATAATATATTCCATACCCTAAAGTTTTTCTAAACATTGATTGCATTCAACTTTGGTCCAGAAAATTCAAAATTCTAAACCTAGTTGGGCATTTTGGCTTTACCTGTAGCCTATCACAACAATTCATAAAGTTTTGTGACGGCGTTGCTTTGAAAAATCTAAAGTTTTTATTTTCGCATTCGCGATCGAAACCGGTTTATATGCTGACATTTTTGCAGCCATAAATTGTAAAGCATTGATTACTCAAAAGGAAAACGCGGTTATTTCTTTTCATGTGGATCGAAAATAATAAGCATCTGTGAAGATTACATGGTTCGGTATTTAGCGCAATCATGTACAACAACCGATGATTGCTCGAAGAGCTGAACAAAAAAATGGATTTTAAATTGAATATTCTCGAGTAGGTAAAAATCTATTCAATTTGACGTTGTGAGAGGAGGAAATCGAATAAAATGGTGGAAACAAAGAGAAAAAAAATGAAGACGGATTTTTTTTTGTTGTCTTTTGTCCTTCACATCGGATTGTTTCCGTAATTTCTGACGGTGTCAAGAGTTTCGACTAAATTTTCTGCATTAATAATCTTATCGGATGACAAGTTTCAATTTTAGAATCGGCAAACTGGTAATTATTTGGAATGACGAATTTGTGAATAACCTAATCGACAACTTATATCGATTGCCGAGAAGTTGTAACTTTTTTTTCCTTTTTTTTTATAAATATTTTTTTCCACCTTCCTCGCTTCAAGTGCTGCGATGAAAATTATATTATTTAGAAGTTATTGTACTGAGAGAAATTAACAGAAATGAAATGTCACGATTGTTACGGAAAATTTCAAATAAATAAATGTACCTTTTTTTTGTTTTCGTTGAGGTATACGTATTTATCATTGTTTTTTCGTTTTTTTTCTTTTTTTCGCCCATATTGTACGATTCTTCGGAATGGTATTATTTTTCCAAGAAGTCGGGGTGAACAGTCATTGATTTCTAAAATATGTTCATTTTTATGTGAGTGCAAATGAAACTTACATATTAAAATTGATCCGGTATCAAGACTCAAGCTCGGGGGTAGGTGGAGTAGGTTCGTTTTTCGTCTCATGACCGCAGAAAAATTGATACACTATGGGCTGAAATTCATAAATATACATATGTATACTATATAAACATGATTCCTGGATAAGTCGGGGCCTGAGTATAAATTGGATGACCTGAGACTCACTAAAAAAATGTACGACACCAATAATAAACATTAGTGTAGGTATGAAAAATAAAGGATGCGATGTTGCCAGAAATTGGGCCTCAGTAGGTGCTTCTGATATGTGGGTCTTGGCCCGGCTTGTTAAAGGATGATATATCACAAATAACGTAGTGCCAATTGTGCCGTGAGTGAGAAAAGTGAAACACAAATCTGTACATAGTATAGGTTGATATAAAGTGACAAAATGAGGTCGGGGTAAATTTCAATTATGGGTTCTGGGGAGTGAATAAATTTAAAAAAAAAAACAAAAAAAAAACAGATTTAAACCCTGGGCTTTGATTTGGCGAAGTGGCCTCAAATAGTCCAGTATATATCTTGACTTTTGTTTGTCACATAGGTTCCTTTCTATATATATATATATATATTTACACATTTCTGCTTAACACGGTACAGGTCCCAATTATCATCCAATATCATGAAATTTGGTACACATATGCAGATCTAGATGAAGAGGAATCTTATTGTTTTTAGTCCAGATCGGCTGAATGGTGTTTCCGGTACATCATTTTAAGTTAAATTTTTATAGCTTTAATGGTTATTAAATGCGTAATTTTTAAGCAATACGTCCGAAAGTTGGTAGGACATTAAATATATTTAATTCTATCCTTCTGAAAAATTTGACTTCAATCGGCTCTGCGATTCATGCGCAGAAGGGATTCGAAAAATCTTCAACTATTGCTAAAAAACAAAAAAGCTGTGTAGAAATCAGGCTCGCTGTTATTTTATTTGCGAAACAATCATTTAATAACTCACGCACGTATTTTTATAACCTCGCTAATACAATAATTCATTACCAATTTCTTTGATACTTCATTGAACGTAATTTTTATCCAGCATTCTGGCAAATATTTTTGATATTTTCATTTTTTCATTTTATTTATTTATTTATTTATTTACACTTTCTTTGTTAAGAAAACCTACATTTTCTAGCGTGACTTGCTGCTCTACAGTTTTTTGCGTTTCTTTTCTTTTCCCCTTTAATTCACTTCTACATGATTGTCTGAATCTCCAGGTTTATTTCATTTATTTGATTTTGTTCCATCGAAGTTGATCTTAGATCAGTTTATTATTATAATTGTCCGTAAAACTTCAATTTTAAATTCCGAATCCAGAGAGCCTCCACTTCGGAATTTTCCCACTTCGATAAAAACTCCGCTGCTGCTGCTACAAATAGAGTTCTATTTGATTTGCTACGTTTTCAACAGGGGTTTGATTTACTTAGACGAACAATTACAGACACCAGGTTAAAGAGTTAGCTATGTAACTTGAGCCCAACGAAAAAACAAGGAAAAAGTAACGAAATGACGTAAAAATTATTTACTGTCTTCGAAAACTTCGCAATGTTCGTTAAAAGCTCATCAATGATGATTTTCCTGAATACAGTTATTCTGGTAACGATTTAAATTAAATGATTTTATTTGTTACACTATTTTCTGCGTTTTTGTTGAAGTTATAACGAGGAAACTAGCTTATCTTTTGATAGAAAGATTTTCTACGTCGGAACTTGGATAGGTAGATATGTAAAAGGTTTAAATTAGCTTTAAACTATCTATTAAATAGAAAATATCTATTTCTGTTAGAATGAATAAAATTGGGCATATATATATTGTTTTGTAGATAGTTTTCAAGTTAATTTAAAATTTGTTCATTCACCCTAACAAAAATTGTTGGTACCTTTATCAATGGATTTGAATAATCGCCTCGTTAATAAATAAGTCTGCCCAATTACATTCTCATCGCTTGACGGTTGGGTCTATATAGTCATTTTTGATCCATTCCCTATTAACTCTTAATTAAACATCGAATTTTTATCTTTCAGAAGTGTGACAATGACCTGTAAAGAGGCATTTCGACTCTGTGTAGTCATATTTGTATAATTTTTCTCTTATTCCTATTGTTCACATTTGAAACAAAGTTTGCCCCAATTCTTCATTTATATCGAGAAAATAGTGCCTATTGATATATTTCTGCTATATATTAGTTTACCGTTTCTAACATATTTTCCAACCGGACACCGCGGTTCACATACGTATAATATGAGTGTACAATCCGCGAAAATTAAGTGGCATTGCATAATGACGTTAAAACGCGAATTTCGGGTAAATCTTTTTTGCTACAACCACATATGATCATTCTTCAAAATCCATTACACGGATAATAAAATGGAATCGCAACTGTATATTGCCAACCGGGCAACAACTTCGAAGTAGTCTACATTTATGAAATGTATGTTTTTTTTTACTTTCCACTCTCGTGGTTCTTCGCATATCTTCTTCCATACATTCGATACATTTGTTTCAACTTGCAACCAATTAAGTGGCTTTTCGTTGAATTATTAAACAAGAGAAAGTGGCCAGATAAACAGATGGCCCGACCTGCGTAACTGCAATTTTTATTTTGGAGGTACACGCACGCATTTTGCGCGTTTTCACGTTGTTGTTGCTTTTTTTTTGTGTGTATTTTTTCCTCATTTTTTTATTCCTTCTCTGCGAATTTCTCCCTAGCTGGTTGCATCTTCCTTTATATCCAACGATAGTGAAAGGCTAAAAGCCCATCTAGAAAGAGAACTGTAACGCGTCGACACGACAAAAGCGACGACGTCGTTGACGACTGGAAATAAAAATGTTGATAATTTTTCGATTCGCACGACCTTTTTTGAACTGTAGTATACGTTTTTTTACACGTGTATATTACGTTATGCGTGCACTTCTAGTTTTGCCGACTGACGTTTAAATAAGTCCATCCATCAATCGAGGCGGCGTGGATTCTGACAATTAAATTTAATAAAAAAAAATGCGAAAAGTATACCTAAGCTTTTTTTTAAAAAAATAAAAAAAGTAGGTGTGGAGCGTTTGAAAAAGATGCAATAATTGTGAGCAAGAAATTCAGAGGAAAAGAAATGAGTGAGAGAGACAAAAGAATGAGAGTCGGAACGTGCGTCTGCTCGTTGGTATAAGTCGGATACGAGGTTGCCTTTTTTTCTTCTTCCTTTTTTTTTCTTTACATCTTTTCCTCTTTTCTTGCCAGTTGCATATCGCGTTTCAACGTCATGGAATGCATTTTTACGTTTGCTGTCGCACGTTATGATCATTTCACGCGATTAAGTCGACATTACCAGTGATGGATATAAAGGTCATCGATCGAGTTGTATAATGTTTTGGTACAATTCATGGTAATTATCTGTCGCATTGATGGTCACTTTGGCTAGGAAATTATTGCCAAAATAATGCGATGGTTGCTCTGACTGTGGATTTCTCCGCCCCCTCCGTACAAAATGATTAGTAGAAAAAAGTGGAAAATCAGTAGTTTTGCTGGTTCCCTCCGACGCGAATGGTTTTCAGAAATTATAACTTTTCGGTTCCCAATATTGTTTAACAAGTGTGAGTGGCATTAAGTACAGGTATACTGTTCATAAGAATAATTTTTTCGTTTCATTGCATAGAACCTTCCCTGGATAGTTGAATTTCTGTTTGTCAGGTCAGATATTAATAGCTTCCACTGCTCTATTCTACTTTTCCACATTTTCAGAAATTCAACATCTGTATTTAGGAAAGACTGTTGTGGAAAATGTATTTAAAAAATCTATTTACAAAAAGACTAAAAATAAAGAATTCTATCGCAGCAAGCTGCGCTGGAAAATGTAGGTTTTCTTAACCGAAAAAACTTAAATAAATAAATAAATAAATAAATAAATAAATAAATAAATAAGAATATCAAAAGTATTTGCCAGAATGGTGGGTAAAAATTACTTTCAATGAAGTGTCAAGGAAATTCATGATGAATTATTATATTGCAAGGTTATAAAAATACGTGCATAAGTTATTAAAAGATTGCTTCGCAAATAAAATAACAGCGAGTCTGATTTCCACCTAACTTTTTTGTTTAATGTGGAACTATCTATTCTTAGCAATAGTTGAAGATTTTTTCGAATAACTTTTGAGCATGAACCGTTAGGTCGATTGAAGCCAAATTTTTCAGAATGGCAGAACATAATATAGGTATTCAATATCTTACCAAATTTCGTGCTTATTGCTTAAAAAGTTACGTGTATCAGACGCACCATTCCGCGAATCCGGACCAAAAGTGATAGGGTTCATCAAATCCGAATGAGTGAAAGTAACAATTTTTATGACTATCGGATGAAAATTGCTATACCCATACTCAGTTAAATCGAAATGTGCATATATGTCACAGTCATTTTCCAAAATCAGCCTTTATCAAAAATACCTGGGCACTTACCATTTTGCGGTCAAATGCTATAATGAATCTGCATTATAACTTTTGACGCATGAATGAAATTAGGCATTATAATATAATGCGGCATCACTCTCCGGTATTTTCTATAATTTCATTATAAAATTTGGGCAAGTTTTATCATATTCGTTAGTTAAAATCAAAAACTATGAAATACTAATAGTCAAATTAATTCAAGCATATTATTAATAAATATAATAAGGAAAAATTTCAGTCATTTCAAGCTTTTTTTTATTTTAGTTAGGTACTATAAATTCTCGTGTATATTTATCTATTGAACCAAAAAAAAAAAAAAAAAAAAAAAAAGGTTGAAATAAATGAAATTTTTGCATATTATATTTATTAATAATACGATTGAATTTATTTTACTTAGTATATTAGTATTTGATGTTTTATTGATTTTAACTAAGGAATAACATGAATAAAACTTGGCCAAATTCCAGCGTGATGCTCATTATATATATAATGCCTAGTTTAATTCAGTCAATAGCTATAATGCGGATTCATAATAGCATTTGACCCTAAAATAATGAATGCCCAGGCATATTTGAAAAAAGCTGATTTTCGCATTTGATGGCGACAAATGTATATACCATATACTTATATATGAATTTCAGCTATAGTGATAAAAGTTTTGTGGGGTCAATAAACGAAAAACAAACCAACCCCCGACGCTTGGTCTCAAAATCGGATCGATCTTAATGTGTTGATTTTCTTCGAAAACTTATACACATACAAATTCTTTTTCTCAGAAGGAAATAAAGTCAGTTTCCATCCTCGTTTTCTATTGTCTACAGTCTGATAGTTATTTAGTTGGGACAAAAGGGTGATCATTAATATAAGGTCTGTTTGTTCTTAAATTTTCATTCGATCACCCGTTCACCCATTCAGAAATGGAAAGTTAACTGTCTGTTAACTGCGTTACATGCTAGTTTCCAAAAAGTTCGAAAATTACCTAAAACGCACGTTCAAGTCGATTATTTGTTATCCAACAATTCCATTTACTCTCACCCTAACCTACTCGATTGCTTCTGTTCCAGTCGTATTTCAATTAGTATATCCTCTCCTTTCGGCACTCACTTGTCATTGAATAATATACCATGATATTATTTCTACATTTACTATGCCGTCGCGTTTCATGCAGATATATAAATGCGACTCACGAACAATTGTTATAACAAAACCTTTTTTCTTCTTCTTTTTTTTTTCCCATTCTTCATAGTATAAACATTGTTATTATTATAAGCCTATCATATGTACTGAAACATGTTTTCGTTCATATCGACATCTGAAATGTTCGTGTCGTGCATCATGCGCATGCGCATCTAACGACTGTCTTTGCTACCCATATTACGTATGACGAGAAAAAAAAAGCTACCTATGCAGATTGGTGCATCAATGTAAAATAATGCAAAATGCAACCATCGACTGTGTAATTGTGTATATTTACGTGTAGACTGCTCGATGGTGGATACCTGGGAGCCGATGACAAACAACGCCGACTTGCTTTTGTTTTTTTTATTTATTTGTTTATGTTTATAGTTTTATTTTTATTTTTTTTTTGTAGCATATAAATATGTATGCACGTTCTGCGCGGTGCATAAGTGTGCACGCTGAGGAGAATCTAAAGCAATACTTACTTTCTTTGTGAGATGAAATTCTTTCAATTGTATCTATCAGCTATATAGTGTGGAGTAATGTACAAAACAAGGGCACAAAACTACTAATGCGTTTATAGTTATCTGAATTTCATTAGAATATTAATAGTAGTAGCAATATTACTGCGTCGAAAATTGATGAATTTAACATGAATTTAACCGACGTTGCTGGTAGAGTTGTTCTTTCAGGGAGCCTTATTATAGGATTTTTCCATAAGACCAATGTCCTTTTTAAGGTTAAGACATTCCGACTTAAAAGTAGGCAACCCTAGAATACCTTCTGCGTTTTTTCGACGTTTTGCTTGAATTCACCAATTTAGAATATATTTGATAAAATCATCCCTTAAAAATTTACAAGGGTAGCGTGCGTAAACATAGAGCAAACTACGTCAAAGGGTACTCATTGGTTACCTATTAGCGCCGGCATGTCTAACCTGAAATCATCGTTCTTTACTGATCCAGTACTACATAATAAAACGGATTGATAGTTCTTCTTTTTCCTACTTAGACTACTTTCTAATGACTGAAAAATCAGAAAACTTCGTCATTATTAAAATGCTGCTGTTTTATTGCCAGATCGTGAATTTTTTAGCTCTGCTTCCTTTTTCTATGTTGCCAACTATTCACAAAGAACATCATGAATTAACAGGAATAAATTACTTTTATTCCTAAATTGTTTATCTAATATTTTATTGAAAATTGAGAATTTCTTGTTTTCCCAAATTTATGGGTTCCGCATATGGATGAAGAATAGTTTTATCTTTTACTATATCATTGGCACAAATGAGGGCAGAAATGTAAAATATCTCGTTTACAGGCCTTAAAAGTAATATAAGTGCAACTGCAGCGTTTAAAACGACTGCAGCAGTCCGCGCGAGCCATTTTCAACAAAGAAATTATTTCTACTGTTATCGCTGTAATGTAACCAAAAATGAGATCCATGAGTGTTTACTGTTTAACAAATTTAGGTTATTTTTTGGTCAAAAGAATTTAGTTCCCTGAAGAATTTTGTTTTTTGACCTCTCTAATAAAGCCGTCTAGTTACAGCTCTGGAGAAATACTTATAAAATTAATTCTCCACAGTAGAATTTGATGAAAAAAAGTTACCTTTGTCGACCTAGAGGTATAGTTAACTTGCGAATCAAAATTTGTCAATCATATATAAGAACTACGGAAGGAAATAAATTGGTCATTTTAGACTGACACATATATGCCATTAATATTGAAATGAAGGTGGTAGTGGTACTCCTATAGTACTCAAGATCAAATTTATTAACGAATAAACATTAATCGTAATCATTTTTGAAAATGCCCTTTGCGAAGAGTATCAAAAGCATAATAATTGTAACTAATTCCGAAATACCTGTACCTACATTAATGATCATGCTCGTAGATAAAACACAATCATGCATGTAAGTGTCATAGACAAAACATAACATTTTAATTTTAAATAGTAAAACTTACTACCGAACCACTTTTCATAAGGAACAAATTTACATATGGTAGGACAACGGTTAATTTCGTAGGAGGCGCACATTAGGGCCTTAGGCCAAAAAAATTTATCGAGATTAGATTCATACAATAGAGTCCGTGCTTTCTCAACTAAAGTGAGATTTTATCATTCAGTCTTATCGTTCCACTGAGGACAGTTACGAATAGTGGATTCTACTTGAATACCCTTTTCTGCACCATAAGAATTAAAAGCGTCAATCACGTTTCTAATTACCTAGGTACGTTTCAATTTCATAACTATTGAATAATATTATTTAACACGAAACTCTCACAATGACAACATCATCAAGTATGTGATTTTATGAAAATTAATCTAACTATCCAATCCGCAGTTACATACTTACGAATACATATCCACGAACTTTTGTCGATCTTACGACTTCCAAGCCTCCGCCCCTGTCACACCTTATTTGTTTCCCATGTACTTAATATCATCTCTCTCACTCATTATTCGATTGATCAGTGAAAAATTCTCTGCCGTAAATTAAACGTTGGTTTCATATTACGTAATTTCGATTTATAACTTTTCGATCAAGAGACGAATACATTTGAATAAATTACCTACTTCGTTTGGGAGCGAACGTTTTTTTTTCCTCTCGAATTTAATTGACAAGAAAATATTTTTTAAATCATATCGATTATTATATTTCGCAGAGAGAGACAGACAGACAGAGAGAAACCAAAAAAATGTACGAAAAAAATTCACAAAAAATCAATAAGTATTTGAAGTAAATCGTTGCCAAAATATTCGTAAATTACTATTGAAAATAAATTTCAGAGAATCGATAATAACTCGTTCTCCTTCGTTCATTTAAAAAACTTATGTAAAAGGTTAATGCAGAGTTACATACCCTCTTTATCCTTTTTCTTCTTCTTTTTTTTTCTGCCCTCTTACTCTCGCCCCCCATATCATTCGTAAGTGTCTTGTAAGAACGTTAAAAACATTTTTTGACTTAAAGCGACGATTAAAAATTTTCCAATCCTAATTTTTAATGCAAAATCGTCCTAATTATAATTAATTTTAGATAGAAAATAAATGTAATCCATATAGGAGTGAGAGAGAAACAAAATATTGAAATCCAAACTTTTTTTTCTTCACCTTAACGCCATTCGATAATACTTGCGCATATTTATGGCTTTATTATTGTAAATTGTTTTTACAAAAGATTGCTATTTCGAAAATTATATATTAAACTTGAATTTTAATTGTGCCCTCCAATGTTGGTAAATTCTTTCTGCGAAAATTTAGTAGAAAAAAAATCAATTTTTTTTTTGTATGTACTATTTTGCCGTTTTCGTCTAAAGATAGTGATTTTCGCGTTTCGCATTAAATTTGTTTGTACAGATCACGTTATTTGGTAGTTACTTTTGCGAAAAATTCGAATTTGATTTTTTCGCCAGTTTTTAATTTTTTATGCATAGTAAGTTATTATAGGCAGATTAATTAGCGCCAATCTACTCTTTAAATAGAAAGATTTCTCTTATTTTGAATGCGTTACAAGGCCTAGCTCATAGAGGTATGTGGGATGGCTGCAAAAGTCTTTGTGAACTGAATTCGTGAATGCATGCTTGAGAGAAGTAAACTTATGATGCAAATTTATCAATGTTTCGCCCCTATGAGAGAATTAAATCAGAAAAAAAATGAGAGGATGGGTGATCGAACGATTGCCTTTCGAGGGATATCAGGGTTGGACGAACCAATCGGGGAATCCCCGAGTATCCGTTTCCTCACGGAGGCTGTGAGTTCGGTTGTTATTAAATGAAAAATTCTGGCGCAACATCACTTCGCTACAATAACCAGTTTGTCAATTTATCCATCATTCAAAATTTTTAAATCATAGTAACCTCAATGTAAGCTAAATGAAAGTTCTAGAAAAAATAATATTCAAAAACATAATCAACAAACGAGTAAACTTGCAAAAATAATAATTAAATTATATTTTTTTAAGGATAATAATTCTCAAATAAACCAAGGTTCAATTTTAACCAATTACATAATACCCTGCCTCAGAAGTGCATCTTGACATCGTAGCCAGTTGCGCCTTAAATACAAAATTACTGCAAAATGCAATGCAGAAAAGACGCTCGTACGCATTTTGCGTCGTAAATACGAAAATATATACTTTAAGTAGCATAAAGAATTAGCTTTTTTTCAGAAATATTTTGTTTCTCATTTTCCTTCTGAACTACTGAGTCAATGGGCACTAAAGTACCATCAGACATGCTACTTGTCACTTGATAACGATTATTTCTCATTAAAAATTTAAGTAGTATCACATTTATAGTTTTCTCAGAATCCTGAAAAACCCATTTTTTCAGAAATTGGACTATCTGTTTTACATATTTTTCGGAAAATACTAAACCATTTGACATGAAGTTTTTTTAGACTTGCGTCCTACGGACTATCTTTCATGAAAAATTCAACTCGATACCTTTCGTAGTTTTCTCAGAATACTATAAAAACCGCTTTACTAGGAATTTTTTGTTCTCCAATATTGTTCTCAGAAACGAGATACTGAACTAATTTTTGCCAAACTCCTGCCCCCTAACGAGAATTAGTTTTTTTTTAAATTCTCCTGGATCCCTTTTGTAGTTTTCTGGGAATCCGGAAAAACCACTTATCTAGAAATTGTTGGTTTTCGAGTTTTCTGAAAAACTAAGGATTTGATATGCACCAAGATTCGTGTGCGGGGGGGAGTCATGTTAACCTTAAAAATACAAAGCCAAAGTTGGAATTATTTTATTCTTGTGAAGGCTGTTGAAACTTGAATTTCCCGAGCTGATTTTTAGAATTCGTCCAACCCTGAGGGATATACGCAGAATAGGATGTGCTGGATTTTTCCCACTTTATAATCACAATTATCTTTTTTTATGTCAGAATTTATATTCTTCCTTATAAAGTTATTTCATAAACTAAGGAGATAAAAATTTGTCACCTTCCATATCCCTTGCAAAAACCAGGACATAAATAGACTATGAAAAACGAAAGGAAAAAAAAAGGCCAAAAAAGAATATGACAACCAAACGCAAAATAATACTATAAATATAATAAATTAATAAAGTTATTGAATGTAAATGGTGGAGTTGGATAGGGTAATGTCATGTTTTCTCACACGGGTGCTACGGCCTGAAGTAAACAAAACATTCGAAGTGGTAGATAATTAAAACAGAATTGTCAACATTTTGTGAAATTATGACCAAGTATATCTCAATCCTTCGTATGTATTGGTCATTCTCAAATTTGCAGTCTGGATGAGCGAAGATTTTAAGAAGAGAAACCTGTTCAAAATTTTAGTCAGAACATGTTTCCTAAATTTTCAACAAAAAAACAAAACAAAACAAAACGTGTTTATATAATTGAAAATATGAAAATTAAAGATTGCAAATACTGATATTTCTTTCGCATAAGAGAAGAATGGTAGAAAATCTGTCTAACTGAAATTTTTGATTTCACTCCGGCTTACTGCCCTTATCTTCTGAATCGGCGGTTTGGTCTTGCTAACCAGTACCTCGTCGTAGGGTTGATTTATTTCCTAAAATAATATTTTTGCTAATTAACATGAACGAACGGACGACTGATTCGTGATTAGATTTGCTTCTCGATTCATTTATTGGAGCAATAAGAAAGCGTAGGTTCCTAAGAAAGGAATTTCTCTCGGACTTCATCGCATACGAAGTGAGTGGTTTGGTGAGGTGATTACCGTTATCGCTTAGTGGGTGGTTAGGTGAGGAGCGTCACTTTTTTAAAATAAAAATACATGTCTCTTAAGCCTGTTTTGCCCTTAATTAATATGGAAAGGAACAAGTAGGTAAAACTGTTGACTGGAAAAAAAGTGATGTTTATTCCCTCATTCGGTTTAAGTTGGCATTACTGGTAGCGCGGCTCTGCAGTGATTTCCAACTGGTACCCTTTGTCCTTCAGTATTATGTTAATTTATTTTCTAAACTTCAACATTCTAATTTTCAATTAAAGAATCTAAGTATGGCTAAAACGATTATTAACATCGATTCAATTCAGCTTCCGTAAACAACTGGTTAGTTAAATCGTTATTTGGCTCCTGTCAGCCACCCTATTGTTTATTTGCTATGGTAAGCAAAACCATAAAGCCACTTTTGAATTATCTCCAGATTTCAAAATTCAATATAATTTCTAAAGATCAAGAATTTTTTTTTTTGCATGAGCTGATATCTGTGAGCGCCAAGTGCCAAGGAATTTTCCAATTTTCTTTAGTAAAAAGTACCTACCTTAATTTAAAAAGCTGCGAACCACTAAAGAGTTTTTCGAGTTTAATTCGGATCTACTGAGTTTAGAGTCGGCGCCTGAGCCATGGCTGAAAATGGAAAGAATATTCCAGTTTTATTCAACTCTTCTCTCTTTGAGTCAAGGAAAATTGTTTAAAATGTTTCAGATTTACCTATTATTGTTCCTAGAAAGCTTTCGTATTTTTAAAACTTTAATTTCCTTCCACCCTTTCTAGCGTGTTTATTGTGGAACTATTGGCTATGCTAGAAGTGTGGACGGAAACGATTGGCTTCAAAACAGATAGCTCAAAATTGAAACATTAATGTTTAAAATGAATGCTCATTTTGATTTTTGCTCACTAACAATTTTGATTTTATGTTTTGCTATTTCCAACGATTTCGACGATAAGCTGTTCGTATATGTCTGGTACTGTAAATCTGAAATAATTTAATTTCAATTTGATGTAGCGAATAGCGATGAAAAAAATAAGAAAATGTCTCTCGGATTAGCAATTTTCTTTTATTTATTTATTGCTGATGTGATTGGTATTGTTAAGCTGTCGTAGTTTCAGCTGCACCTCACTTCACCATTCTTACTGTGGTACCCAGTATTGCCTGAATCCTTCGTTGAATTTTTTTACTTTTCTTGAAATTTCTAAAATTAAATTTGTTTTGTACAGTACTGGCGTCAAAGACATATTTGCATCTTATTTCAATAGTTTTCCATTTACTAAAAGCGCATATCCAAGAGCAGCTAACGTGAGCATTTTTGTGGTGAAGATGTCTGCTTATTGTATCGCATTACATCGGCGTTTTACTGCTAGAAAATATTCTACACAATACGATGTGAAATATTATAGTTGCACTTGCCCCTACAGTGGTACCTGCGAATTGTAGCTTATAACTTTTATTTCTTCCCCCCCCCAAAAAAAAAATATAATCTCTCCACTTGAAAGGCTATAGTTTCTTATCGCTCTTCGCGCAACATTAAGTCAACAAGCCCTAGCAAACGCCGTCATCAAAATAACTCCATATTCTTATGATCTTTTTTTTCCGTTTTTTTTCTCTCTTTCGTATTCTTAAATTTTTTTTTGTTTTTTTTTTGTGTGTGTACCTATCTCCATTCTTCCTCTTTGCTCGCGTTTATTCGCAAACACGTGATCGCTGGAGCGTAGCTAAATGGCTTCTTCTCCGCAGCTCGACCTCTCATTCTATGTCCTGTTCACTTTTTCCTTCTCTCACTTTAGGAAATATAAGTATAATATTTTTAATATTAGAGAAAATTATACGGTCGGTTGAGCGGCCGACATAATTTTCGTAGTGGCGGCACGTGTTTTCACTTAATCTAAGAAATTTTCGTTTAATATATTCGATATAACTGGTTATTATGGTGCATTGTTTGGCCGTTCCTCGTTTGTTTTTGGTTATATACGTTTATACTTACATATAGGATTTTTTTTTTTTTTTCTATAAATTTTTTTGCCCTCGTCTATCTTTTATACGCGACGACAACTTTATTCGAATGTACAAACGACGTTGTTTTCATTGAACGTTGTCGTCGTTTGAAATCATGCGAAAATTATGGCACCATATTGGAAGATGAGCTTTATTAAGTATAGGCTGTAATTTATTCATTTTTGTGCTTCGATATGCTGGATCTGTTGCGCCTTCTTATATTTCGACGACAGCAAACGTCGATGCGTTTTCGAAGGTCTAATTAATGATGCGATCGACTTTAGATTATGGACGACGGGCGAATCGGGGCAGAGTAGTGTGTAATACCGTATTATAGTAGCCTGCAAGGAAATTTGTTGTTTATCCGTATGAATGAATACACTACGAATTTGATGATTTTCATGATTTGTTGAGCGATGAGGTACAGACGTTGTGTGCTGCCTCAGTTTCATTTAGCTTCTGGAAAAGCCGAACGTGTAGTAACGCGAACCATGGATTGGTTTGTTAATTGAATTCTTCCAGACAGGATAAAGATGTGCGCCTTCTAGTCGAGCAATTAGTGTCGGAAAAAGTACCGGTGCTCGCGTGCTCGAGCACCGCTTGAATTTTGGAAACTCGGCACCAAAGTCATGACTACGAAGCAAAAACCAACAGAAAAAATACACCTACTATGTAACGTATATTTTCGTCTATTTTTAGAAATGACGAACATATTTGTCCACACATTTTCAAACACCAAAATCGTAGATATTTATCAACAATAATGATCCTATAACTCTTTATAAACAACCACTAAATAACCCGTATTCAATTTTACAAAATATAGATATACCTTCTGTATATTCATGACCTAGTTGTGCCTGTCCCTCGAGTACTCGACGAGTCAGCACAACCCTATAATAACAACACCCTACCTCATTTTACCTATCCAACCAGTACGTTTTCATACCCTGAACGAGTATATAATCCCTCGATTCAGTGGAATAAGACACAGTTCCTCGACAGCTACTTCTAAGTACCTGGAACCTCTCTAGTAGAAGTCTCTAGTGAACAGATAGTCTTTCTTGTTGAATTGTGATTGTATATGTATAATATTAACGTATATGTATGTACCATGATGTACCAATTATTATTTTATTAAATGTGTAAACTCACTCGTGTGTTTTAAAAATATTATTGAGTCTCTAACAAATGTTAAGGTCCACGATAGTTTATGGATGATAAACTTGAATTTATTTTAGAAGTATTACTGCTTTTAAAGTACGTGATATTTCGTGTATGGTGTAACACTGAAAGTGGTTCTAACTAGGTACTTTACCACCTCTTTTGGCCATTACATTATTGGCGCCCAACTGGTCTGCTATTTCAAATCGAACTCTCGCTCTAGTACCTATTCTACGGAAGTGCTGATCCAAGCTGCTATTTCAATTCCTCTGGTTCGAAGTACTTTGCTTTAACCTTGAAAACTCTAGTTAAGTACTCAACGAGAAATGCGTAAGGCGCGCTCTTGAGGAAAGGAAGTAAAGGTTATTAGCGAGTGGAAAAAGACCAGTAGTGAAAAGAAAAACCGAACTTCAAAACCAACCAAGGATATTTATTATACAAAAATAAAAACGGGTGTATCTACAAAAAAAATCAAGGTGAAGAAGACCTCGGCAATGAAAACAGCAACGGATCCATCAAGCTCCTGTTCAAACAAAAGAAAAAACAAAGTAACAATTAATATTAAATATAACTCGCGTCCCTCCTGTAAAATTAAGTTTTGTTAAATAAGTATAAGTCGCGAAAAATTTATTTTTATGAGAAACTTGGGAAAATTTATCCGAACCCAATACTACGAAAACAAATCTAAACTGTCTTATCGAAGCTAAAAATCTTGAACTAATTAACGTGTGTCAAAATCTAAATATCGAAGTTGATAAAAAATATTTTTCCCGTATAAAAACCCAAGAGGATATCCTATTAAAAATCAAATCTAGTAAAAAAATCCAAAAATTATTAACTCCTGAAAATATAAAAATAATTTTACAAATAACACGAAAACCTCGTGAACAAATCCCTGAATTAGAAAATCCAATAATAAGAAAATATTTTAATCCCTCTACTACTTCAACTCCACTTTTGGAAAATTTGGATAACCCCACTCCATTTCCAAGAGTTAGGTCAGCAATTAACCTTGCAGATATTACTGAGTGCTTAGAAAAATCCGACGAAGATTTTCTCAGCCCAGAACTTGAAACTAGAATCTTAGAAAATTTCGACCCTCCAGTAGAAAATAAAATGTCAGGAAAGGCTGCGGTAAACATTTGACCTTCCCTATATGGACATACCCCAACTGAAGATATCGTGTCATTTCTAATTGGATTTGAAAATGAGGCGGAATCATTCTATTGGGATGCCAACATGAAATTCAAAAAAATAAGAATTGCATTTTCTGGCCTTGCTAAACAAATGTTTGAAGATATAATTCAAGCAAGCCCCGAATGTAACAATTAGCAAAATACGAAACAAAAAATTCTGGAAGTCTTTACTAGTACCAAACCCCAACTACGTGAAATACTGTACGAAAGAAATTATAATGGCGAAGCTAATTTCCCTGCGTACATTATGTTCGTGAAAAGAATTTTAAAACAATTGAACCTGATATCTCTGAAGAAAAAATAATCGAAAAAATAATGCCTAATCTTCCCAAAAAAGAAAGAGTATTTCTAATAAAAAAAGAACCAAAAACAATTCAGGAACTCGATAAGGCCTTCTCTAAATACTTAGAGTTTAAAGACAAAGTATTTGGACATTCAGACCCCCTCTTAAGGAAAAAAATCGATCAACTTGAAAAAACTATTGAAAAACTAAAAGCTGGAAAAATGGAAAAGAAAACTGAAAAAAATGTAAATTTAGTATCATCTGATCCAGTCTGGAAAGCTGAGATGGAAAAAATGAGCGCTGCAATAGCGAACATTTTGAAATCCCAGGAATCCAGAAAAAATAAAAAAACCCAAAATAAAAATAATAATGAACAAAATAATTACAATCAAAATCAAAACCAAAACCAAAATCAAAATCAAAACCAAAATCAAAATAGGAATAATAATAATAATAATAATAATAATAATAATGATAATTGGAACCAGAACCAAAACTGGAACCAAAACAACCAAAATAGAAACTGGAATAATAATCAAAACTTTAATCCTAACTATAAAGGTAGAAACTTTAATCCAAATTTTCGTAGAAACAATTTTCCTAGAAATAATAATGGATACTACTCCAACAGAATCCCGAACTGGAACCTGTTTGGCCTGCCAAATTGGAATAATGCCCCAGCATGGTTGGTCTAGTATCTCATTTAATACTCCCCAAAATCTCCCTTATGTGACGACAAATACTCAAATGATTGCCCCGCCAGCACCATTGATTGCAGCCCCACAACTACAAAATTACCTCCAAACATCAAACCCCCAGGCCTGCCAAAATAATTGCTCAAAAAACTAAGTGTCCCCCTTACAGGTGATCCGTCAGCTGTAAAGGATGTCTTAAACAAAGAATCAAAACAGGTTAACAATGTTAGTGAGGAGAAATTTCAAAATAAAGGGTACTGCAGAACCAAATGTAAATTTCACCTCCCTTTTGCCATTTGTGGTAAACAGATACTTAGCCTAGTCGATCCAGGTTCAGAACAGACACTAATTGATGAAAAAGTTTTAAAGAAAGTCAATTTTACAGAACCAATTCTACCAACTAAAACAAGATTTTGTGATGAGGATAGCCAACCTCTTGAGGTCATAGGAGTAACCAATGAGATTTTTTCCATTGATCATTGCATTTACCCACATCCTACCTTCGTTGTTTGAAATTTGGTAGAACCAGTCATATTTGGTTACGACTTTTTGTCAACCCATAAAGCCAAAATGGACTTCTCTAAAAACAAATTCACTTTACCGTGTGGTGATGAAGAGCGATGTTTTGACATGCCTGAATGTCACAATTATCCTATTGAAAAGGAAAATAAGTTAGGTTATGTTAAGCCCTTTAAATATTATGCCCCCCAAACTTTTAAAATTGAGGCAAATTCAGTGCTAATTTTAGCAACTTTGCCTGAGCACCTGAAGTTTCTGTGTGCAACATCCTTGGAAGAAAAACACAATTTCTTTGTAATCGTATCAGAAGACACGATAGCGGCTGTTAACCACAATAACAGACCTCACGTGATCTACGAAGGCAAATGCTTAGGAAAATTTGAATTAAGTAGCGCAGTAAAAATTAATTCCTGCCAAATAGAAAAAATTACTGAAACGACTATTTTTAAGGATAATCAAGGAAACCCCATCCTGATTAACCCAAAGCTTTTGCTTCAACAAAAAATAAAAATGTATGAAATAATTAACGAATTTAATAATATTTTTACGGGGAAAACAGACGAAGTCTTTGTCTGTAAAGTACCTGAACAAGTTTTCCGAGTAGACGACGAAACTCCACTGCGGTGTAGAAATTTTAAATTCTCACACGCAGAACATGAGGCCCTACATAAACTAGTCGATGACCTAGTAAAAGCAGGGGTACTAAAAAAACAAAAATCAAAATTTGAATCTCCCATATTTGTAAAAAAGAAACCAGACGGAGTCTACAGAGTACTAGTAGACTACCGAAGAATGAATCAAAGAATTATAATGGATAATAATCGTGTTCCCACGATTGACGTTATTTGGCCTTATTTAAGAAATAAAAAAAGGTTTACTACAATTGATTTAAACAGTGGATATTTACAGATTCCTCTCACAGAAGAATCCAAACAATACACTGGAATAAATGTGGATGGAATTGGATACGTATTCAGTTCTACCCCAATAGGCCTAAGCATTTCTCCGTCCATTTTCCAAACCATCATGGATGACATATTCCATGATATATTTTGGAAAAAAATGGTATGTTATCTGGACGATATTTGCATTTTCGGAGAAACTTTCGAAGAATGTCTCGAAAATACAAGAGAAGTGCTAAAAAGATTAAATTAAGTAAATTTAAAAATAAAAACAAAAAAATGTCAGTTTGCAATGAATGAAATTGAAATCTTAGGACATACTGTCCGATATAATGAATTACGCCCATTAAACAAAAACATTGAGCTATTAAAAATTTAAACCCCCCAAATACGTTAAAACAATTATGATCATTTTTAGGATCGATAAACTACCACAGAAAATTAATTCCCAACCAAGCTAAAATTACTGCCCCTCTCACTGATTTATTAAGAGGAACAGATAGCAAATCAAATGCCAAAATTAAATTAAATCAAGAACATCTTGAAATTTTCGAAAAACTAAAAGAAATAATGATTTCCAAACCTGTATTGGCAATTTATGATCCAAAATTGGAAACTTGTGTAAAAGTTGATGCTTCGAAAATAGCATTAGGTGCAGTGTTGCTGCAAACTAATCCCGTTACGAAGCATAAACATCCAGTTGGGTACTTCTCAGAAAGAGTAAAACCTGCCCAGTCAAAATTATGTTCTTTTGACTTGGAAATGCTGGCAATTACAAACGCACTAGCCCATTTCCGTGGATACTTACTAGCCTTACGCTTTGTAGTATACACGAATCATAAGCCTCTAATTTATCATCAGAAATTCAATACCCCAAGCCCAAGATTAATTAGATTAATATCAAAATTAAACGAATATAGTTTTCAAATTAAACATATCGTCGGAAAAAATAATTGTATGGCTGATATGTTGTCTTGTCCTCATGATGAACCGGACAAAATTACATTTGAAAAAGGTGAATTTTTAGTAGATAAAAAATATGCTCTCCAAGATGAAGAGAAAAATGTGAATACTCTATGTAGAATTCACAACGACAACCTTGCCCCGTTAAACCCTGTGTTTTATCAAAATCAAAATACGTGGTACTACCCAAGTACTACATCCCAAAATTACTATTACCCCCTTCCCACGCATCAACTTTCCCATATTATCCTGTGGTACAAACCACAACCCCACAGAATGAAACTAATCATTCCCAAAATTGCCCAAATCAAACTACAAATGTAGTCACTAGATCTGCTCGTAAAAGAGAATCAAATCTCGATAACCAGATCAAAATAATCCCTCCTGTGACTCCCGACTCCCCGCAAATTTCAAATCCCGATATTACATCACTTCCCCAAACAGAAGACCAAACTTCTGAACCCCTCCGAAAAATCAAATTACTTGAAAATTTAAAAACAATGCAGGAAAATGACCCGCATTGGAAAAATGTTATTTCATTATTAAATTATAACGAAATTAAAAAAGATAAAAATAAAATACGAAAATTAAATCGTACAATACAACTATACTTTCTCGACGAAAATAATGTTTTAAAGAAATTACCTAACCCAACTTCAACATATGATGAAGCGGTTACTGTAATTCCTGAAAAATTAATTCTGGTAGTTCTAAAAAAACTACATGACGATCCGTTGTATGGAGGTCATTTCAGAATTAAGAAAACAAAAAATAAAATAAAAAACCAGTTTTTATTTAAAAACATGGTACAAAAAATAACAGAATATGTATTGTCATGTCATGAGTGTCAAATGGCACAAAATTCCCCGAAAGAGGCTGGCTACCTCAAACATATAGAAATCGAAAACCCTAAACCATTCTCGCACTTAGAGATCGATTTCATAGGGAAATTTAATACCGAGTATGAACACTCATATGTGCTTGTTGGTGTTGATAAAAGCACAAACTTTTGTACCATACGCCCAACAAAAAATCCACATGCTCAATGTGTAATTGAGTATCTGAAATTTATTTGTTATACGTATGGCAAAAATGCCGAGCTTAGCAAAGAAAGCATTGGAAAAAAACGCAAAACATTATAACGCACATCACAAGATCATTGACTTCAAGCCTAACGACCTTGTTTTGCTGCGTCAATCAAAAAACGTCGCGAAAAATAAAATGAAATACAACGGACCATATAAAATTGTTAGAAAGGTCACAGATCTAAATTATATAATCCGTATTAAAACAGACGATATAACGGTATACGACAAAACGGTGCACGTGCGACGATTAATTCCGTATAAATCTCGTAACATCAACAAAACAAATACCGAAATAAAATCGGAAGAAAATGATGAAAATCTCGTAAACCCCATCCCAACCCAAATTGTATCTAAACCAAGGGGTCGCCCTCGGAAAAAACTAAAGTAGATGTGTGTAAAGTATATTACCTGCATCTACATAGTTCTTTCACTCACAACTTTTACCCTCTTCTCTCCCCTTTTGTTTTTTTCTCCCCCCTATTCCTTCCAGCATAGTCTAGTCATAAATTTTTATAAATCCAAAATATTAGAAAAATTAAGCTGTATAAACTTATTTTTGAAAAAAAACTCACCTATAGCCCACGTCTCGGAATATCCTTCTAGAAACTCCTCTAGCCGTTCTCCACTGGCTGAACTGCTTGTTCCAGTCAAACTTGAGGACGCATTCCCCTGGTCTCGAGCGCCATCTGAAGACCCACTCTCCTCAGTGGACACACTCTCTTCTATTGAATGAGTATTTCACAAGAAAGAGTAAACAGTTGGCTCGGACAGCAGCCATCTGCCACGGTAGGACATCGTTCGATTGTATTCAGTTGCATCGTAGTGACGTTGAAAATGGAAACCGGCTGTGGAGATCGAAAGGTGTAAACGCGGTTTATAATGTTGATTGACGAATCGAACGAAGCAAACCCCATCTGTCCTGAGTAAAAGATCGTTGAGATAGAATTGATCTAGATGGACATATTCTACGGTAAATTTCTCGTTGGTCTGTTGGGATACACACAATAGACCAACCAAAAGCCCGGAAAGTATGCCCAACCCAACCAATCCCTGAGTGTCTAGGTTCCCTCAGAAAACTAGTTTGAGCCCGAATGGCCCAAACTCAACAATCATTGAATGAGGATAAAATATGCGATGCTCAAATAGTAGCTTCTTGGCATATTCCTCAGATTCAGGACAACAGGTAAACCGGACAGAATGGCTCCAGTAACTCAAATCCTCTTCAATAATCTCACCTGGGATCCGCGACGGCTCGAAGTTGTTCAAAAAAGCACCACAATTAGATACTATAGATACACAATAAAACAGCGAGAAAAGACGATGGAGCGAAAAATACAAACGGGGCTCGCACATACAAATCTGAAATTGTCGAATCTTGGTGAGAACCTGATCTCCGAGAAACCAGGTCTCATTAGCCTCAACAACTCCCGATGACATGAACATACGGTCATTCATGTAAACAACCAACATTTTCTCACTAAAATGTTATTTTAAATAAAAAAAAAAAAAAATCCGCACAAGTCACCTCACTAAAACTTGGCTCCACGAACAACACTAAAAAAACAAAAAAACAGAAAATATAGCGCAAAGAGACGGACAGATCAGGAACAAACGAATGCAAAACACGGACTAATCGGTCAAAATTAATAAACTTTATATTAATCACTTGACCGAAATTTATAATTCGAATGTCTGCAAAATTTGTCTTCCCCTTTGCCGCAGCAATCTCATGTCATAATAAATTCCTAAAATTCATAATCCATTTACTCGTAAATAATTTAGACGTTGCATTTTTTCTGTTTCAGAAAATGTATACGAACCTACTTTTCTATTTTGCAATAACTATTTCTTCGATTACTATTGCGCAAAGAACATCGTCTGACCCATATAGGATTACGAAGGCGTCAGCTGGCGCTTATTTTCAAGAAATAAGCAATATTTTCGTATACTCTAAATCTGCCCCAATAATTTACTCTATTAAGCTAGATCTGCATGAATCAGCAGACAAGCTATTAGCAACAAATTTCAAACACCGGTTGTGTAATGAAACAACCTGGAAAAATTGCAAATATGCAGAAATGGCAAAACTTCTAAAAAACTCAATAAAAAACCTTAAAGAACAAAATACCGCCATGATTCAAGACTTCTATTCAACGCCATCTTCCATTCGAAGCAAACAAAGCGTATTCACTCCAATCAGATCTTTCTTCGGAGATGCGCTACGCTTTTGCTGTCGAGTGTTAAACTTTAGAGATGGACGAAATTTTCTGGCTAACGAAATCTCATTGAAAGAAGAATATGATATTATAAAAAATCAACTGTCGACCGAACATGCAGCGTTAGTAAATACGTCTACTAATCTGCATAGTTTTATCAACCATACAAATAATTTTATGACAAAATTTGTTTTGCATACAAATTCTTTTATGGAAAATTCCCTAGAAGAACATGAACTCCTAATCTCTCTAAACTATATACAAGGATTTTATGATAACTACCTTATAAACACGTTAAGATTATCAAACATCCTAACATCTTGTAAGTCTCATATGATCCCCTCTTCAATTATTTCAAAAGAAATATTAGGAAAAGACATACTAAAACTTTTGGAAATTACAAAAAATCTAGACCTTGATCTAGCCATCCCCATTAAGGATATTCAAAATTACTATCATGCTGAACTGGTAAATTGCAATTTCTTTAAAAATACGTTAGAATTAGAAATCAAAATTCCCCTAAAACAATTAGATTCGAAATACGAAATTTACGACTTCATTCCGCTCACATTCAAAAGTCATTCTAATGAACTGTGCAGCTGGGATCAAGAACCATCCCTGATTATTCATGAAATCAGAACAAACTCCGTACATTATATTAGTGGAACTAATCTCCACTACTGTAACTCGGATAAACCATTATGCTTTCTTCCATCTAATAGAGAAAGTGATAAATTGTCTTCTTGTGCAAAGAATCTTTTCTTTCAAGATTTAAATCAAAATTTATTACAATCCTGCTCGTTTAAATGTAATCTTAATAATAACCAAACATTAGTGCATCCTATTGGACACACCAAATTTGCTATCGTAAATTTCAATACCCTTGTAGCAACGAATTCTATTACAAAAAAATCAGAAAAACTAAAAATCAATAATAAATCCCCCGGAACCTTTATTCTGGATGTACCTTGTCATATCCAAATTGAAAATATTGACAAAAACAATAAAAATACAGTAATTATCCCAATAGAAATCCTCTGTCTCTCTGAATCATTAGAAGAGACTATTAAAATTGAAAATCATTTACCACTACTGTGGACATATTTTTCCAATTCTACAGAACCTTTTGACCTTGCCATAGACCTGGCAACGACAAAGGTCTACAATCCCAAATGGAAAAATTTTGTTCCCCACACTGTTCCTGTTAACAACCTGGAGAACAAAAATACCTGACCAAAATTTTAATGATTATCTAACTTTTGTCAATGGGATATTCTTATTGTGGTTAATTACAATCTCGTTTATTTTAATGTTTACTATTGTATATTTGAAGTTAACCTCCCATCGAAATTGTGCTAATTTAATAAAAAGCACAGCATTGTAAAAATAATGCAAAATAATGCGATAGATTAATTTCCTATATATACCTAAGAAAAAATTTGTTACTCATAATTAATGTTCGTAAAATAAATTTTTTTTTCCTGGTTTTTTTTGTTCTCCCCGGAGAATTGTGTAACGTATATTTTCGTCTATTTTTAGAAATGACGAACATATTCGTCCACACATTTTCAAACACCAAAAATGTAGATATTTATCAACAATAATCATCCTATAACTCTTTATAAACAACCACTAAATTACCCGTATTCAATTTTACAAAATATAGATATACCTTCTGTATATTCATGACCTAGTTGTGCCTGTCCCTCGAGTACTTGACGAGTCAGCACAACTCTATAATAACAACACCCTACCTCATTTTACCTATTCGACACGTACGTTTTCATACCCTGAACAAGTATATAATCCCACAGATCAGTGAAATAAGACACAGTTCCTCGACAGCTACTTCTAAGTACCTGGAACCTCTCTAGTAGAAGTCTCTAGTGAACAGATAGTCTTTCTTGTTGAATTGTGATTGTATATGTATAATATTAATGTATATGTATGTACCGTGATGTACCAATTATTATTTTATTAAATGTGTAAACTCACTCATGTGTTTTAAAAATATTATTGAGTCTCTAACAAATGTTAAGGTCCACGATAGTTTGTGGATGATAAACTTGAATTTATTTTAGAAGTATTACTGCTTTTAAAGTACGTGGTATTTCGTGTATGGTGTAACACTGAAAGTGGTTCTAACTAGGTACTTTACCACCTCTTTTGTCCGTTACACTACTACTTCGTTAAAAAAAATTAAATTACACTTCAATTTTTATTTTTGGGTAGTTGAATTTTTGTATTGTAATTTTTTTTTTTTTTTGCGAAGGGATTAGGTTAGAAACATTATATTGGTACACGAAAAAAACTAGCAACATTCGGAAAAATTCTAAAACGCCACCCATGCGAACGATCTTGTACCCATTGTTGAGGAATATTGGAATTTCTGTACAACGAAACTGTTAAATTCACATTACTTTTTCAATTTCCCTGGTTTCTCTTCTCCTGCAAGTGAGAGAAATTGTCCCATACTTCCTCCCTTATCAGGGATAATAATCATGTCACCCATTGATTCGGTTCTCAGCAATGCCCTTTGATTTAATAATTTATTTCGAGTAATGTAAGTTGTATGGCTCCTTTTTTGGCGTTGCCTCTCACCGTTGCATAATTATACGTACAATATACCCTTGGTCATCTCGTTTTTATCCCGGCCACTTACATATCTACTGGGAGCGGGATCTAAATCACATTTTTTTCGCACACACAGCTCTATGAATTGAAATGTTGAATCCCGTAAACTACGCTAAGCCCTTATGCTTCATCAAAGTGAAATATTTTCCTCCATTTAAAATTCCTAATGTTCTACTATACAACTTTCCCATAGGCGTAGTCAAAAATTATTATTCTTTTGAAGAGAGAATTTCAAATTTTCTTCGCTTTTGGTAAGCGTGAAAAATGACATGAAATTTTTTTACCGATATGTAGCGGAGGCAGGCAACTATCCCAAAGTACTCTGCTTTTCTCTTATTTCTTCATAACTCATACATATCAGTATAAATCCCACATTTTTTAAATAATTATACCGAGTTCTGGGTTAAATATGAAGTTGAGATGAATTTTTTCAAGCTAAAACCCAAATAAAGTCAAGTATCTATATAAAAAAATCAAAACAATAGAAGTTTTATGAACCGATACCAGTTTGTTAGATGAAACTGTAGTGTAAAACTTGGTTTCAAAGGCCTAGAGACAGTTCTTGATCCAGTGTGGTCCACGAGAACTATGCTCTTTCTCTTGTTTAAAAAAAAACTTAGTCGTTAATGGGTTTATGTTACATTGGTAGATTTTCGTTTTAAGGGGATGGGGGCGTATAGGAGTATTGATGATACGACAGGCAATAAAATAGAATTGGAATTTGGCCTATCCCTTTGGAAAATCCTGGATCTAGAGCAGCGGTTCTCAGACTTTTCAAACCGATGCTCTCCTTTCAGACAAAGGCTACGATATAGCTGCGCCTTTCGTGCACGAAAAATAGAAATGGGAAGTTTTAACTATAATCAGCTTTATTTTTATAAGCTTTTATTCTACTCACTACTGTGATTTTAAAACATACCAATACTGCAGCCAACCTTCCGCGATGAAATAATTTTTATTTCGCACGAAGCTAAAGCCCCCCTCCCCAAAATAAAGCTTATCTTTTAAAAATTCGTTTTTAATGTAAACTCATTTATTTGCGTGAAAAAAATCTTACCAATACCTATTTACTTACTCGAGAATATTCACCCTAATGGGATAGGTGGGCTTGTTTCTGACGTACTGAGCTCATTGTACTGCAACTATGCTAGTTTTTTCTTTTCAAAAATGTTCACTTTTTCCGCTATTAATTTTTTCTGCTGCATCAGTGGTTTTGAGTCATCAACATTTTCATCCCATGAATTTTCGAGAATTTCAAACCACCAAAACATAAATTACTCAATTTTTCAATTTTCACTTCCAACTTGTACACTATTATATTATGATTTTGTAAAACGAGGATGAAATTAGTTGTTGTTTTGCAGATTATAAGAAGATGAAACAATATTTATGGTTTGGTGCATCTACTGACGTTGGTTAGTACACCATCAAACAAAATTCAAAATGAAGATAAGAAAGGGAGGTAGAGGGTGAGAGAGTTGAAACAAACAAAAAAAAAAAAGAAAAAGAAAAAAGAATAAAAATTAAAAGAACGTCGACCGTAGTTTAGGTAAGGGAGAAAGGATAGGTAGAGCGAGAAAGACTGAGCGAGAAAGAGGGTTGAAGAAGAATGCCGTATGATTTAATATAAATATCTGGTTATTCTATCTTATTTGTTTATTAAATTGATAAATATCTGCGGCCGTTAAAAAATAAGAAACAAACGCAGAAGTGTGTTTGTGCATATGTGTTATACCATCGCTTCCCATCGGCTGCTAATGTTTTCTCAATCCCATAAACCAGTTAATACATAAATACATATTTTTTTATCCTCCTTTCTTCTGAAAAAAAGTTCTCCTTTTACACGGCGGAGCAGCTATAAAATATTAATCTATACGTTTGTGTTTGGTCGTTCGGTTTTTTTCTCTCTTGCTATCTTCTTCTTCTTTTTGTTATGTTTGATAATTTTCGACGATAAAACCGCCCCGTATAAAGTCGCCGCCGTATAGGTACCGCGTATGTCAAAACTTTTTTTTTTCACTTTTTTCTTTTTCATTTTTTTCTCGTTTAAAAGAAAAAAACAACTTATGGTCATCGTGTTTGGAAAAACTTTCCGAAATTTACAATATTCTGCGATGGAACCTCGCTGTACATGCGTTAGTGAGATGATAATTAGCGTGGAAATTATGATCGGTAGAGGAAAACCAGCTCAAGAAGGAGAGAAGAGCGAGGTGAAAAAGAAGAGTGGTCAGACGAAAATTCTGGTGACATCGTATTAGAGGCGAGAGGAGATTAAAATATATGATAATGTCGTTTTTGGTTGTAGTTCCGATTGGTGTGTGCGTGTAAATGTGTGGTGTATACCCCGTACACGTATACTATCGTGGCCTATAAATATGCGTGTTTTATTTCAATTGAATTGACGAAGCTTACATATTTTTTTCGTTCTTGGGTGGGAAAACGTGAGAACGTATCCGTAATGTGTGCGTACTCTTTCTTGATTGTAAATTTAATTTGTCGCGTTTTAGACTCGTTATTCAAAGGTTTCTATCGTATCTCCCTGTGGTCGAATAATTAGTGTGTATGGTACTGACAGTGAGATGGGTTGGTGAAGGGTTAGGTCGCAGTGAGGATGAAATGATAGCCTCTATAGCTTATATGATTCCTCGAAAACCAGATTTTGATCGAAAATTTCGTTGGTAATTTTTCCCTTAAATAATGGACGTGTATCGTGAGTGCTAAATGCGTCAACCTATATGTGTCAAGGGGAAGTGGGAGCTGACGATTTTGGTGATTTTTGTTGGATTTAACGCAATTATCGGAGCATTTTGGTTCAAATGGAAAGGAGATCGTTATGAATTTTATGAATCGAAAAACTTCTGTAGTTTAAAAAAAATTTACGATTTTTTTTCTTTAGCTTTTAATTGAAGCATTTTCAATTTGCTTAGCCACCACGTCGAGTTCTTGTCTGAAATGACAGAATTTTGGTGTTCTTGAGAATTTAAAATTTATATTTTCCAAACATAAATTTTTTTCTCCTTTTTAATAGCGAGTCAAAAAAAGAGATACAGGGACTATAAGATTCGAACAAGCAATTTTTTGTGTCCTGAATGACCAAATTTTGCCTAATTCATACATCTAGAAGTTTTTCTTCATCTGTTGTTGCTCAGCCATTCTTTTTTGATATTTGTGAATCCTGAGGATATTTGAAAGAACCTGATGAATTTTCTAAATGCGATCCACTTATCGAGATGATGGTTCTTTGAGACGTAAAACTGCGTAAGGCTCATTCAACTCGATTGCCTATGAGACTGTGGTTTTAATTATTCTTATCTGGTTTTTAGCTTTATAGTCCACACATTGTTAACTTTAAATGATTTTATTTTGCTGGGCGTAAATTAAACCTAATTTTTCGAGATTTGGTTTATTTTTACATACACCAAATTTTCATTCGAGTGGACTAATTTTTAATTTTATATTTATTGCCGAACAGTCCTTTGATTTGAAATTTGAAATTAGCCCAAGGTTGTCTCAAAAGCCAAGTTAAGTTCTTATGATTGAGTAGTAGTCTTGTTGATAAGTTCTTCAGGACTTATTTCTAATTGAGGGGGAGAGGAGTCTCCTGTATTTACAAAAACCTTCAGTAGATCATCCGACTTGGAATGATTTTTGTTGAATTTAGGCCTTTTGGTGAAACAATGCAACATTTCTTCATTCCAAGGAATAGCTTGAACCTTTTAGACCTTCCGGGGGCCGATACGTTCGAATAAGCATCTTCTATAGTTGACTCATCACAAGGCACATATTGGCGAACAACTATATATACCCATTTCTGCAACAAGCTAACGAAATCTGCGAGTATAAAAATAAATAAATAACTTGTATGATAATCTTTCGCATTGGATGGTCATGCGAAGGGCGGCAGATGCCATCGCAAACACGATGTTCAAAATCTTTTTTATCAGTCGGGGAGGATCCAGGGGGTCAAGAGAAATTAAATTGAAGTATAACGAAAGAAGATGAGAAAAAAAAGAAGGGCAAGTATTGAGAGAGTTTTTCTTCCAACGTTTTCTTGAAAAACAAGACTATCCTCCTTTCAATCCCGTCGCAAATACAATAACATTTGTAGAAATTGTTAACTTCTTTTGTTTGTTTTTTTCTCCTCCCGTCTGTATGTCTCATTGTCTCTCCTTCATAGTCCATTTTTTATTTATTTTTTATTTATTTTTTTATTTTTTATTTTTTTGTGTTATAACTATCAATTACCAATCGTGCATAGCAGTTTATATTGGCCAGATGATGTGGAGTGTACGGGACCATAACTTGACACTTTTATTCGCGATCAGCAGCCAAATATGGAAAGGAGTTTTTGAGTTGTGGACGGGTACCTATCTTATTGTACGTATATGTGTATATATGTATATAATGTACATAAAAATACATTGAATGCAGCGTATACACATGGTATGTGTATACCTGTGGGCCTGGAGGTGATATGAAAAAGTAGTTGCCAAAGAGGTGAAGAGGATGCTGGAGAAACAAGTCACAGCATAGACAGCGTCATATCTGACGCTTCGAATCTGCGTTTTTGCGGATACTTTATCGAACTTTTTTTTTTCCAATTCCTTTTTTTAATCCTCTCTTTCTTCCTTTTCGATGCCTGGAAGCTTTTTTTTTTCCTCTCACCGGTTTATCAATCCGTCGTCGGATTTTGTGTCGTTCTCGTTATTTTAGTTATTTTGTACCTAAGCAGCCTCATAAATTAAAAAACTATTACGAGAAGATGACGGCAACAATGGTGGAGGTGGCGACGGTGATGGTAGTGATGGAGGAGAGGGAAGAAGAAACCATAGTGAATAAAGCTGGGTAAGAAAAAAAAAGTATGTGTTTGAAATATTTTTTTTCACTCCAAGTTCGTAATTACTCTTTATGGAAAAGCGTTAGATATTGCGTATGGAAACGGTTGCAGTTGTCATCATATATTTGCAAGAAAATGACTTATGATTCGATTATTATGTATCAAGGAGTGGGGCAGGGGATAGGCGTGTTGGAAAGATAATTGCAAAAATTTGCGATATTAATCTTTTTTTTTCTTTTTTTTTTCTTTTTTTTTTCTTTTTTTAGTAGAATAGCATCATCGTCGTATGTCATCGTCGATGATTCGAAATGAATTATGTAAACGTGATTTTATTATTCGCTTTTCTCTTCTTTTTTTTCTCTCTTTCCTTCTAATGTTTTGCTGTTTACGTTTATTTGCCCGTATCATAATCAATTTGTATTTAGTAACCGGAGAATATTAATTATTGTTTTCGATGTTTGTCATATAGGCTATATGTATTCATATGTATGGGTACATTTATAAATAGCGATGACAGTTTAATATATTTACATTCTAAGTTAATGTATACGTCGATTATACTGCGCTTATCAAGGTACACGTGTATAAAATGTAAACACTTTTAATGTAGGGATTGTTAATGAGTTAGACGCCTTCAAGCCTTCAAGGTGACCCAAATTTGTGCACGTATGAATTTTTCCCAGAACTAATGTACCCAAGAGAGAGGGGGCATGATTGAGTTTTAGGATAATCCACCTTATGAACTGCACTTCCATAATTATATCATCCTTTAGCTTATAGTCTATATGAAGAAAAGTAATGCACTAATGCTACATATACCATATAATAATTTTTAGAAGCAGTTGTCTCTCTTGTTCTATGCCAACATTGTCGTTTTGAATTGGTACTCTTTAAAGTGAATTTTACCAAGTTACCTATATTATTTATTGTAAGTTTTTTGATCGTGTTTTTGAGGATATATTGCCGAATAGTTGGATTCAGCTTCATTAAGCGTTTTCATGAATAATTGTTTTGTGTGAAGGTGTATAACGATTTTTTTTTTCTCACGAAAACTGATTATAATATGCTTTTTAAAAGTTTTTTTCAACTACATCAGTAATATTGGTCGACCTGAGCAATGCACATAACGAAGATTAGTCGGTATTTTACCAGTATATGATCAGTCCCTTCGTTTCGAAACGCAATCATGTGTTAATTTGGATGAACCAAAATAGGGAGCTACCTAAATGATAAAATCTCAAAATTATTTATCCTGAAAATAAGTTTCATCTCCTAAATTCGAATATTTTATTGATCTCTGCCTAATGAAAATCAGTCATAAAGTACCTACTTACAGGAATATCAACAACATCCTTTGTAAATTTTTCATAAAAATCAAACAATTTTTATAAAAAATCAGTAAATTTCTTTTATTGGTGCCTTAAGAAAAAAAAACTTGCTCAACAAGCTTCCCAAGAAAAAGTAGATTTTCTTTGTTCAAAAATCACCTATATCACCAACATTCTTCTAAAAAAGTAATATAATTATAAAATATTTTTATATTTTCCAAAAAATTACCAATATCCCACGAATACGATGCATACCTACGATAAAATATACTGATTAAGTATATTTCATGAATGTGTCAAAAATTATTTAAAGTTCTAATACGAACAGTTTTAGGAAATAATTCGATGGTTTTCTTTCCTGCAATGAGAATTGTGAATTATGTAAAAACTAAAAAAAAAACAAAAAATTATATGAGAAAACAATATTTCTCATTGCAAAATGAATTATAGTACAATTGTCTACATGTTGGTTACGAAAATATTAGCTGAGGTTTTAACGTCCGTGTTCAAATCAAGTGTATTAAAGCGAGTGGGGAACGGGTGAAAATTAACTTTTTTCTGAGATCGTGTTGGTTTTAGATTAAAACGAGTGGTTTTTTCGATGAAAGCTGAAAAATTAATGTTTCAGAACCATTATCAGAAAGGTAAAAGAGGGAAAATCACATTGAAAAGCTAATAATTTGGGAACAAATTGATCAATCAAAACCAAAATTGGTAGGTTTAATCCTTGTATGGGGTTTACTCTTTGTACCTAATTTCGTGACTATTGAAAAAAAATTGCAACTTTTATTGAGATAACATGGAAAATTAGCACCTCCAATAGCCCCAGGGAATGAACCATAATTCCAATAGGAACCAAATTTTGAACCATGTTAGACATACTTCAAATCACTATCTGTACCAAATTTTGTGACTATAGCTTGAAAATTACTCCTTGAGCCATTAATCTGCCAAAACTGCAACAAAATCACTCCCATCAGACGTACCGTAAAGCCTATCCGCACCAGAATTAGTCCTTGATCTAAAGCACATATGTATACCAAATTTCAGGCCTATCGATTGAAAATTGCGACCTGTACACTTTTCAATACAAAATGCATATAAACTGACCTATCAAACGAAAATTCGGACCATACTCAGGCAGTTTTAATAAATAGATTTTTTTAAAATCTACTTAAAAATAATATTTTTTACCTGGTCGTAAAGAAAGTATGAAAATTTTTATAATTGCTCCAAATGTCAGTTCGGTGTATCCTTCGCCCATCTTTCAAGTTTTCAATTAATATCAATGATTTTTACATCACATTTCACCTTAAACTTCAATGCGCATATCACGTAATTCTTTTTCGTAATTTTCATCTTATGATTCCTATTGAATTTATTCGTTATTCTTTTAATTTAAATTGCATTAAAAACTAAGAATGTGTATGATGTAATTCCCCAATTTTTTTTTTTTTTGTATACACGTATCGTCTTTTTTGAAAATTTTGTAGATAGTAACAATGTTTTTTTTATCTCAGGGTAAGTCTGTATTAATACTAAATTTTATTTTAGGTCACTAGCTGGGTGAATATATGTACTTTTTATATTAATGGCGAGTGCCGGAGAAATTAACATTCGCTTGTTTGATTACTCGACCAAATAAAATGTAGCCCTACGAAAATTAAAATTTTTTTTTTATATTTAAAATTTTTTCAATCGAATTGCGGCACTTTTTGGACTGGTTCTGTCAATATCTACCAGTAAAACCGTTAACGTATATATTTTTTACATTGAACATTTGCGAAATCGAAGGACAGTAATTAATCGAAAATTATGGTTATACCTACAGATTTGCGAAAAACATAGAAAACCAGTTAAGTATATTTTTTTACATTTATTCTTTTCTTCCTTTCTTTTTCTTTTTTTGGTCTCGATGTTTTTTCTTTTTTCGTTTCTACATGTCATAATTAAGATAATTAATAAAATATGAAATAGGTATAAAAAAATAAATACCATCCTACCTTATCAGTACGGATTTATCAATTTATGACGAGTTTTATGTTAATGTCTAGCGGCGAAACTTCAAATAGGTACTTTTTTTTTTTTTTCGTTAAGTCTTTCCTTCTGGTCGAAAAATTATTTGAATTCCGCACCCGTATTATTCATTTTTTTAACTTCACCAGACTGGGTTGTACTGACTAATTTTTTTTTCATCATTTTCAGTCGCATAGAAGGGAGTATTTTGACTGTAAAATCCACAAAAAAAAAAAAGAAGGATAAAAATGGTGGAAATTCCTTCGTTCGACGGGGCAATATATATCATTTGTGTAAATTAGTTCTATGCAGAAGTTCACAATATTATACTATGCTGGCGTATACATGTGTATACATTTAACATTGCGTGCCCATGTTTCCAGCTTTGTTGCTGTATAACACTTTGCCAGAGAACAACTGTAACTAGCAGACTGAGACAGACACACACACTTCTCGTGATTACTTTTTTTTTTTTTTTTTTTTTGGGATGATGTGACGAAAAGTCATTTTTATTTTATGAATTCGTCAATTCGTGGACTATGATGCTAATTTTTTTGATGAAGAAGACGGAAATATTTGGCCGTCACACCATGAAAAATGTTCTTTCTCAGTGATTAACCTTCGAATGCATTAAAAAAACACGTCCGTTATCGCGAGCTCAAGAGGTTATTTTTTTCTCTTTCTCTATTTTGTGTGTATTTTCATCTTCACTCATTTGCATGCACCATTTGAGCGCAAGAGGTAGTTGAATGTTGACAAGAAGATGTCATCGAACTGGGTACTTGACGATCTGCAAGATTAGTGAGGGCGTAGTAGGTATGTATAAAGTTATCAAACTGTACTAACGGTCGACGATTCGTTATTCGATTTTTTTTTTTACTTCTTTATTTGGTATAATATCTAATTATTATAGAAAAGTCGGTGGGCTTTTTTCCATATTTTTTGTATGTAGGTACGTTACATTGAACGAGTTTGTCTTTTTTTTTTCTTCGTCTGTCTCTTTCTATATGAGTGACATTTACATATATTGATACGATTGTTTCGAAGAAATGGTATTTTCAATAATTGGTTTCTGAGTGAGAAAGTTAATTCGTTTCAAAATGAAAGAATCTAGACTATTATTCGTCATATACTGGTTGTACGTAGGAAAGGAATTGCAAATTGAAGAATTGTCCTTAAAAAACATTGCAAATTGTGTGACTTCAAAATAATAATCTGTATGTATGTATTAAGTTTGACTGATGATTAGGTGCCTCAAACTAATAAAGCTGCCTAAATTTTGATTGTGAATAGAATTTGCGAGGAGAACATACGGAAAATTTTCGCGATATGAAGTTATCGAAATCTGCAGTGAATGCAACCCGCAATACATCCAGGAACATCGGTTAATCGTTTATGGTCAGCGATGCAATATACTTTAATTTACGTAGATAAACTATTCGTATGCAAAACGTAAAATACGTCCGATTATTTAAAGGTACCAGGTTGCCATCATCCCCTTAACAAGTTACCAAGTTAACGATGTGTGTATGTTTATCTGCAAATTTCTGAGGAGCTACTCAACCAAATTTAATAAAAAATTTTTTTATGATAGATGATAGAGGGCAATCCTATTAAAGTCCCTATTATTTATTTCAGAATCGAAGAAATAATTTTTAAGTCATCTTCAAAAAACCTTTTGTTTGTATGTTTGTTATAAAATTTGTGGAGAATGTACTTGACCGATTTTGACGAATTTTTTTTTTTCAAACAATAGAAGGTGATCCCATAGTTATTATCATATAATTTTTTTTAAGAATCGAAGTGATAATTTTTGAGTTTATTTCAAAAAACGGCTTGATTTAAAGTAAAAATTTTTCATTGTGGACGGAATTCTTACTAAAGTATAGTTGATCCTTTATCACGATAATACTTCGTTTTCATCATAATAAAGATTCTTCTCTATTCATAAGAATTCACAAAAAAAAGAAAATAAAAAATTTATAAAAAATCATTTATCATTATCTTAAATTTTATTGTTATAATGCCAATTGATGTATATTTTTCCTAAACTTTAGCAAAATACTATTTGGGAATTGGAAAACCAGTGTTTTTAAAAAGTTTTACTTTAAAACAAACCGTTTTTTAAAGATAACTCAAAAACTATCTCATCAATTCTAAAAAAAAAAAGTGATAATAAATATGGGATCACCTTCCATCATTTAGAAGAGAAAACTCATCAAAATTGGTTAAGCGGTTCTCCAGGAATTTGTGGACAAACTAAAATTCATGCGTACTTACATAAAACAAACAGTTTTCTGAAGATAACTCAAAAACTATCACATCGATTGTAAAATAAATAATAAGATAATATAATGAGATCGTCTTCTATCATTTAAAGAAAAGTTCATTAAATTTAGTTAAGTAGTTCTTCAAAAATTCGCGAACGAACATAATACATATACTTATCGATCTGCTTGGTAATTTGATAAGGCGCAGATAGGCAATGTCTCGCTTCATAAAATTGTTTGTAGCTTGTGCGAAAGTTTGACCACCATGTACGTTATAGGTACATTGGAGAGTAAATTTTTCTTTTTGTGGTTTATCTATATTTTAACTTCTGTATGTTTGAAGGCGTGAAATATTTGAGTCACAGATTTCCAAAATGACATCTTGCAATGAAAAAAAATCGCTGTGCCTAATCTCTTGAACACAGAATAATTAAATTAAAAAACCATTTTCTTATGAAATTCGGCTCCAAAAATATAATTCACATTTTCTTATGTAACTTTGGTTTTATTTTGCAGATAAATTTAGAACTTGTTATTTTCTATCAAAATCTAGGGAACTTGTCAAAATAAACAAAGCTTCAATGTTTAATGTTTTTTTAATTAACCTACCGCTATAAAGCTTTATGAAATTTTCGAAAAACGACACAAAAAATTATGATAAGGGTAACACATGAACAAATTTATCTTTTCACGATTCCGTAGGCAACTTTCTAAAGCCCGATTGGTTAATATAGTTCTTCGAGACGACGAGACGATATTTTCACCATTCAATGGAACTTAGTCAGTTCTAATCCAATTAGTTAATTTTAGGTCGAAAATATGAAGAGAAATCCGGTGAATTTGGAAGTAGCCGTCAGACAAAAAATTCAAACTTCTTGCAAAAAATCGTATTAGTGATTCTGGCCTATTCAGTTTTTGTGATTTAGTATATCATAATCCCCCGTAAAATGAATGGATTCATCAAGAGGTGAGCAGGATTTTTATCAGAGGCAGAGAAATATCAAAATTTGGAAAATGAAAAGCCTGATATGAAATTATTGGGAAGATTGTCCAATTTTTCCGTGAAAGACATAGAAAATTTACACCTGAAATGGGGTGATCGGCGAGAAAAGCTTTGTGATTGGGAATTTCATTTCATTACCAGTGAAATAAATTTTCTTTATTCCTCGGTAATTTATTTTAAAAATTTAATAATCTGAAGGCAGGGTCGTACCTAGCTTTTTTTGCCGCCCTTTGGGAACAAACTTTTTGACGCCCTCCCATTACCTAAATCAGAATGATATTCTTTGTCGTTGTTCAGACGATGTATCGGACAATGACAATGTATTATATTAAGTTTTTTTTTTTTTTTTTTGGTTAGTATGGCGCCTTGCACTCTGCCACCCTGTGCGAATGCACAGATCGCATGTTCCTAGTTATGACCCTGTCTGAAGGTATGTAGTTTAGAACTTGTCCCTCTATCCAGACTCGAAGAATCTAACGGTTTTTGCCCTCAGAGAATTTGAAGATTTTAAACCAATATTTGTTTATTGGTTTTTTGTATTTTTTGAATCACTACCCGTCAGTGCAATGGCGAGACCTGTAGAAAAGCGTCAATCCTGTGTTGTAGATCACAAATATATAGGTCACTCAAATTCTTCCGCACACAATATATAAAGGCTTTTTTTGGGAGTCTGTGGAGCCGCCGCAGTTTGACCTATGGCAATGAAACTTGGGATAGTGTTAGAAGCTTTCATGGGCTACACATTCGTGATAAAATTTTTGAAATTCATTTGCTAGTTTTGGAGGAAAGGGTTCTCAAAGTGTTGCAAACTTACCATGTTGTCATTACAATAACTTCCGTAAATTAAAAGATTTTGCTTGAAATTTTATGGCAGTTGGAGACTATTAGGGATTGGTCTGGCATTGAATTTGAGCGAAATCGGTCAACTGGTTTTTGAATAGCAGCCATTACAAAATTTGACACTTTTGGAAAATACACAGACAGAGATATTTTATAATGCTTTTTTTTAAAAAAATCTTTTATATTTTATTGTTTCATCTCTCCTGAGCTTCATGAATGGAGTGCATCCCTTCCGAAACGCTAGACTGTGATTAATTCCCGTCCTCTTGGGAATTTCACCGTAGCCTCTGTACTTAAGTGGTTCTCGGCGGTATGTAATTTACTGGATAACTTAATACTGAAATATTTTCTGCAGTCTTACTTTTGTTGTTAAGAGCCAATTGAAGGCTGCATGCTTGTCATTCAGCTTCACAAAATGAGGTAACGGATTGTACTTATCTGATTTTTGCACTCAATACAGCCTACGTCCTCGTTATTCAAAATATTTTCCACAAAATCAAACGATTTCAATGGCGAGTCCACGATTCAAATTCATAGATCAGGAAATCGATTTATCATAATTTTGCTAAATTAGCATACGAAATTTATGCCGAACGTTTTTATTTCAGATCAAGTCAAGAGCCAAAAATAAATAAATATAGGAATATTTTACAAAAATAATGCGAAAACGAAAAAGGTTTTAACGCCAATGCCTATTTAGTCTACCTTGTATCGATTGTATATCGACTCCCGATATCCGGCCCGATAATTAAAAAATATTCGTAATGAACACTGAAAAAAATATACATATTAAGAGGTAAGTACCTAGAAAAAAAATTTAAAAAAGGTGCTAGAGTGAAAAGTAAACTAGCAGAGACAGAGAAACTATCTATTAAATTTATGTATATATAATACGTAGTACATCGACGCCATCGTTAAATACAATATCATCGAAACTACGTTTGTAAATTATTCGAAAGTAAATGTAATATTCAAGTTCGAAGCTACTATAAATTTAATTTAATTTAATTAACCGGTTCGAGAGATTTTTTAAAACGTTTTCCCTTTACCACTGTCAACCTACAACACCCGACAACAGATAAAGGAGGAAGAGGAATATTAAAAACTAGTTGATTTGTGGTGATGGTAGTGGTGGATTTGCAATTTTTTTGCCTACTTACAACCTTAATATTCTTCTTTTTTTTTTACATGATGTACTTCGAAAAGGTTATGGAGCTTTTGAAGATGTGTTTCATAGAAATAAAAATAGTCGTAAATCATTGGGTAAATCGCATACAATGCCTTTATTGAAGTAGAATTCTTTTTCTTTTTGTTTCATTTGACAAAGATGAATTGCATTTGGTTCGTTCCTCTACTTGGAATTGTAAAAACTGGAAAAAATCAAAAATTTGATAGGATTTGTGAACTATAATTCACAATGTTACCAAATTTTACCCTCAAAAATTCCAAACATCTCGATATCTTTTTTGTTTTTTTTTTGTTTTTAGCAAATTATCACTGAGAGAAACAATTTTTAGTGTTATTTCATTTATTTTATTTCATTTATTATTCTTACATACAGTATAATTTATTAGGCTTGAATCATTGGTGTAGCTGGAGAATTTTATTTTATGTGAGAGGGGCGTTTAGAAAAATGAATATTTTTGGGCAACAGCTTAACTTGAGATTATTTTCTATAGCCATATAGTACCGTAGTAATAGAAAAATCTGACGAAAGCATATCCCCAACCCCTCCTCGCATTTCTACTGGTTTGAACACAAAATTTGAATTTTATCTTCGTCAATATTCGCGATTTTTCTTGGAAATTAACGAGTTGCTTTCTCAAAAACCAATATTTCAAAGAAATTTTTAAACAGCTTAAATAAAATCAGGATATATTTGGCGAATTAGCAACCTTGTTCATGTATTACGCACCATTTTCCCGAAATAGTATGAAACTTTAAAAGTACCAACATAAGAGATTATTTAATTGAAGTTAATTATTCTGAAACATATTTTCTCTTTTAATTGTAGAAGATGGTTTAGTGAAGAAGTGAAAAGGAAATGAGAAAAAAACTTAAGTACGCATCATAAAAGTAATTAATTTTTATTTATTCAGTTGATCCCCAGCGACCAACCCTAATGAAGTATACACTAACGTGTGTACGAATGTGTGTATTCCATTTACAGATCGAATTTCATTCATTTCCAATTTATAAAGGTATCAACTAATTTTTTTATGTTTCATCTCTCTCGTACTTACGTTTATCAACATTTTTTTATTTTTCCCATAGGTAAGTGATGTAAAATCATTCGCAACCGGATACAATAACCGTGAAATTTTTCGGGCAACATGGTAACGTATTTTTATGTTCATTTTTACTTTGGGCAAATTACCCTCCTAAATTGATATATTTTTATTAATTTACGTTTATTATATTGATTTAAATTCACTTTCGTCGAAGAAGAAAAGAATGACACACATTTGTGACTGGTTTGCGTCTTCAGTCCTTATTAATTAATGGTGAATGTTTCAAATTTTTGTTGTTTATAATGAGCTCATGAAATATTTATAACGTGGACCACATACTTTGAATGAGAAAAAAAGGTAAGGGTTTGCAATTTACGAGATTAAATGCAATTTTTTAACCTCGAATCTGAAAGAAAGCGGGTTATATATTTTACATATTTACGCTAAGTAACCCAAAAAATAAAATAAAATTGATCAGTGGAAGAACCGATATTCCACCAATATTATCAATATTATCTGTATTTTGGCCTGTGCGGTTTTATGGGAATTGCCTTCTCTGGAAAACTTGTATTTGAGATTCAGAACGATGTGTTTTTTGGTTAAAATTGTGTAGTTAATAAAATTGAAGAATTTTCTCGTGTGGGCGTTTTGCTGTCAGAATGCGTGAAATATTGTTTTGGTTAATGTAATATTTTAGATTTTTATCTAGGAGAAAAAAAAGTGTTATTCTTGTCGCGAAGATTCTACGTGAAGACTGTTGACATTTTAAAAGTGAATTAGAATTTAAGAGCTGATGTAATTCTTATTAATTTGATAGTGACTACAATTTTATGAAAATTATTTTTTTCCTAGACCCAATTCGGTGATAGGGCTTGTCGAATGATGCTCGAAGACGTTTAATAAAATATAGGAAATGTAATTAGATTGTACGTTTGTGCTATTGAAAAATTTTAAGTGAGCATATTATTTTGAAGATTCAACTTACACCTTATCATGTTATCTTTAATCTACTAAGAACATGAATTTTCGCCGTCTAGAGTGGATAATTCAAAGACCAATTGTACAGCGCTGAGTTCACTCTGTCTTTGAGATGAACCTTGAAATCTTGGATTAGCGTTGAAGTGAATTTTAGTTGAGATCTTTTTAATTTATAATTCACTCGCTACAGCACTGAAGATATTAATCTCTGGTACCAAAACATTTGTTGACCATAGCTTTTGTGGGGACAATACTCGTATGAGGTAATAGGGGCTCGCACCCCTTGATGACAGTCGCCGCCCAAAAGCTGGCAATAATCGTCTTTATGACGTTAAACAAATTTACACTGGTGCGTTTGTATGTTTGTACCTGTACGTACATACAGGTAAGATACATTGTACGGGCCAAGATCAATTACCTGATAACGATCTCGGTAATGTCACGACCCGGTATCAAACGCACTGTGTCGTTTCTTATCACCTCAACGGAGACAAGAAACGACGTAACGCATGACATAATTACGTACATATACGTATGCATGTGTGTCTGTGTGCGTGTACCAAATCCTGTATATAAACTCTCAGAACCAGCTCAAAAATCGCCAGTGTTCGCCGAGGATTTGGCTCTCCCATACTTAATCGTATGAAGTAGCAGAACACGCAAATACTGTTGAAGACCTTCTAGTGTGAATATCTCTCACGACAAGGTATTCCACAGCTTTCTAGTTTTTTCCTGAAAAAAATTAATTGAAGTGATAATTACAAATTGAATTTCAGTGGCTATTCTAACGAGCAGTTCCGCCCATTTTTTGTAAGTTTAAAAATTAGTTTATGCCGTGTATTCTTCCCAACTTGCGCAGTTTTTGAGATTTCTATTATTAAAAGCAAGTTCGTTCCTGTTAAAAGTCTAGATTTTTTGCTGAATGTGACTTCTTGTAGCTTCAAATGTTCCTTAAAACAACTATTGTTGAACTGAAAGTTTACACAGCCTTCATTTTTTCTGATTTTTCAGAACTAATCTACTGATATCAAGACTATAATAATAATAATAATAATAATTATAATAATTATAATAATTATGCCATAAAAAACCCATTAATGAAGATATCGCGTTCTTGGTTTAAAAATGAAAAATGAAAAAGAAAACGAACTGTAAGTTGCAAAAATCATGCACCTTTTTTTAAAAGTTTCATACATGGTCTAAAAAATTTGTAACTCTAATGATTTTTTTGTTGTTATTAGTTTATATTTACGTGGCTGGCATATTTTTCATTCATATGATGAGATTTTTGGAGACCGAGGAAATGTTAAACTTGCTATCCAAATAAAATTTGAAAAACCGTAATTCAAGTATAGATTAAATTCTGTAAAAGAGAAAAACTTTGAATATATCTCCTATTGTATTAAGTGAATTATACGTGACATGCAAGATCAAAATTATACTTAAACGAATGTATTTGTGATGAGAAACATTGCGAAAATTTTTATTTTTGAATATTTCGTAAGTATACCTACGTGAAATTTCATTTCAAATTTTCGAACACATGGCTGAAATTCTAAGAATTTTAAAAAATCATAAAAAATTCATATTTAGTTTTTTTTCTCTAGTGTAATTTTCACCATTTGTTCTACCGGTATATAACAATTGAGCTCGTATCTACTCTTGTAATAAAAAGAAGAAAAGAAAAGAACAAAAATAAATAAAAAACGTGTTCATAACCCCATAGAAAAAATTTCAGAAGTCAGTTCTACGTCAAAAGTATATTTTCTTTAGTTTAAAAAAATTCTATGATCAAAAAATCAACAAAAACATTTTCTATTGGTAATTTAATTGATTGTAACTTTGATAATTTTTCTGTATTCTTTCCATTACTAAAGGTTGTTATGATTAAACTACAAATTCGAATATTACACTTCTTCTCTTCCTTCTCTAAATTACTTCGCTTATTGAATTTCTAGATTTTAGCGAAGGAGGTTAGAGGTCACAGAAAATATTTTTATTAGCTTTCCCACACTCAGGAAAAGCAATTACCACTTATTTGTGCAATTTGTTATGCATTTTACGTAATAATTTTGGTTGAAATCGACATTATTGTTCAAATATTAATTTAAATATCTATATTAATTCATTATTGGCAAAAACGAATGATATGCAAAATTTTTTTAATATATTCAATAGTGAATTATTTATATTATTCTTTGCCAACTCGTTTCGGATCTTATCATAAATTGCCTCGAAATATTTGGTAACGGTAACCTACTTTACAGAATCGATGGTTGTATTTTTTGGTGCAGATCGAACATGATGTGTATAAATAGTTTCTGATATGAATACTTATTGAGAAAATTTCCAATTTTTTTCAAGCAAAAAATAAATTTTACAAATCTCGAATAAAATCTAAGAATTGATTTTTTTTTACCAACACTGAACTGTGTAGGCTTCGATGAACTTTTCGTAACACGTGAGTTTGTTAAAAGGTTTTTTGGTTTTTTTTCGTTTTATTTCTCTTTTTTTTTAATTCATACTATTGCCTGTAGTATTTCTAATTTATAAAACAGTTCTGAATTCATTAAGTCGAGTTTTGTTGCATCTCAATGCGAAATCACTAGTCTTTCATGAGAAAATATGATCAATGAAATTTTATCTTTTACCCATTCTGAAATCTCACCTTTTTGTACATTGAAGTCTCAGTCATAGTCACTTTTGTTTTAATTACTGAAGACACCCACAAAGAAAATTTCTTATCGATGCAAATTGATAATACATCGTATTATTTGCCCTGCCTCTGTTTCTTCGATTTTCTGGGTACTGGGTTGAGGAGGAGGGAGGAAGTTTCCAGTGAGTTAATCATCAAACAAATATAAAAAAGTCAATTTATTATCAATACCCAATGAAGAAGGGAAACAAAGAAGTAGAATGGATTTCAGATCTTAGTTGAATGTAATTCATTGGAATTCCTTCTATAAAATCACCTCGTTTCATTTCCTCTAAATGAAGTAAGCCTATATTAACTTACGCGATCTCCTTTTTTTGCGTAAGCACATAAAAACTGATAACTGTGCATATACTTTATACGTTAAGTGTTTGCTGGAACCAAATAAGTTAAGGTTAAAAACTAGTTTTAAAAAAATATGATTTTCTTATATATTGAAAAAAATACAAAAATACAAAAAAGTTTCTATCCGTGATGGGGTTTGATCCCATAGTGCTCGGTGTGACAATAAGCGTCTGGTGATAGCAGATTTATGACGAAATTTGTGTTGAATAAAAAGGAACCACGTTGATAAGTGATAACAGAGAAACATCAAATCCGATTTTTGTCCCTGATACGTTAGTATAAAAGAACTGTGTTATATTCTATAAAAACGTATAAAAATTATGTCAATTACAAAAGTTCTCTTTTTTTATACGCTTTATTTTACTCGTCCACCAATTTTAATTTCAATTTCACCAATATTTGCGGCGATCACCGCAAGCGCTACGATCGGGATCGCCAAGACGCCAACTATCGACACGAAAAAGTATTGATATTCATCATCAGTGTTATCACTAATGATAATTTTAATGTTTATTTCGGTGTTTCGTTTTTTCGTTACAAAAACATATTTAAAAAAATTCATTTTTACTTGATTTATTTGATAACCAATCCGCAGTCCCTTTTTGTAGGTGAAAATTCTTCCATGTAAGTAATTTCTGGGCCAGTTATAAATATGGAAACATACTCGCATGAGCAACTAAACCAAGAGCATAATAGGGTGTACTATGAGTAGCGCAGTAATTGAGCTCAAAGTGACACGGAATGAATATTATAGGTATAAGTGCATGAAAAATGTTAAAAATGGCGGTCAAATACATCATAACTATTTGCAAAATTGATTCGCACCACCTTCTCCATTCAATGAACTTGTCCATATCCCACTTGGTTTACACGCCATCCACCAATGGAAGTGGAATGAACGTAAAAAAAAAAATAATTTCTTACGACCAAGCGAAACGATATCTTCATCGGACTTGTATATTATACCCACTAAAAAATGTTTTCAGCTTGATTTACCTAAAGCAAATGAAATGAGATAGATGTTTGATAAAGAGAGAGAACCAATAAAAATTGAAATATAGCTTGACTCTTTTGTTACGCTCGAGGTCGTTTCTATAGATTTTTTTCCATTTTTTTCCAAATAATTTTATCGAAAGTAACTAATTCGAAAAAAACGTACACGATCTTCCTTCTATTGTTGCTATTAAAAATGTATCTGACCAACGAAGGAAGGCAATGCAAGCCAGTGATTTTTTGAAACATCCGATTATAATTTTTTTTGTTCTCTCGACTAATTTTCATCATTCACCGACTTCGCTGTAGAGCATTGGTTGTGATATGTATACAGGGTGTTTCTTGATTAACTAAAAATACTGGGAGGTTTATAAGGCTACAGGTAGAACCAAAAAATCAAGAAGCTGGGGAGACTGTTGTACCTAGAAACGGTTTTTACATTTTTTAATCTGAAGTGTAAAATTTTTAAAATAAAGAGTTTCTAAGCAGATGACTGGAAAGAACGTACCTTCCTTCTACTACAATTTTACCGGAAAATATTTATTGTTCACAAAAGATTTATTTTTTTACAAATTTTTGAAAATTTTCAAATTTAAAATTAATTAATATGAATTGACTGAATTATAAAATGTATTAAAATTCAATATTAACTATATGTCAATGAGTCATGCCTACTCAAATAGTCATGACAAAACCTAAATTTTGTGATTTTTTAAATAATTTGTGATTTATTAATTGTACTCCTGTGTGGTTTAACTGGAAAAGGATACAAGATGCCTTTTTTTCTCATGAAATTCACATCAAATAAATCCTCGGTCTTTTCCAAGGTAATCTGAACTGCAAATGTTATTTTTTTATATTTCAAGAGTAATTTGACACGTTTCTATGGTATTTTTAGGTGTTTCTAGGTGCAACATAAATTTTTTTTACGTAAGACATCACCACTTTGGGAATAATAATTTTTGTCAATTTTAACACGAGCGAATTTACTCCAATTAAAAAAATGTATAATACATACGAATACTTAGAATAGGTAGGTATTTCAACAACTTACCTGGAAATTGAAAGTATTTTTGACTTCACAATCCACATTAGAAATTTTAAATATAAATTTATTTTTTCCTAGTAAAAACATAAACCAGATATAAAACTCGCAAAAATTCTAAAAATTACATTATCAAGCATTAAGATGTTGCCATATTTCTTATCTATCAACTTATGAAGTTAGATTTTGTTTTAAATTTCTTAACATGATGTCACAGAAATAGATAGGTACAACAGTCTCAGCGTATATCCTGTGCTTCAATTTTATAGAAGTTTTAGAGCATCAGGGTTTTTAACCCCCTTGATATGTTCTCGCTTAAGACGTTTTCCCCTATATTACGCTGATTTTTTTATGGTCCCTTGATTTGCCTTATTAAAACTATGTAAAATTTCATGAGTAAGACGCTGGGTATAACATTTTCTCGCATAATACGTTTTTCAGGCAAATCTGACCAGGTTTATTTTTAACTTTTTGAGAAAATAAGTTTTTTTGAGTTCTGTCCTTGAAAACCAAATAGCCTCTTAAGAGAATTAGTGCCACACTATTTCAATATCAACATCAAGTTTTTAAAAAGTATTGAAAATTCCGTACTTTTGGCCGAATCGAACAAATCTTATTACAAAATAATTTTTGCCTCCTCCAGTTTTTTCTAGTAAAGCATCAGAACGTTTCTTTTTGAACTTTTTAAATTAAATTTTGAGTTGTCCTACTTCCCGTGTATCACGTTTTTTCACTGTGGTCCTTTCAAAGAGGTATTAATAGGGTTTTACGGAATCCTCATTTGGTCGTTCTTTAGTCCCTCCTGATTTTTTCAAAATGGTAAGTTTTAAAAATTTATGCTCAAATTTTTATGCTATTTAGAGATTATTAAGAACTGCTTTGATATTAAATTTAAGCGAAATCGGTCATTCGGTTTTTGAATGATGGCCATTACAAAATTTGACACTTTTGAAAAATACACACTTACCCCGGTTGATGTGCGGAAGAGAAATTTTAAGGTGCTGTTGAACAAATAGTCAAGGGAGTAAAATCTATTTTAGAATTTTATCTCATAAATTTTCAATTATTGTTTTAAAATATTTCGTGATTTGTCAAGATTTCAAATTAGTTTCAAAAAACGATTTTTCATGCAAGAGCATAAGGGAAGATCCCGAGGGTCTAGACCCCTCACTTATCCGAGAAAAAAAAAATTTTACCTCCAAAACTTGTGTATTTTTGTTAGTTTTTTTGATTTTAGGTTGGGAGGAGGGGTTATAAGAGACCACTGAGAATGTGTGGACCATCCTTTATGAGGGAACTATGTACGCCCTTGTTTTCATGTCCCGTAAAAAATTTAACATTGTAGCGTAACTTTGTTATCTTAACTGAGAAATTGTGAAATTATTTGAATTTGAAACCGCCTCGATGTATACTTACATACTTTCATAATTATTTTTAGCCATAACGAAGTAGTAGTTATAACCTACATGATTAATTTAAGTTATAATGTTTTTACTATCTACTCTCTGGCGGTCAACTCTACAGAACACCATGTATGTAAAGTACCAAGATCTTTTTTTTTCTTCGTTTTCACGCTATATTTAAGTGGATAAAGTAACGAGATCCGGTAATTATATTATTCGCTACACGTTCCTATAAATTTTCCGCTGCATATACTAACGAAAAACCTAAGAATAAAAAGTCAAAGGAAAACGTGAGAAAAATTCGGCGCGAGCACTTCACGCCCACGCACGCTTATATCTTCGAACACGCTTAATGTCGAAGGAAGATGATGAATTTTTTGCTCAATTTCCATCTTCCTGTCTCTCTTTGATTTTAGCATTGCCCCCAGGTTTTTCATCTTCATCTTTGTATCTTCCGTTTCCATTTTAATCGTCTATCAAAGTATAATTTACGGGAGGTTATCGAATGACGAAGCTCCAACAAACGTAGCAGTTCACGCAGGTTATTCAGCGAGAAAAAAAAGTAGTGTCCTTCAAAAATTCCGGAGGTATTTTCTGTCATCCTCTCCTATTTTCATTTTCTTTCTTTTTTTCTTTTTTTTTGGCCTGTTCCTTCTCCACTAGGTATGGATTAAGTAGGAACGCAGAACAGAAGTGGTTCATTTTATGATGAGAATTTTGTCGAAAATGATCACAAACTTTTCTTCTCTTTAGTTTTCTCATCACAGAAGGTCGAAAGACCAAGCAGATGAATTAATATGGGTCAAGAATATTGATGGGATTTTTTTTGCTATTAGGTTTTTTCTTGCACGAAAATTCTCATTATTTGTAATGATTGAACTTCGTTGTTTTGTTCCATCTTATTCTGTATATATAAGCGCATCAACGAGGGTAGTTTAGGGAAATGTAGCCCGCTCTGCAGCCTCAAAAAAAAAATTATTATTTTTATTCAGTGATCCAACAAACAGGAGCCCAAGCTACTTTAGATGCTGATTAACAACGACAATGTTCATTTTCATTGTTGATTGAATCCCAGTTCAATTAGGTAAGCTCTACATATGTATGTATTTTCTGGTTGAAGAATGCAACCTGTAACACGTCGAAGAATCCTTCATTCGGTTATAGTTGACCATGCTTCTCGTCTCATACAGTTTTGATTGTCCATAATCAGTGGCTGAGTGGGCGAAGGATTTTTCAAACGACCTATAGATGTCGAAACGAGCGGGCAAGCAGGACATCCCCCCAGTTTTTTCGCTACTTTTTTTTCTTAAGGGCTGCAATGAAAAATATTGAGGGAGAAATTTTTTGTTGTTAAGTTTATCACCCAGATATTGACCTATTTCGACACCAGTGAAATATTATTTAGACTTGGCGAAATTTTGAAGTTCGTCTATATTCAAATACTGATGGATTATTAAACTTTTATGACGACTTTCAGCCCAATTGAATCAAAAATTATTTAAAAATAAACCATTACTTTTGTTTTAGGCCCAAATGATACCCACCATGTAATCATGTAATCAGCTAAGAGAAAATACTGTGCTCCTTGTGGTCTTCTAGATCGTGTCTATTCAGTTTCTTCACTCCTCTCGGAGGTATCTTCTTCTGCTCCTTCATTCGCTTCATATTTTTCTCAAGAATGTCGGTATGGCTGTGCTTCTCCATATACTGGATAACCGCGATCAATTAATTTGCGACTATAATCGGTTCGTGAAAAGAAATTCAATGGGCCGATTAGCGGCCATTACACATGGATGAGTGGTATATGGATGCTTCGCGTCATCCATTTTTTAGCTTCTTCCGATATCGAATCTTTTCCGCCGTTTTAAAACTCCCTCTCTGTCATCCTCTCTCGCTACCCAAGTCTCATTGTGAACGTATACTTACCATTCTTCAGCAGCCATAAAAAATTAGCGTCTGTAAAATGCTGCGTCGTGCAAAAAAAAATAAGTAGCAAAGACTGGCTGTTTTTTTCTTTTTCTTTTTTAATCATTATAGCCTATAAACTCATTGAATTACAAATGAAATGCATCGAAAGTAGCCTACCTATACGTTGTGCAGCTGAAAACAAAATCGTGTTTAGCTCGTTTGAAGAAAAATAATCATAAATTTGCGATTTTAATTTTATGAAGTGAACTGCAGTGGTTCGGGAATTGTGCTAATAGGTTTTTTGGCCAGTTAAATGGGACAATATGTGTATGTAAAATATAGAAAGGCGTGCAGATTTCAGCTAATAGTAGCTGAACATCTGCATGAAGTGACTATTTAGTTTTTAGTGTATAATGCATGTATGTGCATCATTAAAAGTAGGCTAAGCTGAATTTGCCTTTTATTGTCTATAAGAAAGAGTACTAATAAGGCCTACCCTGGAAGTTATTATTAAACCTGATATTTGAGTTATAGTCGTTTCCATGATGGTGTCCAACGCCCCGTCCCACTTATGAAGTCCCTAATTGTAGGTAAAATAAATTCATTCGAAATTTGTTTCAAATTGTGGGCTTATTTGGATGAAAAAATTGAATTTTTCGAATAAAATTTCACAACATAACTATTCGAAATAGTTGGTATCTAAAAACTTAAAAACAAAACATTGATGACTTTTTTGTAAGTAACGATTAGGGCTAATTCTATTGAGTAATACAGTCCCCTACGGATAGCTATTCCTTTAATTTTTGAAATTTATATACACTTATACATTGTTCATAAAATCATTCGGTTTTATTTACTGCAACCCAACAGCGAAACTCCCTGGAGTTTGCGAGTACGATTATGTACTTACAATTACTATTAATGAGCAAAGTAGTTCTTGGTCTTGGATAAGAACGAATTCTAAAATGTTCGCAGTCTTGCTGCTTGAATAATTTTAAATATTTGGTATTGAATTTTTTTTCTTTCATATTTTTGAAGAACATTAAAGGTCAATTTAATTTAGGGATTGATAATATAGTAAAAATCTTGAAAGACTTTATCGTTCAAAACCGAGAACAAAACCAAGACTCAGACTTAGAGTACTGATGCAAAACCAATACCTACCGAATGTATCTACCAGATCAAGGTCAAGATGGAGACTATCAATGACTTGGTATTAGTTTTGTTCATCACTTCTTCCAATTTTTATGAATCTATATTTTTAAACAATAAAATAGAGCTCTGTCAACGTCGTCTTTTGTATTTTGTGAAATCCCACCCGTAAAGAGAACAAATGGGTTTTGACATATTTCTAAGTGCTCAATGAAATATTGACCTTGACCCAGTTTTTGTTTTAAAAAGTTATCAGACAAATTGCTCGTTTTCTGGATTTTGTAAATTTCCACCACTAATGGTGTCAAATTGGTTCTTACATATTTCTCAAATATCTCTTATTCCATCAGGAGGAGAAGTCGCCCAGTGAATTATTAGAGGGTGTAATATCACCGAAATTTCAGAAAATTTGAAACCTTGCTTATTTTGTCTGTCCCTATGTTTTGATTAAAATTTGATCTTGAATTTTATTGAAAGTCAATCCTTTCTAATGAACGAAAAAATTCTACATTTTTGTGTTTTTATTGCTAATTTCGCTGCCCATGTATTATAGTCGTACAGGTTTAATAGAATCGATAACAAATGTTTTTCAATCAATAATCTGCCTGGAACACAGCTAAACAATTAGTTTTATTGTATTTCGTCTTCAAATAATTTTCTTTTCTATGTTTTGACACAAAAATTCTCCATTGACATTTACCTTCAATCAGACAATTATCATTTAATAACCATCTTGTAGCACTCAGTAATCATTTTAGTCTTCGTACTGCCTAACTAATATGGATGTTGATTCCAATTTTCACCTCTTATCAATTATTTTGTGTAAAGTACTTCCCGATCTTCAGTTTTCCCATAAATTTGTATAGCTATAACGTCAACGTAATTTTTATTTAATCATTTCAGAAGATAATTTATAATTTTTATTGTTCTACGCCACGACTGCAAAAATTGTCGTACCGTAACGAAAAAAACGTTTGAAAAAACTGGCATCTTCACCTATGTTATAAATTAATGTTTTTTATCCATAAATACCCAAAATCATGTTTCGATGCTTATTTCGTGTTCTTTCTCTCTTCAACCTCCACTTTATTGAAGTTCTCACGGTTGCAAAAATTCCGTCCGTACTCGACAAGTGAGTCGCTTGTCGATAAAAGGTGGTAATTACGATTAGGTATTTCATTCGCATATAGTAATACGATTCGAGAAGATGTTTTAATGGACGTCGTGGAAAACGTCAATAAAAATGTATATTTCTCGATCGAAATTCGCAGAACCATTCGGCTATATTCAGAATGCAAAAGGTCCGAGGTCTTCTGACACGACTCCAATAAAATACACACGCGCACACACGCACACAAAAAAAAATGAAGAAAAAACATCATCATCATAACCCCTTGCCTAAAAAACATAGTTCTCCAGTGAAATCATATCGGCCAGAGGTTAAGTTAGGGGCCAGAAAAAAATAGAAAACCTGATGTTGTAAAGCCAAAATGTTTTTACGCCGAATATAATACGATCTGGAATAGGTTTTCTTTTTTTTTTTTTTAATGAATGAAGAAAAAACTTTATTCTGCCTCACTGAATCTAACGTCGCTGCATATTTTTTTACTGTAAATACTTTTTTTTCCTTTCCTGCTTTTATGGGGCCGGAAGTGAAATGATGGCGAACAAAGACTTGAAACACCATCCTAATTTTGTTTTTGCTCATTTTTTACTTAACCTAATGGTTCTTTCACACGGCGATTCAGGAATCGCGATTCGTTTAACCAATTCACGATTTAAGATGAACTGTGCTTTAATTCACGCTCGATTCATGAATGCAATACCTAATTTGTTTATCTACCTAAATGCTTTAAATGAATCTTTTTGATCGCATTAGACCGAATTGGTTGGATCAATTTTTCTATAAAATGTTTTAAATGAATAATGAACATCCTTAGATGGTTTGTGCCAACTTTGTTTCTAAAGCTCTATTCTGAGAGCTGTATGTAATTAAAGTTCGAAAGTTTCAATTTTGAACCTGTTCTTTTCAAAGTTAGTTCTCTATTCTACTTAATCGTTTTAGTATCGGTTTTTTCTTCCTCAGTAAAGAGCTAAGTTAGTTTAACTGTCAGATTGTGTCAAGAGTTAAATAGGGTTTTAGCACTACCTGACTTAAATTACTTAGCTGGCTATTGAAAAACCAGCCCTTAGACTTTTAATTTGGTGTCGGTATTGAGAATTAAAAACTTGGACAACTAAGAGCTTTAATTAATTTTTAAAGTTTTTGCTAAATGCTTTAAAAGTTTTAGTTCTGGACCTGCTCTGCACGAAAGTTAGTTTTCAGTTTTACTTTGTAGTTTTTTACTAAGAACTGTACTATTGTTTGAAAGTTTTCATTGATTGTTTAAATCCTGACCTGTTCTTTTGAAAGTTAGTTCTGAGTTCTATATAGTTTTTGTGTCAGTTTTGATAAATGAAAATTCAAAACCTGAAAATTCAAGTGCTCATTTTTATCAAATCAAATAGCCAGTTTGTGAAAAAAAAGAAAATGACAGAATACATAAAATTGCTGCATTTTTTGCAAAATCAAACAATCCCATATACTATCATGTAACCTAACCATGATTAGATACCCTGCTATCACACTTCACAAAAAGAATCACAATTGCAATGGTACTCGATTATACTCAATCGGAATTCGGATTCACATAAAAGAATCACACTACACAAACAACCGCCGAAATATTCACATATGGTTGTATTGTTGTTTGGTCTGTCAGCTATATAAATTGCAATTTGTAAATCACCGTGTAAAAAGGATATAAGGGTTTTTTTATTCGGCAATTCAGGAATTGCAATTTATTTAGCTGATTTATGATTCAAGAAGAATTATGCGAGCTATTCACAAATGTGATACTTGTTAAATGTGGTATATTTGAGTTATTTTCTTATAGTAGGTATTTACAAAAAGAATCATGATTCCAATGGTACTCCATTTCATCTGATCGGAATTGTAATTCACAAAAAAGAATCACGCTACAAAAATCATCGTCTGAATGTTCACATAATGATGTGTTGTTGTTCGTTATCTCAACTATGTGAATCACAATTTATTTATCTCCGTGTGAAAGGGGTCTAAATGTTTGATAAAGAATGAAATAATTTGTGTTACATTCTCTCTCTAAAATCATGTTGTTGAACTTTGTATAGCTACATGTGCCAAATTCATAAATATCAAAAAAATTATAGAATTAAAATTATTAAATAGGCATAGGAGATTGATTGTTAAAACATGGCCTATCCTGACTTTTCAACTAATAAAAATTACTTCTCCTATAAAATTGTTCCTATTAGTGCTGATTGTACCAAATAGTTGAACCACTGATGAGTAGGGTTTAACTTTATTTTACCATGAATCTTATCAGTTAAACCTAATTTAGATCAAAATTGAAAATTGGTACAACCGGACCTTAAAGTTTTTAAAAATTTGATAAAGTTTCTTCGTCTATTACAGTTTTTTTCGTCTATAATTTTTTCGTCTATAATTTTTTCGTCTCCGAATGTTTTCGATTTTATATCATGAAAAAAATTATCAAAGTATCCACAGTTTTGGTTCTGAAAATTTGGAAAAATCATTTTCCTCTTTTTTATAACTATAATCTTTTGTGTTCAAATAATTCTCGGGTAGAAAATTCCAGCAGGTTTCCTTGTTTATTATCCAGATAAATTTTAAGAGATTTTTAAACAGCTCTAATGGGAAAATGTAAAAATTTGAAAGTATTTAACAATTTGTGATTAACATAGGTTAGTTCAATTTCCTATTGGGTTTTTAGAAAATTTTTTAATTTTTAAATTGGTTTTGTAAAGTAGCAAGTAGTTCCACACCTTCCCTTCAGAAGTTTTTGAATTTTACTTGTGGAACTATGGAAGTATGAAAAGTGATGAAAAAGGCTCATCTCAAAATATTTCAAGAAGGAAAGATAAATTAAACCAAAGCATCTCAACAGAAAACTGAATTGCTTTTATTTTATTTGCTGAGCAATCATTTAATAACTTCGGTACGTTTTTTATAATTTCACAATACAACTTATTCAATATGAATTTCCTTGACACTTCATTTAAACGTGTATAATTTTTATCCAGCATTGCCAAATACTTCTGATTTTGTGATTTTTTTTTGTATTTATTTACTTATTTATTTATTTATCATTTATCTACTTAAATTTTTTTTTTTATTTACGGAAACCTACGTTTTCTAGCGTGATTTGATGCGCTAGAAAGGTCCTTCGCTGCATTTTTTTACAAATTTTGAAAGATGTTTTTTTATTTTTTTGTTTCTTTGCATCACCCCATCTGGAAAAACACCTCAACCGGCATTCATATCTCCATGACTAAATGTGAAACTCGTAGCCAACTTTCTTCTATTATGTATCGAAGAAGTTAAAAAATTTTGTTTCACGCTCTATACATATAAGTTAGGCCTAGGTCTTTTCCATTATCTATATGGTGTCTCAATAATAGTAAGCTTACTAATATATGTGACGAAATTAAAAATTTTTTTTTTTTAAATATCATTTCCAGCCACTTGCAGCGAAATTATTAATTCTGTGGTTATTTTTCCACTGCAGGGGAAGGGAAAAGGTATGGCTCTTTCACATATGGTTCCACTTTGTATCGAGCTCATACATCGCACCATAGTAAAGTGCCAGTAAATGCATCACTGTATACTCGACCATCCAACAAATTAATACCAAATTTACGATTATATTCGTTAGTGCTCAAATATCTTACTTATGGTTTGTTCATAAAAAACCAAGTTTGCGTTAATTAATGACTAGTAATGTCTAAGACTCGTACTGCACGATTTTTCTCCCTCTGCGTTCATTCGCGGCCAATAGAATAAAAGCCGAGGTTTTTCTCTCTCTGTCTGTTTATCTTTCTTTCTCTCTTTTTTCTTTTTTTCTTTTTCTTTTCTTTTTTTTTTCTTAGGTAAACTTGTACACGTACCCGGAAAATAAAACAATAAATAAACGCGGCGGTGAAAAAAAATTACTTCGAAAATGGCGTAAACAGGCGGAGCTATTAGCTGAGGCCACTATAAAAACGATCGTTAATTCGCAATCAGTGTCGAAAAAATATTTTTTACCGTGTGGGAATGTTACGAATTTACCGTTAATATTTTTTTTTTTGCGCCTAAGAAAACCTTAACGAAACAAATTGTGGAGAGTAACGATATTGAGAGAGATAGACAGAGAAAGAGGAAAAAACAGAAATCAAAATCTTAAAATTTATTTCAAATAGACTACTTACCTACCAAAATAATTCAGCCTTAGGCCTGGATGAAGTCGGATATTTTCGTATAATGGTTTGAATCTTCCTCTAATCCGTTACCCCCGCCGAGTTTAAAAATTCTATAAATTATTAAACAAAAAAAAAAAAGTGAATTTGCCCTGTGTTAGTACCTATAAGTATAATATAAGTGTAATAATCTCGGTGATATTTCAAACATCTGCTATAAGTACATATATCTGACCTAAACATATTTTGCACACTTGAATGGTATATTCGGTGAGAAATACCTCTACCGTTAATTATGAATATAATCGCTGGGTACGTACACCCGACAATAATCTAATATTGTATTTTCTACTCCATTCAGAAAATTATCGGGGACGGAACTCTGTAACATTTAACCGTATTTTTCTGTGGAGGAGATACGATGAGCTGCTCTAAATAATATAAGTAATTATTTTTCCATTCTCGTATACGAATTTTCCCATTCGCTCCTCCCTAAAAAAATTTTTCAAGTCAGTGTCATTGACCAGGAGTAAGATTGAATCATGATCCATCTTTAATTAAACTCACTAAATCTGATTTCGTGAAAATTCGCTCATCGTGAGTTAGCCTGTATGCTGTGCCGACTGTCTGCATAATCTGTTACAAATAATCAATAGTCTTATTTATTAGAATATTTCTGATTCAATTTTCGTCGTTTACGATGGTTTGCGATTCCTGTTGTTATTAGGTTATAGGCTATTTATTTTTCCAATATTATTTGCAATAGGCGATTTTTCCGTACAAGACTTTTTTTTTTCTGTAACTTATTTCAAAATAAATATAGGTGTGTATGGATGTTAAATTCCTCCTTTGTTCTCTCTGATACGTTAAAAGTTTTATCTAAAATTCGAAATAGAATAAAAATTTATCTTTTCTAAACTTTTTATGATTCCTTATTTTGTTTGATGATTTTAGTAGAAAATTAATACTTGTTCTTTAAAATTTCCCAGGGTAATTTTTTGGCATAATTTTTAGTTAATCAATGATTTCTCTGAATTTTATGATTTTGATTTCACGTATACTTACTCGTATTGACAATAGAATTAATAGTTTTGGCCAGTCTTCAAAGGGGCTTCGATATTCCGTATACGCAGTGAGTGACGGTAATTTTAATATACTGGAACCTTAAGTTAATGTTTTCCACAGCACCTCATAAAAATTTTCATTTGTAATGATATTATTATAGCCTATAGACGTGCAGAACAAGTTTCAAACGTTGACTACCGACTCCAAGTTGGAAAAAAAAATCCAATGAGACGCAGTGAAAGGCGATGCCTTATCTAATCCTTATGGGCGTTTATTTTTATAAATTATTATTATACTTTAGGTAGTGTGTAATATTTTTAACGAATTTTCAACGCATTTATATCATTTTTAATTTTGTCTGTTCAGAATGATCTCACGCCTGTCTCTGTAGATAGGTACTATTTTTCCTGCAATAGGCTTTATGTTTTTTTTTTTTTTCGAAAATTTTAATTCTCACAGCAGTTTATTAAAGATTCCGAGAAACTGATAAACGTGTAATCAGCTCGAAATAGAAAAGAGAAAGAAAGTGAGAGAGAATGATAAAGAGACAGATTGAGAGAAAATTAACGAAGTTTATTTACGATCGTCGTTCTTCACTAATGGAAGTCCGTATTCAAAATTAACTGGTATTCTAATTTGAGATTTTAATATAATATAATATTAATACTGATTAATCGTCAACAATTAATTTAAAGTGTCTTTTTTCTCTTCTTTTTCTTCTTCTACTTCTACTTCGTACTAGCTATATTAATTACATTTATTTTTAGTCCCCTTTGATTCCTCTCTTTATCGAAAATTTGATATCTTCATTAGAAAGTGTTGGCGAGGGGGGGATCAGGTGGGAAATGCGAATAACAATACACTCGCATTAACCCAGTCATTCATGAAAACAAGATTTTTTTTTTAATTTTTGGCCGAATGATGCTTTAACGCTCAGATGAACCGGTTTAAATCGTTTCGTTTACACACATTTTTTTTTTTTTTTTTTTTTTGTCAACTTGAGGATCTTGTATCATAATAATATACTGTAGTCAAAAAAATATCTGCGAAGTGTTAGGATAGCTCATAAAGAAAGAGATGATGTGAGACGGTAATATCGTTCGATTCTTCCAACCGTTAAAATCGGGGGCCTCGATTAATGGTATCGATGTTAACTCTGATTGGTTACATGTTAAATACTAATGACATGCATTAGTCATTATTAACACATTCGACAGACAGTTTGCATATGTGTGCGTGTGAATGTGTAATAAAAGTAGAACGCGTATATAATATTGATGCGAAGATTTTTCGGCATCGCATATACTGTGCCACTTTTTTCTCCTGAACTAATTAGTAGTAAGTTGGTATATACCTTATTTTGTCCAGAATATTACATTTACAGTCTGTAACGGCTATACGTTAGAAGAATCAGAAGCTTGTATTTGTAATTTTGTATCTTATGGCCTGTTAATATTTCCGTGTGTGTGTGTGTGTGTGTGCTCGCGCGCGTCCGTGCGTCCGTGTGTGTGTATGTGATGGGTTTTTATTTATTTTTTCTAGACTCCTTCAAAATTCTTTAATCGATTACCTACCATTACTAATTGGTATATTGAATGAGAGTAGGTAGGTACCCACTACTTACATATGCTACTCTGTAACGTTTATTTGATTGACTTTTCCATGGCCCTGAACACCTATAGAAGTAACATTGAAAGTTCATTTTCCGAAAAATTTTACGCCGTTGTTTTTGTTTTTGTTGCTATTGTTGATGTTCTTTCTTTTCTTTTTTCTTTTTTTTTTTCTTTTTTTTTTTTTTACACCTTAAACGCAGGCAATTTTTAAAGTGACCAAACTCGTTTTTTCCACAAGAACACAACGTGAACTAATAATTAAAGTTTGTTTCCGAATTATTTCTGCAAAGAATGTTTTGCATTTACAAACTGGTCGAAAAGTTTTTCTGTTTTCATTATGAAGCTTTCTGTAACCCGCGTGATTTATTATCGGTCAATGATTTTTCAAATCAGTTTTCAACTCTTACATTTTTTTTTAAACGTATATCTGCGTATATTTTTTATGCATTTTTGTTATGGCTTATCAATAATCCTTACTGAAATTTCTACTTTTCTTGAAATAGAATTTGTAGAGTTGTGCGAATCGAGAGAATTCGACGTTCTAAAAAAAGGGAGGAGAAAAATTCATAACTGAAAAAAAAAAATTAATTAAATTTATTACGTTAGACGAATATCAATTATTAAGGAACAATGTTTGTTTTTAAATGTAAAAAAACCAAAAAAAAAACATTGGAGGTCTCTATTAGGGTTCTACTGGTGAGTTTTTCATTAATTGAAAATGGAATAAGGTTACTCAGCTCTTGTATGCTCAATTTTATCCATTTAATATACCTATTTCATAAAATCGCTGATACAACGAATAAATTCAAATATTAATTAAGATTCTTTCGATCGTTTACACTATTCTTGCCTATTCACTCGGGGAAAGGGAGATGCCAAAAAAATTACATAGCTTCAATAATTCGTTTTTTTACAAAAAAAAAAAAATGGCTGGCTTCAAATTTTGTTTTTTGTAAGGTGTTGAATGCGTACCTACATGTTTCGTTTAAATTGTCCTGTATTACGATATTATAGATAAATTATGCTACATTTCTGTTTCAAAATGTCCTTCTTCAAATTGTAATGAAGTTGATTTTTTTCATCGAATAAATGATCTATATACCTTGCTCGGTTTTTCATTTGAGAACTTGGCATCCAAGGTGACCTAGCCACCTAGGTTATGATTCGTACTTGATTTTACCTTCTTACCCTAAGCTGAAACTTAGTTTTGAATGCAATCCATCGATGGGATGCAAGTGGTAGAGTTAACAAAGTTGCAGCGGACTTATTCATTCTAGCTCATTTAGCGACAAATCAACCTCGCAATTATTTACCTAATTTTTCAACAAATGACGTTGACTTTTCTTTGAAAGAGATTTTAGCCCCATGCATCCTTTGTCTTTTGAGCCTACTTAATCAGATTTTTGTCTTCTTGTACGAATTTTTGTGCGCGAATGGGTACCTATACCTACCTTCGTACATCACGTATCTATTAAACGATTGCCGTAAAATATGGCCCAAGCTATAGACCTATTTGTTGACCATAATTATACGTTTATACATTTTTGATATCATTCTCTGTAATGTATTATAAGTATTTGGCTTATAGTTATCATTTCTTCTCAATTTTGTTTTTTCTTTTTAACTGATTCAAACCTGTGTCAAATTTATTTCGATTAATTCAATCGAAAGCAAGAAAACACTAGCCAAATCCAAATCGCCGCATCCATTTCTTCTATGTATCCATTCATTACGTACTATACATTATACCCCGTTCCAGCGAACTGGTAATGTATTCTACGTTCATAAGCCCCAAATAAAACATGGGGAGTTACGCGTGTACGCCATTTTGGCGAATTTAAATACGAGTCGATTAATCGCGTTAATCCGGTTCGATGATTAACGATAATAGGCGTTTGTAAATGGACGAACGTTGAGGAAGCGATTGCCGAGTGAGCGAAGCAAGAAGGAGTCGTCATAACCCATGAGGAATAAAAAAAAATAAAAAATTGAAATTGAAAAAATAAAAAAAAGTTTTGAAAAAAAGAGAAACGCCTAAAGAGATAGTCACAGATTAAGAGGGTTAAAGCTGTATACAGAATTATGGGAAATCCCGTCCCTATCCTCTCTGTCCACCATTCACCCTCTCTCTTCCTCATCTGTTCTCGCGGTAATCAAAAAGCGCAGGGGGTTCATTTGTGAGGCGATTACGTAAAATCAACCCTTTACCGTTTACCTTATAATCTGTTGGCGGCACCCTTCTCGTTTACGTGTTTTTGCCACCGTTCGTACCCTTCCCTGCTCTTCCCCTTCCCAACACTCTCTCGCAGGCTCGTATACAGTAGTAGGCCTACGCCATGGATGCAGGTACCACCGAATAACGGTTAGACGCTGGTATTCGGCGGTGGTGACGGTAAAGATGGGGGTGGAGGAGCGTAGGGGGACCGAAGGGAGGGTGAAACCGCTGTTTTTTGCACCCGAGTTAATTTACTCGAGATTGCGAGTAATTAGGCGGCGTGGCGGGGTTGCATTCCACACTTTTCTTCAAATTTGCCTTCTCATTCGTCACCCCTTTCTGCATCACCATCGCAGCTGAAGGATGTTTGGAAGATTCGCCGCTCGAGTAATCGAATTAAGGCCTACCTCAGCGAAATACACCCCCACAGCTTACAGTCCACCGAAGATTCGATTGTGCCGGAAGTATACGAATATCGAGGGTGCGTTTATCGCGGGAAGGAGAAACCTGCGCTACCTACCGAATTACAAAAGCCATAAATTAAAAAATGAAATACTGAGATGAAAAAAAAAAGTTACGAACGAACGTTTCGGTGATTAACGACCAGAAGACGGCTGCTCATTATCAACTAAATAGTATAGACCTCTGGTTTCGATAGCCATGTGGACCCCTTTTCTCATTCTTTCTAGCTGCCCTCTTCGTTCGCCTCCTCGACAGGACGAAAATCGTAAATTTCGTCTTGTTGTGTACGCTATGTGGTTACCTGGGCGCGTTCCTACTTTGCGTTTGTTATTATATAAAAGGTTCGCAATATAGTCGTTTCTATTTGTTGATAATTATTCTGCCAGGGTTTGTATGGATCAGTGTAAATTACTCGTTGTTAAATATTGTAGCACGAGCTCATTGGTTAATGACTGGAGGGTGGTTTTGTGTAGTGCGTATACGCCTATAGTCGAAGTGGCATCCATATCGTAAAATACTTATTTTTTTCATGGTATAGTCTAATGGAAATATTTTGTTGGATCCATGTGAAGGGAACCTTACCACTGTCTGTCTTCTGTACTTACTCTTGAATGATTCAACTCTGTCGCTTCAAATTAACAAAATTTCTCTAACATCTTTACGAAAAGTTTGATTATATATATTTTAATCTTCTCTGAGCTTTGCTGTTTCATCTCTCTAATAGTTTTTTTTGTGCTGGTTGTCTGTCTGTCTGTCACCATACCATACGCAGTAATCAGCTTTCGACGATTGACACTAAAACAAACATTTGAACAGACGTTGCGTTGGACTGAGTCTACTTCTTATACGTAGATGCTCTAGACTTACTCTCTATTCTCTGGACTGATGGAGCACTAAGTATGCTGCTAAAATATTCTCCGGATTTTTTTCGTGTCGGTTCTTTCACTTAATGCAGCTAACAGAATTGAATTTTCACCCGATACTTGTTGGAGCAATTTATTCATCAATCTTACTCTGGAGAATGCTGCTGACGAAGTGGATGATGGCGTTGAACTTTTTCTAACATCAAGCAAAAGAATGGCTCGAATTATATTTCCCCCTTTATTTACTTCACAATATAACCTAACAATCGTCCTGCTCGATAAATTACGAAGACTAGATATAAATTAATAATAAATCAACACTTGGTAATTTCGTATTCAAATCTTCTCCTTGTAGTGTTCTGTATTTACAACAGCAATGGCGAATGAAGTGAAGATTTTCGTTTTCACGTTCGCCGTTTCTGTTTGAACCTTGAGGGATAATAATTTCGCCCGACCATATCCATCGATCTACTTTATAATTTTCAGCTAAACTCCTTAAAACTGAGCTCAACGCGACTGATGGTTACACGCCGAAGGCCATCCATTTTCAACCTTTCTTATTCGTCATCAATGTATATCCAGAATTTGCCAAGTTCTGCGATATTGTCCAGCAGTGATCGAATGCACGCGCCGCAAGACCTGTCCAGCTTAAAAGCGATTATAATTTATTTATTTTCAAACCTCACTGTAGCAGCCTTCTCGCAGGCCAATTTGCTACGCATCTCCAAAAAAGGCGATCATTGAATACATATTTCGAACGTGCTGGAAAACATTCATTTCAATTTTTTCCCTGTATAACAGTACATTTACCCCATCACTACTCTTTTCGTCATTCATCATTTACTGTGGCTCACTCAGCTGGTGCCAGTTGACCTTAAAATCACTTGGTTTTTTCTTGCTCTTTTTTCCTCTTCATATAAATATCATCTCTTTTTGCCTTTTTGCCTTTTTTTTTTTTTTTTTGTTCCCAGAGTATTTATGTAACGACGAATTCACACAATGTCACTTTTCCACCCTCATTTTTTCTCTATCCTTCTCTAGAGCCTATATACGAAGGTATAATATACGCTATATAGCTATTCATTTTTATATAGGTTTCTTTTTCTTTCTCACTACTGTTATATTATGACTATAGATGTGTTCATATCGACTTCATTTTGGTTCGTTCGAATTTTCGACGGTGGTCCGTCTTAATTTTATTTCCACCGCGCAGCTATTATTAGCCAGGTAAGTCTTTTTTCTTCACTTCTTATATGTATTATAGGAAGTATCCCATAGACCAGAGTAGGTATACAATACCCAATGGAAATACCTCTAGAGTCTAGATGCTTTTACTAAATATTTAGAGTGTATTAAAAGACATTTTTGAACGACCAAATTAAATAATGTGAAGGCGATGGATATAGGTAAGTGAGAGGGTTTTTTTTTGTTTTGTTTTGTTTTATTTTTCTTCTTCTTTTCCTTTTTTTTTTTTTTTTTTTTTTGAAAGTAATTATGGCGTTGTGATAAGTTAATAAAGTGTACGTATAGGGATATCGAATTTCTGAATGAAGTCTGATAAGCGTTCAGTCGTGAAGTATGATTTTGAAGAACACGATAAGTTATTTCTTTTGTGATTTGCAAAAAGTAGAACTCAGGATGAATGGCGCGTCACGAGGCGAGGTTGAAAGTGAGGGTGAATGGTGGCCTCAGTGGGTAGGTAAATCAAGCACAAACACGTTTAACTGAACATTTTATTCATTTCTTGAGTTTTATGATCGATAAACCATTACATATGATGTCGTTAGCCACCCATAAAAAAGACTTCGGCTATGCTGTAGCTCTTATATTGAGATGTTTACCTCAAGACAGCTTCTATGAAACGTTAAGTTTAATATCACCAGCCGGTGAGGCGAAGAAATGGATTTTCTCATTTTCAATAATTCCCAGCGCATTTTTTGCTAAAAATCAAATTAAAAAAAATAAGAACTTGTAATCATTTGACGTTTGACATAAAAAATTGATTTTTGCACTTTTCTAACCAAAAATATATGACTAATAAGATGAGAATTTTACAAAAATAATGGATTTTTAATGTGTAAACATCTTAGTGCTTGGTCTGTGGTAGGGGCTAAATGAGAATTACAATGGTCAGATTCGCGTAGTTGTAACTCTTACAATTGTAACTCTCATTTGTGTGTGTTACATGACACATAGGCGTGCGGTTGTGTGCGTGTGCAACGCATTGACGCACATAACCACACCATTATTATGTTTACACATCAATCCTTCATGAGTATAGCCAGTACTCGCCCCTCTTTTAAAATGTTTTTTATTTGTTAGTTTTCCCCATTCTTTCCGGGAGCTGTAAGTAGAGATAAGAAATGTTCCAAAATTTTCTTGACTTCATGATTCTTTCTCAGTTTGAATAATCTTGTAGTTTAGCACTTCTAATATTATCTAATTATTTTTGTAAATTCATGCTTCCTCCTCATTGATGGAACGTGGATGGAGAATTGCACCCAACTATATGTATATTAATAGTTTTTCCTTTATGTACCTATCAGTGAATTACTCTAATAATTTTCATTTCGACTTTTAATTTGTGACCACAATGGACGTGTGGCAGAAGACGATTATTCTGAGCCCAATAAGTATCAATGTTTTGTGAAACAGCGTGTTATCATCATTGCGATAAACTAGTATTGTTTATAAAATATAGCCTGATATTAGTGAAAAACTATTATTGGCTATTGTTGGTAATTTTAGAATAAATTCCTGTTTCATGAACACTTTGTAATATAATATTATTGATAAGAAAAAATATGTTCAAAAAGTTGACATGTTTCACGTCTGGATGCCATCGTCGGGGGTGTATATTTTTGAATAAGGTCTAGGATGTCTAGGTATAGGATGTTCATAGTTCGTATTCTAAAATAACATTTTCCTTTGCTTTCAGATATTCCAGAAATATTTTTAAAGCCTATTGAGTAATTCTTCATGATATCATTGAATTTTTTACTTTTAGAAAATTGACTGAATTTTTGTAGGTTAGCGAATGATTCGTAAAAAGATTTGTGAAATCGTCGAACATATCATCAATCGCTCGTAACAGTGATTCGGCTTCCCGCATACCTTTTCATCGCATCGTCGGAATTGGTATTTCCTGGAAGTTTACGTTTTTCTTTTTTTTTCTTTTATAGAGAAGTCTAGCTCTGGCGGGCCTATTTTCGTATTTTCAAAAATCACCTGTGGTCCGCAGATACCTACTTTATATGGAAAAAATACTTATTTTCAATGCTATTTTATAAAAGAAAAAAAAATGGAGTCCAGTTTTTTATTCTCTTTCAATTTAATTTTTGCACACTGTAAATCTGAATCTGCAAGTATTAATTGGCAGCAATAAGGTAAAAAAGCTTACCGCAATAAAATTCGACAACCTTCTCTGATAATCGATTACCTAGTTTTCATTGATCTTTCAATAAGTGGTGTTTGATCCTATGTTTTCATCGGGCCTATTAAAAATTCATAGAAAATACTGATTGTTCCCAGACGATGTGTCGCTGCAAGTGAAGAAAAGAATTCATCTCTACACCTACGTTGTAATTTGCATGACCTTGATGTCATATATTATTCGATTCTACATCAAATTCAGGTTATTTTCTTCGCCTCCTGCAGTTTATCGAATACCATCACTCACCATACACCTATACAGTAGTACTGTAATATCCATACCAATGTAAAATAACGGGGTTAAAAAAAAAAAAAAGCAGGAGAAAGAAATTTGATTTATTTTAGCGCGCATGAGGGTAACATAAAATCGAAAACGAATTCTTTGTCCAACATTATTACCAACCCCGTCGTCCAAAACGAAAAAAAAAAGACAACTTAGAAACAATATATGTATAGGTTATATATTTTGGTTTTCTTTTATTTATTCTTTTTTCTGTGGCAAACACAATAATATCTGAAAATCGTGAACGTCCTTGCATTTGTACCGTATTAAATAAAGAAAAAAAGGAAAACAAAAAAAAAAGTAAAAGAAAGAAAAAAAGGTACTGTCCACCTAGAACGAAGGGTTGTTGGTAGTTGGTTTATGTTATGTCTGTATGCGAAAAGGAGTAAAAACGAAAAAGGAAAAGATAATGGTCATAGCTAGAATGTTTTAGTGCACGCGTGATATATGTATAGGAGACTATTATTCGTGTACGGAGGGTTTTCTTGACGATATGGTACTTTGATGACGAATGAACCAAGTACACGAGCAACCATACCATAATAAAACATATTCGGATGTTTGTGTTAACGAACGCGCGCACACACCATTTCGCAGCGAGAAAAATAAAAACGAAAAATAGGAAAGGGCGAAACGATTTTTTGGTCATAATCCAGAAAAGAAGAATTGCGAATGGAAATGGGTTCGTCATCTTATTGTCTTTTTCGCTATTATTTCGAGTCCTCCTGAGGCCAATTACGATAATAAACGGCGGCGGCGATGACGATCATGTAAAAACATCGACCGTCGAAGATCGAACGGTGGTTTTTATTTTTCTTCTTGGGGATGTCAAGAAAAACAGGACGTAAAAATAATGAAAATTTCGCGAGTCGCGCGTCCAGTCGTATAGGGTTGCTGTTTGCAATTGGAATAGCGCCTATACGGTACTCGAGTATGCAACACATCAGACGTGTGTATGTCTCGACAACGCTGCGTCGCTGCCGCCTCGCCGTGCTTTAGTTGGTCTTTCGACAATTTAGAGTAATCGAACAGTAAGTAAGTAAATTGGATTTCTATTTTGAGCTGGGGAAACGTCGCCAGAGGCCAGACGCTGTGCTGTAAACTTATTATAATTATAGCTAATTGCAACTAGTTTTAGGTCAAACGAAAAATAAGTGTATGTTGAACTGTTGCGAAAGCCATGTTTAGGGGGCGTGGGAGAAAAACGAAAATTGCTATTTAAAATTTTTTAAATTTCAAACAGCTAAAAAAAGTCATCAAATTCCACCAATTACTAAATATACATGCAACTAGTCAATTTTTCCAACTTCTGAAATATTTTTGGAGGAATCTCCCTCTTACCCCTTTCTTAACTACGTTCCTTGTACTGTTAGCTACTGCAATGTACTGATAACCACTTAGAGCATTGCGTTCGAACTGAAGGAAAGCAGTTTGAGCTTTTTTTTTTGTAATTTATGCTAGTCTTTATTTGGTTTTGTTATGTGCAGGTACATACTGTAGCGGCTGAACTTGCCGCCAATAATTTGCGCCATGGCTCAGTGAATATAGTTGCTGACTTTTGGTGGCAATAGGAAGGTATACTACTGGTCGACAGTTTTATTCCCCAGACTGGCAGAATACCAACATTGGTTATTGCAATGTAAGACGAAGATAGTGCACTAATGGCACTATCTCTCAAAAGACGCTTTGCCAGTGTTAGTTCTGCTAAGCGTCACCCTAGATGTTGAGGGTGTTAAGTGCAGGTAAACTAGAGTGGAGAATATATAGGTTGATTGAAGATGAATGGAGAAGACATACTCCACTCCATTTGCACTAACTGGAGGAGTGGTAGTCTAGCCTACTTGTGATCTACCATCCATCAAAATTGTATTGCACTCTTCTATACTGGGGAAGGTGGTGTGGCATCTAAATGGCACATATCAGCCTCATCTCTCGACACCATTAATTGGCGCTGGGGCTGAGTGAATATGGTTGACAACTTTGGATGGCAATCAAAGTAGGTATCCTGCTGTTTGACATCTCTATTCCTTGGACTGGCAGAATACCTACACATACTAAATACTCACATTCACAGTTTACTGAATTTAATTTTGTTCAGTTTCCATTCTATTTCTCATGGAAATTCTAACTTTTCATGAATAATATTTAACACTTTATCTCTACCAATTTTATTTGTATCAACTTCAAACCAGCACCAGTTGATTTCTCATTGAATTTTAAGTCAGAAAAGTTTATTTTCAACTTTCAAATATGTACTAGCCACTTTTTGTATTAATAAAACTGTAACGATATATTTCTACTCCTTAACACTCATATTCATATATTGTCACATCAGGCAATAATTGTCATTCACCCTTACGGCTATATGACGATGAAATGCAGTAAACATAATACGGATGCCACATTGGAATGTTATTGCATCATGCAATATAACACTCTCACTCGCACATTCATGTCCGCACCTGTCATAACCTTTACTTAACCGCTGAATGCATTGACAATTTACAATTAAAAGAGAGAAAGTATGAATCACCTAAAACAATACCTATACTTTCAGGAATCTTCTGGAATCTTCTAAAAGAACTATCTAGACCAAGCCACATAATTAGTGGGAGGATAATCAATCATCTCATTGGTCAATCAAGACATTCTTCATCTCTCACCATTATTTTATACTTATCCGCTCGCAAGTCTGTCATTAATATAATTAGAGTACATGAAATGTATACTTCACTTCATGAAAAACTTTTGAATGGTCATCTTCTTTAATAACCATACCTGGTAACTCTTTTAGTTACACAGTCTCTTATAACTGTTAACTGTTAAGGGTCTCAATAGACGAGTCTGTTACTGTTAGTATAATCTGTACTTTGTTACATTAAAATCTGTTATTGAAGTCATTAAATGTTGATTGGAACTTAGTCTAATTGTTTTGAGTTTATCAATCAGTCACAGGCAAAGTTGCTGTCGAAAAAACCTAAATGGTGTGTATTTTTCCTGCAAGAAACATCGAAATTACCACCCTGTATATAGGCTACCATACACTTTAATTACATCCTAAAATGAGTAATCGCGTCTGGTGAATATCAGCTCGAATATTCGGTGCTTATTTCTCTTTTCAAAATTATGCAAAGCAGATTTACAATCGAATCGCACTAATATGCCTCTACAGAGTGGGCTACATACATTTTATATTCCACGATTTCAACATTTATCGTTTCGAGACCATCGAAATTCACCCCTTTCTTCATATAGGCTAGGCGGAAAAGCGCCATCGCCGAATGTAAGCGGACGCTTGTTTTTGATACAAGTCTACAAAGCGAAGATGGTGCAGGGTAAAGAAGGTATCGTTTACTCGGATGCAATCGCAGTGTTATTAAATTAACAATTAGAAACGCGCAACCTCAAAACTGTACAAACAAATTCTGCAGATTTGATGTATCATATTATTTGTCCGCCGTTGCCATAACATTTTTCTCGCTAGTCGCTGTGCACCACTAGTACATATAATATACTACATACTATGTGCTGGGAGTCACGCAGCCACCGCCGCCGCCATCAGTGTTCGTCTATTGCAAAGCAAATATTGTCGAGGGACTTCAATTGTATATAATATGTACATGCGGAAAGGGAGAGGTTGCAGACAGGGAGACAGCAGAAATAGAGACAGGAGAAGAAAAAAAGTGCTTGTCGAGAATATTAGCTTCGGCGTGGAGCAAACACAAGGGAGCTAGTCCACACGATGCTCTGTATATATAGCTTCTTGCGATTTTCTCTGTCTGCTGTGCAGAACCTTCATCTCTCTAAAGCTTTCTTTCGACTATTTGTTATTCTTTTCAGGGTTTTTTTTTTGTGACTTCTTTTTTCCTCTCTAGATATGTCAGTTTATGGAAAGTGTTTGCTGTCGCGTTTGTTCATATTATCAATACACGCACCCACCGTATATTTGCATACATTGTCAGTTTGTCTGCCAAAACAAAATGAAATATTTTTTTTATACATACAGAAAAATTCGTGATACGCAGAAAAACTATCGTGGTATAGTTGGATTTGTTTTCACCCGTTTTTTTACGTACATGTATATATATATCATAAATATATGTATTTAAATATAAGTATATATATCTATAAATACGAAGGGAGAGAGAAAAAAGACAGAAAATTGTAAAAATACGTGATTTTGCAATAATACGATGGAAATTTGAGTTTGGATTGATGTCGAATGTTGACGCGAGTGGTGCGAATGCGGGTGATGAAATATGTGGTAAAAGAAAATAGATTACCTATATACCATTATATTATAGTTGTCAAATCATTGCGTTCACTTGTTATAAATCAATTTTGATCTGGAAATGCGAAATAGCTTTCACGAATGTTGTTGACCATGTATTCCATTGGGTGTCTTGTAATTAAAATCGCAAAAATATATGCCATAATGATACCACCATGAATACCTTTTTCATCATTGATGAAAACTCTTAATATTGGAGGTATAAGTTCCTTTTTCAACATCCTGATGAGAGTCGAATCATTTAGAAGTTATATCTTTACAAACTGTGAAGTGTCGCGAATAATTTTTCATCGCTTTTGAAAACTGCATTATAAATTTATTAGCAGCCTTCTTCAGTGTTTGGTGACGTTTTGCAATTCTGTAAATTTCTATACATCTTGCCGCTGACAAGTAGCCAGTTAAAGGTTCGGGTGATTATGTGCACGCACGCATCGATTGCTGAAGAGGGGGGCTCTGTTGCTTTCATACAATAACATATTCTTCAAATTAATTATTTACTTTTTTTTTGAGGTATTTTTTAATCAAATTTTTTCATTTTATGCATGAATTTTTCCAATATTTTTCTAATGATCGACGATTTTCCGAATTGTTTACCGTGAAAATTCTGAAGGAAGCATTTTTACCTCCACTCCAATTTTTACTCAAAAATTCTATCCGAAATTTTTGTATTTCATTTTTCATTTTCATGTAAAATATCGACAAGTATTTAATTCTGTTGTAAAATAATCTAGCTATAGACCGAATTTTCATTGCTAAAATTGAAGAATCTGTTTTCGAGCAATATCTTTACGTCTATTTTTATACGCTTTTATTCTACTCACTCAATTTGTTGAAGTACACTGGATGACCAACTTTAGCGCTGCTTTCACATGTTGCGACACACGCACACATACACACATATCCGTTTTTATCAGTTGTTTTTCTCTTTTGCTAGTATTTCTCTTTTGTTATCTTAAAATAAGTAAAAGTGTAGCCTACCTACAAATTATGGATATATCATGCGAATGTAAATATCCACTTTAATTCGCGTTATTATGCAAAGGTGGTATTTTTTGGGAGAGTAAAAAACTATCAGTTATCATATCTTATCAATTGCTTGCTTTTTCATCGTAAGTTTCATCGCTTACTAAATCCATGACCTTGGTGTCATGGTAGCAACTTGTACTTTCATCAAAATACCTTATGTCCTAATCTTATCAAGGATGGGAATTTTTTTCTCAAATTATAAAAGCGTATTTTTTTAAAACTAGTTTTTTAATCTACATTTATTGTTTTACCTAACACTTGCTGTTTTTGAAATATTTTTCATACTTTGTCCTTCATGCGCATTTGAATTTGAATTATTACTTGGCCTATATACGTAGTAGGTACGTACACTCGATTACACTTCCTTACAGTTAATGAAAATTCGTTAATTTTGATGAAAAATCTATGATTTGTTCTTGGAGTTGATCGATATTTAAAAGGAAAATTGAAGTTTTTTCAGTGGTTATTACGGTTGGTCATTACATGTTTAGGAAACTGATTATTTGAAATCAATTCATAACTTACTGATCGAGAAAGGGCGTAGATAGCTCTGTCATAAGGAGGGGGTTCACATATTCTGAGTGGTCTCTTCTCTCCACCCTCGCATCAAAACAAATTACCCAAATCGACGAAAATACTACCTATTTTTTAGATACCTGTTTAAGAGTTTTTTTCTTTGAATAAAGGGGTTCAGATCCTCCCGGATACTCTTTTACATATGCCCTTATGATCAAGAGTCAGAGAGTGGATTTCAGTGATAGAAGTTCATGTATAGAACTTTAATTTCGTATCATCTGAACAATTTCATCGGTTGAGTATACTTTCATTCACCATTGAGTATCAGCGCATGACTGTTTTCTCTGTACATTTATCTTGTGTGTAAACAAAACAATTTCAGTCCCTACAGGCTTATTATGTCATTCGCTATTTGGTTAATCGTAGAACGTCGAAGGCAGTACCGGTACCCCAACGGCAGAGTCAGTGATAAGGTTTCGAAAATCAGTTACACCATTTTTTTTGTCTTACTTAATAAATAGGTGTGGGGATATGTCGAAAGGTTACTGGAAAAGACGCTGACAGTCTACGAAACCAATTCGTGTGCAACCGCCACCAAAGACGATTTTCAGCACACAAGAAGTTGTGGAAAATGCTGAGCTATCGGTGGGAGCTCAAGTGCATTCGTCGTCAAATCGCGGGAATTTGATCTGCGTTATCGTCGTCATCGTTGAAAGCCTTAGAAATGCAAACAGACTGCCATAAAGTGGCAAAAAAACAAAACAAAAAAAGCACTGCTCAAGTACCTACCACCATGAAATCGACGTAGGCCCTCTACGAAACGATTGGTTTACCTATGCTAATGTCAATCTTATTTCACAAATGACTTGGATCTGCCTAAAAAAACTCAGTTTTTAAGAAATGTAAGAAACAGTGAGCCTATATCTAGCTTTCTACCGAGAGTATAGAAAATAGAAAATGTTGTTAATTAGCTGTTGAGTGGTGCTATTTTCGTCTATGGAACCTTAAATTCAATGATCTCAATCGAATTTTAGTTTGAATTTTTATTTCTCATTGAGATCTTTAAGAGTAGGTATGAGTCCATAACACAAAGCTATTAACAGAAAACATAGGCTAAGCCTATACTAACATTCACACAATAATGAAAAGATGATGTTTTTCAAATGAGTTATAATTATTATTTTGGCCTACTAAAAAAAAGTATTTCTCTTACGTTTTCTGATTTTCAGTCACGTAAATATGCCAAAAAAATAAAAATAAAGAAAGTAGATATCTAAAATAATCACAAAAAATTCTAACTTTAGAAATGTTTTATCAGTAATTTAATGAAATATTTGTCGAAAAAGAAATGCGAATTCGTGCAAAAAATTTTTTTTTAATTGGGTATTTTCTTCGCGCAATTAGTGATTCTTTTCGGCTGAAATTTCGTGAAACTTTTCTGTTCATTGGATTTTTAATCCAATTTTTATGCATTTGATATCCTTATATTTTTTCCGGTGACTGCAGTCGCGGTTATACTTTTGAATTTGGTCAAACATTCTGGAAGAATTGAGAAATTCATTTCTTCGCGCCATTCATAGATTCATCTTTTTTTCATTCAAAAGCTCTTATAGTTCTCTGAATATTTTTTATACCTACTCAACGTTTATGCTACTCAAATTATTATACCATTTTAGGCGCTTAACGTCTATGTCTACTTTTTTGCCAAAACCTATAATGATCATAATGATCCAAATGATCCAATTCCATCCCGTAAGCTGTTATAAATTTTCTTTGAGACATTTCCATAGCTAAATTCTTCACTGCAAGGGTCATAGATTGGACTTTATTTATACGTTCACGCGTGTCGAGGGAAATCAAATTTTTTCAACTTTTTCAACCATTAAACATATTATTGTAGGCAAACACGCTGAGTTGCAAGTTTCTAACCATTCAATTATTGATACTTTCTGAAAAAAATAAAGGAATAAGATGGAAAAGGGGATAAAGAAAAAAAGTTAACAACGATAAAACGAATTTTATAAATTACTTTTCGTTGCTAATGAATTAATTAGCGTCGAGAAATAAAAAAAATTTTGGAACTTTTTTTCCCTTTCTTTTGTCTTTCTTTTTTTTTCTTTTTTTTTTTTTTTTTTTTTTTACTAGATTATTACATAAATAAGTATTTTGGAGAAAACGTTCCCCTAATCGCGAAGATGGAAAAGTTATTTAAAAGTTACTCCAGAGAGTATAAATACTAAATAGGTATATATATATAGGATTTAATTCAAAAAAAAAGGAGGAATTACTTGAGTAGTAGATGTTTTTTTTTTCATTATTTTCCCTTTACCCTTTAACGCTTCTCTTCGTCATAATTTTCGAAGCCATTAAACTTTTCTTTATGCGAAATTAGAGGGGCCGCGCCTCTTTTTCATTATTCTTATTATTTTTATCATCATCATCATTGTAGTAAATCGTCATCGCTGAGGTTATTATCGTTGGTAAATCTTTTGTAAGTCGAAAGAGTTTTCTGAGTATAACATGACACGGATTTCACTTTTTAGATAGTGTCGTTTTTCTCGTGTCCCCTCTCTCCCCACTTCGCCAACGTCCATCCATTGTAAACGATCTTTCTAATTTAGAAAAACTTTTTTCTCTACTATACCCCTGTTTCTACCCCTAAAACTCCTTTCCCCGCTCAAATTCTGGTCGAAGTTTTTCCATATGCAGCAGTAAGGGTAGGCCTAAACGCATGTAGGCCCAAAATGTGCGTTCATGTTGCTGCATTGTATAGGCCTGTGCCTTCCTTCAACAGGGTTTATGTGGGAAGGGGTTAAAGCAGCAGTCGTTTTACATTTACGTTGATAAATAATGAAGCGGGTTATGTTTACCCCGTGTCAAATTTACTTACACCCTCTTATTTTAACAGGCGACTTGTGACGTTTAGTTGGGGATGCAGAGATGAGCTCGGCATATATACCTCCGAGATAAAGATAAATTTTGGTTGTCGTTTTTCTTCTCGCCGAATGAGACGACGACAATGAGGAGGAAAAATAATGTACGTGCGTGTGCGTTTTATCGTGTAATGAACGCTTAATTTTTTAATAAACCCCGTTTTCGATGGCGAAAATAAAATTATGGCGAAAGAGGAAGAGAAACGGGGAAAAATGCGGAAAACCCAGCCTATCCCTTCAAACTGAGAGAAGGAAGCCAATAAACTTGTTCGTAGTCGCTAGGAAGAAAATGGGTGAAAATGGTTAGCGTTAATTGTTTTTACTAGTTTGACCACGAGTTTGTGTGGTCTAAAAATGTTGCGTAAGCCTATAAGATCTCAAATGGAATGTGAAGTTGTGAGGCTGTGAGCTAAACGTACATTCTAACGGTAATGAATTCAACGAATCAGTGGGTATTGATTTTCGAAGACAAGAATTACATTTTAATTGAAAAATTAATCCGTTTCAGGTTTTACCTGCGTAGGTATGTATTTATATTCTTTTCAGGAAATATCTATGAACAAAAAATTGATTCTTCAAATTGTTAAAATTTCTTGTTTTAATTGTGCATTTTTTCTGCAAAATAAAACAATTGAAATTTTTTTATTTATTTTGGTAAATTTTTCAGCACAGATGGTATTCTTTAAAGGGGCCAAGTTTTTGATTCTGAATTCTTTTAATCGTACTTATAGCCTATGTGAAACTAAACGAACAGGTAATAATTTAGGTATATACTACTGTGAATCCCATTTAATCTAAAAAATTTATTTCGAAGCTTTATTGAGAAAACTGAAGTATAGCATTTTTGATTTATCGTACAAGTTGACCAAACAAAATATCTGGTCATTTTGAATATAATGAAAAATTAATATCATTTTAACTTTCAACTTTATAAGTTGTTTAATAGCCTACGTTAAATTTCGTATAGTTTTGACTATTTGTCAGTGGTCTGTGAGTGGCAATCACTTTGATCATGGGAGAGCACTCAAATTTATTTTTTAATAGTAGTTAGCTAAAAATTGAAAAACTGCAATTTGTACAGTTTGGTTTATAACATAAGACCGAACTTAATTTTTATCTTTTACGAAGATTCCATAAATGCCTTGAACAATTAGTTATAAGTTAGAGCACAGATGTGAATGCAGAAAACTATTTTGGAAAACGTTTAACATTTTTGGGAAGGCGAGTTGAAAGGTGTGAATTTTATTTTTATGGACGATGAAAAGTGGGTAAAAGTTTTAGCCAGAGAAAAAATTTCGGGGGATTAGCCGTCAAACACTCCCCGTCATATACGTGCTCGAGTTACTCAAATTTACAACAATACAAAAAATTATTTATTACTTCAAGAAATAAATTAATAAAAATAAGAAAAGTGTTTGAAACTCTGAGTCTGCGCTTTTTATTCTCTACAGTATCACAAATAATAGAAATGATCTCATGATCTTATGCAAATAAACTATGACAATTTCAAATATTTTGATAATAACTTTAACCCGTCGCTTAAAATCGTAAGTTGAATTTCATCTTTCATATATAGCCTATAACTCCTTCACTTTTCCGCCAACTAAACCCTTCAATGTTTGCGGCCATTATTTGTTTCGCTAATTGATTTGTGAACAAGTATGCATCGCCATCTTTCACCCCTTCTCTCCTGAAATCCATGACCTTTGAAAATTCGTGGGTATCGCCCACACACCCATCTACCCTTCCACTTCATTCTTTTCATCCGATGAGAATCTAATTTAAAAAACGAACCTATAAACTGAAAAAAAAAAAATTCATAACTCCCCTTTCGTATGTGTTTTGGGGCGTGAAAAACTTAAAGCTCGCAACTTTCGTGCTATTAATTTCTATTCGAAAATTTTCTCATTTAATTACAACCCTACGGTTATTTACTCGGTACTTAATATTCAGAAAGTTAAAGGGTTTGGTCTACAAATAATAATTTTTCGTTGCGAGGGATGTTTTTTTTTTCGTTTTTTTCTCACTCATAAAACCGGATTAATTATATATCTAATGGGTGTGTTTACCCTACCTGATAGACTTTTTTTTTTTGTTGTTCCAGTTCAAGAATTAAAAAAGGGGACGTGTCAGGTTTTCGACATATTTTGTAGCCCAATCAACGCTTGTGGCCTCTTTTTGATATTTTAATAGTTCACGATGTGGCATCAAATTTCTAATTCGAGTACATACATTAGAATTGGATTAAGAACAATTGAAAAACAAAAAAATTTATTCGAAATTACTGTTTATCATTTATAAATATTTAATCTTTTAAATTCTGTTGTGGTTATAAACTCGGTGTGGTCGTCGTGGCCTGTATTTGTCACGCATAAGAAAGTTAAATCGGTTCATCGATTCGAATTCGAACATTGTCATTGTGAAAATTATCAATTCGACGAACGGTGTCCGGTTTATTCAATAAATTTTACGTTGAAGATTAAAAACGTTGTAATTGCTTTCCACCTTGACTACCTACTACGTTGGAAGCTATAACTTAATTAATTAGACTAACTGGTGAAGAAAGTGAAAGTCGAGAAGAGGCAAAGGTAAATTTTGCGAAGACGTAATAATATACCGTTTTGTGGCGCAAATATTCGTTTCGAGAAATTTTGAAGTGTTTTAATTGAAACATATGGTGTGTTACCTTATTCACCTCCATTTTGTAGCCTTACTCGTCTCTGCCATATTGAGCCAAAAATCACATGTACCTACTCGTCCCCAAATGACTGAGTCGATTACGTACCTCTTTTCACCGTCTCGTCCCCAACAAAAAAAACAGTTCAATTTACATAATAAACATCCGATTCAATCAAGTAATTACCTATCCATCAGTCAACAGTCAACCCAATTATAAGTAAATTATTATAAAAAGAGAAACATAAAATAACTGAATATTAGTCAAACTGATAGGAAAAAAATAGTAATAGGAACTGTGATAAGTAAGACCAAAAATTGTATGTTATAACATGTTTTAAACTGTAAGTATCTATATATAAATATAATGGAATGGCATTTCTTTTGATTTGCTATTAGGTTCAACCTTGTCAAAATGAATAGCTTCAACTAGTGAATTTACCGCATCTTTTAGATGTATCAATACATAAAATAATATATGTTAATATATGTTATAGATATACATTGTGAGATAAAAAAGTACATTCATTCACTTAGAACTTCATTATGGGTGAATTACAAGTAATTCCCCGACTCGATAGATACTTATACTTATACTCCAAGTTTTTAAATGGGCATGAATAATAACCAATAGGTTATGTAATGCCGAGAAACACTTTGATTGGGACCAGTAAGGTAATTCCCGAGAAATGAATTATATTAATCAATAGTGAATTTGATTGTTGAAAAATTTCTGAATTATATTCACCCATGTAAATTCGTCATCCAACTTCCTTATAATTAGGCTACTGTGACATCAAATTCTAGAAAAATCAGGCTGTTTTCGTCAGTGGATACCTATGCGTTAATGTCCACACCAGATGTGAATTTAGCGTCTGCTGGTAATGAAAAGTTGTGAAACTGAAAGTAAAATTTATTATTTTGATCGTACCTAGCCTATTGTTGAAGGAAATTGTGATGGCTTTATGCCAGAAGGGAATCAGAGTGATAATGAAAAGCTAAGGGTGTGAAATTGTTAAACGATCGGTAAGGGAGAAAATATTCGAAGAAAGTTGGGAACCACTGAATTAAACCAATAGATCTATCTATGTTTGACAAATGAGAGTAGTAGCAAAGAACTCGTTGCCACTCACACTTATCAGGCCATATTTTTAAACATTTTTTTCTCTAAGTGAAAGCACTTAAGTAACCTTTCCCAATATTGAAACCACAGATGAAAAATCACTGATGGTTTTTTCTCGCTTAGGGATCGATTGAGAATATGGCCCACACTCTTCTTAGATTTTTTTTCTCCCTGTTTTAGCTCTTATTTTATTGTTGTTTTTTTACTACAGTGAAAGATTCGTGAAATAAATTCATGGAAATGATTCTAGTTAACCATTTTAGTGACAATTACCTAACTTATTTGTTTCTTTGGAGACGTCGAAGTCGTCACGTAAATTAATATTTATTTTTCTCACAATAAACACGTTCTAGTGCACTTTCTTTTCTATAGGCAATTGTTTTGAATTCTCTTCGCTTATATGATCAATGCTTGTGTCCCTTTTCAGATGAAAGCTGTTCGTGTACGTAGCATAGATCTACAGTGGGCTATTATTGAATTGTAGTCATTTCGATGTTTTCATCTTTAAAAGTCATCATAAGTTATTATACACGATACTTTTCAACGAATTCGATACAATCGAAATAAACAATTCTCTTTCATTTCATTTCGTCTCCAAATGGGGTGAAAACTTCGAATTCAAGCTTTTATTTTACTGAAAAATAACTGAAGGAATTTATTTTAATATTCTTATACCTGAGCTCACTAATATTTACAAATAAGTAACTTTTTTCGTTTGGAGATAACAAATGAATCGCAATTTTCCCCCCTTCGCATCTTCAAATAAGATGGTTCCATCGTAAGGAAAGGTGTTCACTTATTTTTTATCTTCCCTTCTGATCGCTCCCCTGCCATAACACGACCGTCACCGCCATCACTAAATATACGCTGTATTTAGATTTCATGGTTTTTTTTTGGCTAAGGCGTTAAAAACCCCCAAAGGTTTCGCTTATCTGTGCCCCAGCTTCTTTTCTATTTAACTGACTAAATAAGGGACACAGTCAGAAAATTTTCGGAAGAGATCAACTTAAAAACATAAAAAACTCTAATGTAGTAGCAGCTCCGTTAGAAAAATTGGGTTTTCCAAAAGCGATTGTATTAAATTTTATAGTTATTGACCTACAACTACACACTTTAAAATCATGACGTACGTTGCGTAAGTACCTTCCGACCTATCCGTAACGAAGTTAGTATCATGTTATACATTAGATTATAGTAAATATTTGTTTCAAATTTTGTAGCTATTGGTCCAAAATTAAACATTTTATAGTCAATCAAAACAAAAATAGTGGTATCGGAAGTACTGTCCGGCCTATCCACACCAAAATCAATATATCTGGTTCATGGCTCAATACTAATATTCGTACCAAATTTCTTGACCATCTGACAAAAACTGTTACAGATACCTATTGTGATAACAAGGAAATGGAATACGCATAGTTTATTGTATATAACTATGTACGAATTTCAGCGAATAGTTCCAAAATTTTCTTGAGGTCATAAAAATGAAACGAAAAACGTACTTCTACCCCCGGAATCCAATACCGGATTAGAATTAATTAGTAGATTTTCATGGAAAACCTACTGAAAAATTTTTCTCATTAAAAGCTAAAGAGGTGTTTTCATACAGACTAAGGATAAGGTCACTACAATGTATGCAGTGCCATTTACACTTTATATGTTCGATGGATGGTAGCCTACTCTGAACAATCTGGCCACCAATAAAAACAAAAATAGAGATATTGCAAATACGCTCTGGCCGATAAGTACCAAACTCAGTTAGTCAGGTCCTTGGTGTAATGCTAATGTTCGTATACAATATTTCGTGACTATCAGCCAAAAACTGTGACCTGGGGAGCTATTCCACTAACATTTTACATCGTTTCAGCCACTTACGACCTTCACGCCTCCTTTTACGTGACGTAAAATCCCGATAGAATCTCACAGATCCATCCGCCAAATTAAGTTTGCATAGCCGGCGTAAGTGGCCGAAACGATGTGTAGTGTTAGTGGAATGATTATATTCGTTCATCTCCACTCAGTGAGCATCGTCGAAAACTTTTCCACAACTTGTTTGCGACTCGTGTTCGAACGAAATCACTTCTTAACCAACACGGGTGGCCATGATCCCAAAATCGATGCATTGTTAATTAATTTTTTCCAAAATTTGTATCGACACCCTCGTTAATTCGGGTCATTTTTTTGTTTTAGGTAAGTGCTTATTGTGGCTGCAACTGTAAATAAATTTCTCTCATGATTCCTCGTTCAAAAATGTCCTCTCACATCGGCGTAAGTATACCTACAATCAACTTCATGAATTTGACTTTACTAAAACAATGCCGTAAATCACGTTTGATCGTGCCAAATAATGAGCGAAGTAAAAAAAAGAAGTAAAATAAAAGATGGAGAATGTTTTTTTACGAATTAAAATACTCGAGCGAGTTAAATTGCGATCAGTTTAATCGATGGAAATTATTCTGTGTATTCGTTTCGCATGTCAGCAAATATGCATTCGTGTAGTTTCTCGAAAATTTGAAACAAAATGACGGAAAGGTGAAGGGAAGAAGCATATTACACTTCAGAAGTAGGTTAATTTCGCTACGTGAAAGTTAATTTCCTATTAATTGTTCAAGTTAATTTCACGATTGTTTAAACTGATACTGATATTCCTATTGGTACGGTATATGAATAGTATTTTTCGTAGGTAAGCTACGCGAGAGTGAGTTTCCTAAAACAAAAAAAAACAAAAAAATTTATACATATATACAAAAAGTTAATTTCTCGATAATTTTTGTTTTAATTACAATTCGACGCTCTCGATGCTTTGTGAAACGTATTCGGTTGGTATTATGTTTCATAGTCAGATAGTAGGCTACAGGGGGTTTATTGATGGTTCCAATTTAGCTATATTTTTAACTTATTACTAGGCCCATTTCTCTTAATAATGAGAAATGAAAAGTTTCCGTAATCAAGCCAGCATTTTTCCATTGCAGAAGTTAGTTTCCATTTTTTTTTCAGTGAGTCTGTATTGATGTTTTTCATCTTGAAATAAGTTATTCTTTGGCAGCAGTCTAAGTATGTTTCTCCATAGTGGACCTAGGAAGATTAACCTGGCAACCTATCACGTTCCCATGAAATAATTTAGGCTTCATCCGATGTACGTGAGGCTATGGATAAAGATCGAATATTAAAAATAAATTCGGAAATAAAATTGTTCAAGGAATCTTGTAGGCCTACTAAATATCAAGGCTAAAGAATACAAATCGATAATGCTGTGAAAATACTTGTAGAAATATGATTCACCCTGTATGTATATATATATTTATTTCCACTTTTTGCTCATTTTGGCAATTTTTGGAAGTTTATGGTGCCTCCACTGTTTGACCTATGGCAATGAAACTTGGAATAGTATTAGAAGCTTTCATGGGCTAGACATTCGTGTTAAAATTTTTGAAATTCATTTGCTAGTTTTGGAGGGAGGGGTTCTGAAATTATTGCAAGCCCACCATGTCGTCATCACGATAACTCCCGTATATTAAAAGATTTTGCCTTGAAATTTTTATGACAATTGGAGACTCTGGCACTAATTAGGCAACCAGTGCGTACCTTTTGACAAACTTTGCTTTGTGTTGGGAATTTAAGGGACGTCTTTATTAGATGTATTCTAAATTGGTAAATTCAAGAAAAACGTCAAAATATGTAGAAGGTACGCTAGGGTTGCCTACGTTTTCGCCGGCATGTCTTGACATTAATAAGTAAGTTGGTCTTATGGAGCTTTACTGGTCTAGTACTATATAGTCAAAGGTTTGCGATCTTAATTCTCGAGATTAGGATAATTAATACCGAAAGATATACCTAAAAAATAACAAATATATTCCAGAAATTCTCCAGTTTGTTCTAAGTTAACAAATATTTTTGTATTTTCCACATTGAGCAACACTCGGTGAACCAGGTACTTATGCTGTAAATGCTGTATAATTACGTATGCACCGTTAAACAAATACTTAAAATAAATTTATATTTAATTTTTACCACAGACTTGTGTTTCAATCCTTCTTGTTTGAGGTAAAAGGTGAGTTACCTAATTGCCAGGTTTCGATTTTCTTTTTGAAGGCTGAGCTCATGACTGGAATTGTTTAACATTTCTCTGAATTAGCTCGTGCTAGCCGCATTCAAGTTGAAGAATAAAGTTGAAACGTGCTCGCCAATCTCAACTCTCCTTGAATATGTAAATAAACTTTATTGTGCGTCTTTGTTACATTTGTATTGATACCGATTCTTCAATGGGTAACTTTGCATTATAGTTTCCTTACACTGCAATGGTTTAACTCAAAATGTTGAAATATTACCCGAATCCGGAAGAGTTACCATAAAAATATTTACGATTCGTTACACGTTTTCGTGGTGCAGTGAAAATTTTGACGAACATAACCCATAAAAATGCGAATAATATTGTGCATGCAAAATTCTTTAGTTTTTTTGTTTTTTTTTTCTTTTTTTGTCTTCTAGTCCTTTCTCTCCTCAATGCAGAATTTTCTCGTGTACGACTCGAGGCGGATGAAAATAGTCATTTCATTTATTTAATGGTCTGAACTTCGATTGGATGTACACCGATTCCATGCACGTCTGAAGGGTAACGGTGTGTGGTGGATGTGGTGTTTGTCCTCGTTTGATTTGGCTCCAGTATAGTTACTCCGTGTGTGTGTATGTGTCTATGTATGAGTATAATATACGGTATGGTACATAGATGAGCATACTATAACTCTAGATATATTCGCTATAATATAGTCTACGGTTTACTCTACCCGTTGACGCTAAGAAGAAACTCGACGAATAAGTAATAATGGTACTTAGATAGTGAAGATGATGATGGAGGTGATGGTGGTGGTGTACGGTGGTGTACGGTGTTCGGTGTACCAGTAGCAGCAATATTATTTGTCGTTACGAATGGTTGATTATGCAAAATCATATGGATCTCGCTCTTGCTCTTTCTCCCTTCCTCGTACTCCCTACCTCTCCCTGGCATTCTGCTCTGAAATAATATCCGTATCCTCTTCTCCGTCATTTCGTTACGCTATTTTATTTCATTTCATTTTTTTAACTTCTTTTTCGACTCTTCTTGCAAACAATAAAACAATAAAATCGGATAGAAAGAAGGTAAAGAATCAAAAAAAAAAGGTATATAATATAGTGGAAAAAATAAGTAAAAAAAAAAACGATTGAACAAACCGTTCTCGAATTGCTGCTATATTTAATGTGGTCATATTTATATGGATTTTTTGGGATTGTCGATGAAGCAGCACCGCACAGAGATTCTCTTTACGTTTCGATGAAAATTGGTTATAAAAGTAACGTGCAGTTACAGTTTATCGAACCATTCGCCATAATAATATTTTCTTGCTTTTTGATTTCTTTTTCTTTCTTTTTTTTTTTTTTTTTTTTGTTTTTTCCTTTACTTCTTTTTTTTTCCGCTTTTCTTATGGTTATGGTTTTATAGCGTCGGTTTTTGTTCCATTTTTTTTTCTGAGCTTATTCCAGTGATTTATGCTATGCTATACGTAACGATTTTTAATCCGTACAATGGTATAGTCTAGCTGTTGTTTGGTGCAGTGGTTATCAGGTTATGTGTGATCGGCGTTACAGCTGAAAGGCCGTGGGTTTTAGGTTGGCTATGTTCAGTAATTACGTTAAAATTATAGTGATGGTCTGTTCAGTTGGGTCTGTCGCTGCTTTTCCAGGCAATTTGTAAAGTTCATGCAGGAACACTATTGACCAGCTAAACCATACGGCATAAATGTATGCTATTTCCCTTCAGTCAGTGAATGAAATAGCCTCAGTTGTCAAAGCTCACTAAATGAAAATTACTCACAATATATAAGCAATATAAATTAAAATTGATATACTTATAAACTTGAAAGGGATTTCTTAATAAATTATACAAAATTAGATAATTAATGCTTTTGCTCTTTCAGGGCATAAAATCGGAACGATAGAAGTGTCATCGTGATAGGCGGGTGCCAGTTCTGCGAATTTTAATATACCAATTCCGCGCGGTTCAAATTCTTCAACATTAAGCCAATTTTATAGGACATATTTGTTAGCCATTTACTTTGACACTTTAATTTTCATCTCTCTAATAAGAAATGAACATTTTGAAGTAATTATGCTTTTCTTAGGCTAAAACAATTATTTTTTTCGATCAAGCTTGAAAAATTTATTTTGCAAGGCTATTATCTGAAGGGGAAAATAAAGAAAATCGCACTAAATAACTAATAACTTGGGAATCATCTGACCAATTGAAAGAAAAATTGGTACGTCTGATCCTTACATTACAGGTAATGTTTTAATCAAATTTCGTGCCTATTGAACGAAAATTGCAACTTTTATTGAGTTTCACATCAAAAATTAGCTTCTTTAACAGCTCTAACGGATGAACCGTGAAGCCAATTGAAACCAAATTAGAAAGCATGTTACAAGAACTGCTAAAAATGTAACTTAATCGCTCATACCCAACATACCGTAAAACCAATCGGTATCAAATTTGAATGGTCTTGTTCTCGACTTAGTACTAGTGTTTGATTCGAATTTCGTGACTATCGAATAAAAATTATTCCCTGTACATACATAAATACATCTGAATTTTCTAAAATAATGCCAGAAGTTTCCTTGGGTCATGAAGAGAAAAACGTACTTATTCCCACCCCTGGGTCTTTCCATGAGCACGAAATTAAAAATGAGCGGTACTGTAGTGCTAAAATGCGCGGAACTGGCCCACTCCTCCAGAATCACTCCTATCTTGACCATGTAAGTATGTAGCTTCTTATGGCAATTGTAACTCTTTTTTTTCAATGAAATGTAGAAAATTTTTTCCAAATAATAAACAAAAAGGAATATCAACGAATGGAAACAATTATTTGAAGAATTAATATTCAAATAAAATTAACCTATAGTTTTGTTGATGAGTTCGATGATCGCTCCTGAAGAAGCCATAAATCCTCCTTTGATGTATTATCCAGAAATGTTATACTTGGTCAAAATGCTAAAACACCTATCAAGTACCTATTGATTCAAAACAGACGCAATTTTTTTTAATTAATAAAATTTTCTGAAAATATATTTTTTTAATTTTCTGTAGCCTACATTTACTCTTAAGAGAATGAGAAGTGGAATTGTAGACTATTCGGTTTGATGTATTTTTTCTCAGAAGCTCAATGAAGGTACTTCAGTAACGTTGTTTTCGGCTTAGAACGTTGTTTGAAGTTCTACAAATCTCCATACTTTTCAAAAGTTTCTCCAAAATAATGTTTTCAGGCAATGTGGCGCCGTGCGAATTTTCGTCTAGAGGTGGTTTTGAATTTTATTTTCCCATTGTTCTTTCACTTTTTTTCGCACCTTGCATGTTGTTTGTGTTTGAATTTTTTTTTTTTTCACATCTTTCTCCTAGCTCTCTAGTGGGGATTAACGCCAAATCGCCCCTCACGCTGCGCCGCCGTTTCAGCACATCGCTGAAAAAGAGAAATTCCAATTCATAACTCTTTGAATTATCCAGATTCATAAAAAAGATATTTTGGTTTTATCATTGTATGAAGAAGCTGCATAGTAATGAAAGATATCCTCGAAGTCGAAGAAACTCGTTTTCAATAGCAGGCGGAGTTAATTATGCGCTTGTGGCTTCACCTTATTTATGTGTCCCTCATGCATTATTTCCCTGTTTTTATATAATTTTATCTTCCTTTTTGCGCCTTTTTTGCGGCCCATTCGCTCTCGATAGGATGGCTTTAGCCACAGAAACACACTATTAGGTCATTTTTCGTGATAGTATTTGTGTGACATAACTAATAAGCAACTGATATCACTGAACAATGATTGTTTTGAATCTCACGTCAATTTTTCGTTCCGAGATCTATGTTGGAGAGTGTTGGCCTCATCGGTTAGATTATTTGACATACATCGCCAATATAAAATAAGCTACTTTAAAATTGATGAAATCAAAAACCGGCCGATACAAATACTCGATGCAGACCTAATCTGAATGTGATTCCTAGTTAAAAGTTTGTTTGCATCGAATACTAAAAATTTTATTTTAATTAAGAATGAAATTCATTTGAACTTTTCAATGTTCAAAAAAAAGTTTTAACAGAAAAACAAAAAGATTCCCCTAAATAAGGTTTAATAAATGTTAAAAAATCAACTAATTAGGTCTTGCCTAATTATTAGTACCGGTGCTTAGTTTTGCGAGGTCTCAGGCAACATAAAATTCGAAACCAGGAAATTTACCCCTCCAATTTCTATTTTTCATCACATTTTCTCCCATTGATTTTTTTTTTTTTTTTTTTTTGTGAGACTTCTTTTCCCCTTACACTTGCTCCAAAGCTTAAGGTCTTTCATAAAGTGCGCAACCTCAGGCAGTCGCCAGAGCTTTTATGCCCGAAAACCGGCTCTGCTGATTATTGCGATTGCTGTACAACAAAGTAAACTTACGAAATTTTGATTTCGGTTTCCTTAGGTTTCCCGAGAAAAAAATTAAAAATTAAAAAATATGCAAGTTCGCCCTCCAGCCGGTTCTGTTCTAAGGCAGTGACCGTTTCTACGCAGTTAACCTTGTAATTATTCCTGAACAATTTTTTTTACCTCGACATCGTTATCTGGAATCTCTTACCTGTGTGTCTGAAACTGTGCGCCCAGTCACCTATTTGCAATTTTTGGAAAGTTTTATCTTGACAATTGGTTGCATGTCTATACTCTCGTTATCGATTCAAAAAATAAAAAATAAATAAATGAATACTAGCTTCTTTTGGCCGCCTCGTTTGTACAGTTTATAACTTATTATAATATATATTATATGTTTTTATTATCTCGCCAATTATTATTTCCTATAACCGGAGCATCGGTTTTATGATGGAATTTCGTTTCTTTATCGTCGATTCGCATCTCCTTCCAATATTTTCTTTCCTTAATGATCGACTGCCGAGGATTTTTCTTTTTTTCGCTTTGTTGTATTGCTGCTGCGATTCCTCTACTATATTATGCATAAATCTTTTTTTTTTTTTTTTTTTGGCTGCATCCATTTAAAAGACAGTATTTTTCTTTTTTCTCTACCTGTGCCTATATGAAATCGTATTGTTTTGCCCGAATTCGGAAGTCTTTACTCTTTTGTATTTTCGTAGATTTGCTTGGAACAGTTTTGTTTTCGTTTGTTTGCCAAATGCGTGTTGTCCCTTATAACTAGTTGTTAAAATCAGATTAATGTTGGCCTTGCAGGAAGAGGTATACTCATTGCGGGTGGTTTTGTGTATAGACATTTTTTCGCAAATGAATAGCTGAATAGGGCTTCTAGCTGAGAAATTTTATAAGAATGATGAAATTTTGAATATTTTACGCGGTATTCTAGTAGGCTTCGTCGATAATTTTCTTGTTCTTTCTTTTGTGCACTGTTTTGATCTCTTGCTGCGACCTTTACCCCAAACCTATTTAGACCCTTTATAACAAGATTGTACGCTCTGGACTCTGTATAACGGTATCCATTCCAGTTTTCATAGAATTATGAAAAATATTTCTGATGTAGGTCCGGTCGTATTCGCAAGTATCATCATCTTCTTCCCGTTACAAATTTTTATTTCTTTTGTTAGCAAAGTTGTGTGACGTATGCGAACTGAACCTGCAACTATCGATGTAGATGCTTGAATCTGTCCCGATACACTTTCTTGCGAGTTTTTGTTTAGTTTTTGTTTCTCCCATCCTGTTATTTAAAAGTGAAGATGTTTATTTTTTTGGTTAGCTATTCAGTATCATTCGAACCTACGGCTAAAGAATTTTTCGCTAACAATCGTATTGTAAATTTAACTATAGATCGCAATATTTTCAATTAACCTGAAAATGTCAAATGTATGTACTCTGAATTTTTATCGACTTTTGATCATTTATTTCTCCCCAATTTACTTAGTCTCGAATTTAAGGCCATATGGCTCGACGTCTGGAGTTTCTGTATTGGTATCGAGTATGAGGATTGAGATTCTACGGAATCCGATGGCTGTTTTCCCTGTGTAGAATTGTAGAGAACCCCACTCCCTTGTAAGTCATCTGATTTTGTTTGAGAAAAATGCATCCGATTTATAGTGTATTTATATTAAGAAAATTAAAAAGTTTATTCGGGCGCCTTCTGGATAATTTCGTCCTCTTCGAATTATCACTTGATGATGGGACACTCTTTGGAGACAGGGATAGTTCGGAAAATATGAGCATGACGACCTGAAAAAGTGATAATGATTGGTCTTACTTCCATTTAAGATGGCGTCTATTAGAAAGTGGAGCTTAACCCCTACGATTTGTTCTCTACATGAATTTTCCAATGTGCACATTTAAGGAGGGGTGATCTAAGTGGACTATAGACCAAACTCAAGTCCAGTTTAGGTCAAGAATTTTTCAATAGCAAGTTACGTAAGGTTACATAATTGCGCGATTTATCCTGCACCCTACCCACCATTTTGTTTTATTGTTGTAATGTATTGATAATAATTTCCATTATACTAAGTGTAGAAAAAAAAAATCCGAATTCAATTATAATTTGTAGTCTGGTTCGTTCTATGAGAAATTCTAATTCTAACGATTTTGAAAAAGCTCTGGCGAATCGACAAAATTTGGGGAATTCTTTCCTGTAGAAACTTTAATGCAGAACAGCAAAATTCTCCCAAAACGAAGCAAATTCGTGAAATTTAAAACTGGTTGGTGTTTCTGGGTTGTATTTTTTTTTTTTTTCAACTATATTCGTTGAAGTCGCATCAAAGCTATTGCTTTTACGTCGACGGACGAAGAAGAATAGATAACTAGATTCTTAGCTGTATAGTTCTTATCGCCGGTATAAGTAAGGAAGACATTTCTGGATAATGACGTGCACTGCTGAAATTGTAATGGACAGTTTTACTATTAAGTAAAACTTAAATTTTTTATTACTTTTCCTGAACGAAGTAGCTTTCGTCCGACTTGACGTTTCATATTCTGCTGTAAAGGGGGAAAAAAATGAAATCGCTCAAACGTCTTTTTCTGTATATCTGCCTTTCTCCCATCTTACTGGTTTCTACGGACTCATTTGGGCTACTTGCTTCATTTCTCGGCAACGCGATACCATTTACACTAACCAGAATATCCGTTGAAATATCTATGCTGTAGCGCGGGAATAACCCGAAATAATTGCGGCATATTATATGGATTAAAATGGTAAACGACGATATGACTTGATGGTAACCAGATATCGACATAAGCTATCGTAAAAAGGAAAAAACTTATATATATATTTTTTTAAATATTTTGTATACGAATTGTACGCTGATCTATGTAGACATATTCTACTTATTTACGCTATAAGGCGAGGGCGCCGAGAGGGAGTGATGTAAATTAATTTGAGCAGCAAAATGATATCGTGTAAAAGTGAACGAGAAATGGGGGCTGGTACTAGAACATCAATCGCCATAGAGTATCGTGTACATCATAGAACGAGTTATACACGCGCATATACTTATAATAATTATTCGCGTACACCGTGTGTGTGAGTGTATCTGATAAGGTTTTACGATCGTTTCTCGAACGATTATTATATTTTCCTGTGTACATAATGCGGTTGTAAACAAGAGTTCGAAACGGTATATAACTGCCAAGAACTCGTTTGTTCGATTTGTTCGCATTATTTCGAATTATGTCGGATCAGCGCGAAGACCGTTCGGAAAAAAATTAAACGGGAGTCGTTTGTGGCCAACTAAAAACGATTAGGCGGTGATGCCCATAATACCAATATTCAGAGCGAATGCCTCGAGTAAAAAATAATGAATTCGTTTAATTATAGACTGTGGAGGGCCGAAAGTGGGCAGTGCTCGAGTTAGAAAACCGCACTATTGTCGACGAAAAATCAGAAAAAAAGTTTTTATGCGCCATAAATTGCCATAGGATTTTTGATCTGAATTATTTCATTTCGCTGACCCCTTTATGATCGTGGAACACTTCGTAGGTATCCCATGTTTTTATATTTGTTTGCAATATTCTTATTCTTTGAAACAAGAAATAAATTCGTTTTTTGTTCGTTATACGTGTTAGCCTAAGTAGATATATTTTCCTGTCTTCCCATAACAACTTACCAAAATACCAATTTTTAATATTTCTATTAATAATGGGCTCGTCTCTTTGGCATCGTAGCAGTTGACTGCTTTTTTGTCTCGTGCCAAGCAGGAAAACATGATTTCAAGTCTGTTCGATAGGGAAAAAGTGCAGAACTTTCAACACTTTTTGTTGGGTCATCGTACGAATCCTCCACACCTCGCCCCTTCTATACTCGATAATACTTTTTCCGTTACAGCATACTGGCGCATCATATATTTTGTAGCTTTTGTAATGTTGCAGCACTCCGCACTGTCGAACGTATGATGGTATTTTAGCCTACCATCCTTCTGTTTCTCCTGAGACGTGGGCCATGCGTAATGACATCATCCGTTTGACGAAATTTAACGCTTGTATAAGTATATTACTTGATTTTGTTTCAATGATTACTACAACTCACGGACAATCTTCAGTTTAGTTTATCTTTTGAGGGCTTACTATTCCACACTCCATATCAGACCTCCATACTTTTTAAAAACATACTGTTTGATTTATAAAATTATGGCTGAAGTTCTCTGTGCGAAGAGCCTGTACTACTTTTTCGAAAATACTTTTTCTCTCAAAAAGTGCCGAATTTCCTGACCCGACTCAATGGGTAAATACCGATGAAAAGTTCTCGTCTGAAAAATTAATGGTACCTATTGTGTCTTATGACTTTCGTTTTATTAAATAAGTTTTTTGAAATGTGTTCTTTGAGATATCAATTTTTTGAGTTTTTCCTCTTCATAGAACTAAAACCATTGGATACAACATACTGAGAACTAACTTTCAACAAAACTGGTCCAGAAATAAAACTTTTGAGTGTCGCACTGTTTTGCCGTAGTGCGTTTGGTGCTTGGCTTAACAATCAAAAGGTTGTTGATTCGAGACTAGCCACCATTATATTTCCGATCCAAAATAATATTTGTTCGGTTTAGTTCAATTAGTGCTGAGACATGAGATTGAAAAATTCATTCTGGCGAATCATTTACTACTAGATCCCACTAATAGTCCCCCGGCCCCCACCTCCAAAATGGATAGTTTTCCCGAGTCATCGATGATTGGGAATGAATTAGTTACCTGAATTTCCAGCGAGATGATTCTGCGATATAATTTTTCTTTAAATTTTTTGAGGGTTCAGAGGATTGTTCCCCCGTGTCTATCCAAACTTCGCCTATGCAATTACTCTCATCGATATCTATGATCTATTTACGTTTGATAAAATACTTATGTTGCTAGAGCTCATTAATCGATCACGAGAAAAATTAACTTCTTCATTGAATTTATTTTTTCTTGAAATAAGCCTTTTTCTTTTCCTCCTACAATACAACATTATTGATGACTGTGCATCAGTATACGTTCTTTCCTTCGATTGAATAAAGATTATTTATTCCGGAAAAAGCGCAGTCAAGAATTGTGGATTATCGTGTGAAGCGTTACCAACTTTTTAGAACACCCTGTAGACACAATTATCGGTTACAAAGTGAAAAAATGAATTCATTTTTGCACGGTTTTGGTATCATAGCAGCCACGAAACGGTTTTATGAAAACGTTTCTATTAGTCTTTCTCGCACTTCGACTGTTATTACGATCAAATGTGTTGATTCGTGGTTGGGTACCTACAGTGATAGTGAGGTGGGTGGTGGTGTGATAATTATATTAATGATAATATAAGCGATGGCAACAACGTTTTGTTATATCCATAATCGAGTAATAAGGTGCGTAGGATAGGATACGCTCACGAGAAAAGGGGTAGCTTCGAACCGCAAGCGAGAAACCACGAAGTCGAGTCTGGGTGGGTTATGGAGGGTCGCTGCGTGGTTAATTTGTAGGTGGCACGCGATTTTGCGTTTAATCATTTCAAGAAAACAAGCTGACGGCAAAGTGGAGAGGAAAAAATTGCTTATATAATACCGACGGCTGAGCGATATGGCTGAAAAATAATACAGTATTTGCGTGTGTATGCGTGTGTATGTATATGTATACATGAACACGTACTCGTATAAAGTACTTTTGCTGTGTACACTTCCGCACCCCCCTCCACCTTTTCACTGCTGCAGGAAATGTACGGTGAGCGTGTGTCGTTTTGGAAAATTAATAAGCTGAAATCGGCGAAGAAGGTGCACTTCTTGTCGACAAAACGGGTGAACCTAGTTTTCGATTGTTTTTCACGCCCTAATTAAAAGTATAACGAACTAATTTTAGGTTTACACGCGATCACAAAGCCGTCCCATCCATCTAGAGGCCCAGGTAATTGGTAAATGGTTTGTGGCTTTGTGTGGGACTTGGCGGAGTTGACGTTTGGTGTCAGGTGTATTGTTAAAATTTGTGTAGGTGTTAGTGAAATCGAGTTTTTTTTCTATTGTATTTAATCAGCAGAGATTCGACGTGGGATTTATGGAGTTGTTTTTAGCTAAGGTAACCTCTTAGCTATATCATCGTCCGTTACCATACTTTTGTTCATTTATATTCCTTCGACATTAGTGTCTTCTGAAAATACGATTAATGCATACCTATTATGAAGTTGGTCAAAAATCATTTATGAAAAAGAAGAAGGAAAAAAATTTCGCGCAGCAAGCCACGCTCGAAAATGTAGATTTTCTAAACTAAAGAAAAAAAAACTGAATGAAAATAAATAGATACAATAAAAATATCAAAGTATGAAAAGTATTTTGGAAGATTGCTGGGTGAAAATTACGTCTAAAATAAAGTTCAAGGAAATTTATAGTGAAGTGTAACTATTATATGAAGTAATGAAAAACGTACCTACGTAAGTTATTAAGTGATTTCTTGGCAAATAAAATAAAAGCAAGCCTGCTTTTGACCAGCTTTTTATTTCATCTGGAATTTATCTCTTTTCTTAGCAATAGTTCAAGATTTTGTTAAATCACCTCTACGGTTGATCTCGACCAAAAACAATACAGTGCTTTCCTGTGTAGATCCAAAATGCTTACCAAATTTCAAGACTATCGGATAAAAATTACGATTAGTATTGAGTTCATCGTAAGTGTATGTATACACATGAATTTCAGCTAATAATGTCAAAATTTTCATGGTGGTCATGAGATGAAAAACGAACCTACCTCATACCTCTGGGTCTCAGTACAAGATCAATTTTAGTATAATTATAGATTTTCTTCGAAAACCTACCGACATAGAAACATTTTGGTGAAATTATTTGATTTTTGAACAGAAGGGACAAACAGAATGCAGATTTCATGTTGTGTTTAATTGTGAATGCTGCAGTTTCGTGTATAATATTCTATTTGGCAAACAAAAGTTGAATATGTACTTCATTCCCGAAAAAGTTATTGAAAAATAGTTTAGAAAAAAAAATGTTACAAAATAAAGAACGTTTTTGTGTTTCCGAAAAAGACGGTCATCATTTTGTCAGACAGACGTTAAATTTCTTGCCGACTTGAAATAATAAACACCAAACAATCAAAATCCAAATGGTCGCCGTCATTTTGACGCGTTCAAAATGCGCTGAAACCCATCAAAAACCAACTTCCGGACGTAGGTACGAGAAAAACAATATCTTGTAAAAATATCAGATCGGGTGCATTTTCTCTCGTTCTCTCTGAAGGGTATTGAAAAACAACATTTTATACCCGCGATGTGGGTACAGAATTATCCTTGTACGTTTGCAAATTATAGTTACCTACGTAGGTTCTAAGTAATTCATTTTGAAAACGAGGAAATACGTTACGTTGCAGTTTTCGAAAAACTGTCTACAAATTTTTTAATCAAATTTTCAATTTTTGTATAATTTTAGATGAGAATACGAGTACATATATAATTTTTTTTTTTGGGTGGTTAGGGAAGATAGTGCTTGATTGTAAGTCTCACATAAAAGCACGTCGACATAGTTATGCTCACAGTGAAAACTTTTTCTTTTTGTATGCGTTTATTACGTTTGATCACAATTTAAGGAAGTATTGAATGTGACCACCGAAAGCTGTCAGATCGCCATCGTCAGATCAGGTAATGTGTGTCCGCGTGAGTGCGCTAGGTTTCATATCACACAACATTCTACATTATTTTATAAAATAGTATTTCTTTTAATTCGTATTCATTTTTACGTAATTACGTTTTTTTTCCTGAAGTTTCACCCTACCATCCAGCTTGAATTATATTTCTTATCAAATGAAAACTTTCATTGAAATTTTGTAATTAAAAACAATATTTTAATATACATTTAATTTAAAAAAAATTATTATAAAATAATCTTAAATGTTTTCTCATGGCTAAAATTTTATGCGGGTTGGTACTAGCGTGGGAGGAGGGGATATGCCTCCTCTCCACCCACTCCAGTTACAAATCCTGGATGGCCAAAATCACATACATACGCGTATTACATTCAATGTCCAATCGAAATATTATAAGGAAAGCACTTTGTACCTATATATGTACATATATACGTACTTGTATATAGTAATACGCAGAGCACTTAGTTTTGTTCTTGCATTTTCTTTCGTTTTTAGGTGAAATATGATGGAGGAAATGAATTTTTGCAATACATGTCGCAAAATGCCCGATTAGGTATTTATTTTCAAGGGCCAAAACATAAAATTTCCTTCCAGGAAGCAAAAATTTTTTATATGGAGCAAATGTCAGTAGAGGGAAAAAAACAAGTATTCGCTGCTACAACAAAAATGTTTGGCTCCTCTTTCCAACCAATCAGATGCCTTCCTTAATCACTCATGCGCATGTATTGCAAAAAATAGCATTTGCAACTTGGCAAGAATAGTGATCTTGACACTCACCTGCAGCTTGTGTTGCAAATCATAACTCGTCAAGAATCACTCACATTGTACTCTCATAGCAAAATATACTATTATCGTTAAAAAATAAGGGCGGTCGTAGCTGAAAATTTTTTTCTGCCATTCTTAGTTTTTGAAATAAATGACAAATTAAAAAATGGCAGATTTTTCATTAATTTACAGTTTTTTTATGGCCTATTTTTAAAAAACTATTGGCGATAAAAAAAATATTTTGTTAGAAAACTTGAGAAAATTTTCTCCTCTTTTCAGTAGTATGAACCTCAGCTTTGTAGCTTAAATAGTAGCTGATAAATGGTGAAATGAGAGAAGAGCAGTTTTTTTAAAATTAAAATGTTGTGAATGTTACAAAAAACGCAGATCAATATAAAAAAATTTGGATTGAATTTTATTATATAGATAATAATTACTATATAAATAATTTTTTTATTTTTTCTTTCTTTTTTTCTATTTTTTTTTTTTTTTTTCAATTAATTGGAGATGGAGGGCTATTTTATCTCTCCTTTCTTCCTTTGATTATGTGCGTCCTTTTATTATTGATTTAGAGATCTATGGATATTTTTGAAATTTATTATGTTCAGGCCTGTTGAAAAGTTGAGCGTAATCAAACTGTAGGCTACTTTTCTGATCAAAGGAACTCCCAATGTGAATTTCTATACCAAAAATACGATGCAAAGCACGAATTCAACGACGAATAATATATCCAAAAAGACAAACATACGAATATTGAATTGTGAACTATTTTCAAAATCAAGTAGAAATGGTTAAATTCAATTTGTATATACTTATGCGCCCATTTAAGTTTGTAATTTTTTTTTGTGGAGATTGGAGGGAAGAAATAATCTTGAATATTTACGTACATACATATGTTGGTACCAGCATGTATACCTAGTCCATTTGTTGTTCGTAAGAAATAATCAACAATTCGATGGGTAGGTTGAATATCGCCCAAGAGATTTTCACATTTCGTCTTCAGCCCCGATAATTTTACCAATTCGTCGCCACTGAATCAACGTTAGTTTGTTCGCAAAGGTAGATGTAAAATGTCGATTTTCAAAAAAATTTTCTAAAATGACTTTCTCGTAACACTGGTGAATAGCTTTTCGATTACCCACTTCGAAGTAAATTGATGGTATTTTTCGTCTGTGGCAGCTCCAGAACTGGATTGGTAGCCTATCTCGGGTGCGATAGGAGCTTCTGGAAGTGTCACCAATTTTGGTATTCCGATTTTCACAGGTGTCTGGTGTCGTTTTAACCTGCAGATGTAGGTAGGTACGTATTTTCAAAATTTACCCGCTCTCGTTATGTCTGCGCATTTCGAGCCCTCCTTCTTCTCCTCTTCATTTTTACCTCATCCTTTAATCCTTGTTGTGCCCGGTGTCACAAACCGGGTGTTCGAATTCTGAAGCCAATTAAACGTACTGCAAAACGGTACGTGGAACAACGAAAGGAGGATTCCAAATGAGGAGAAGATGGAAAAAATGTTGTCCAGACATCGGGCTGTTCGAGACTTCGACTAGGTAAAATTATTGCTACCCGATGCGAAAGCGTGATAAGTAGACATTCGGTATTATTTATTAAATAATAGTGCGAAAGAACGATACGTGTTTGTTTCGGTGGGTGTGAGTGAGTGAGTGAGTGTGTGTGAGAGTGAGGGAATGAGAAGGAGAAAGAGCGAAAGTGAGGAAGAGTCTCTTCGCACATAGGTACATATATACATATATAGGTACGTATGGTCCGAGAGAAATATCTACTCCTCTCGTATTTCAACCGGTAGTATTTTTACGCCTTGCCTTAATTTATATTTATCGGGAAAATGGCAGAAAGAGAAAAAGAAAATCGATCGGGTAAGTAGAAAAGAGAAAGAGGAAACAAACAAAAAAAAAAAAAGGGAAAAAAAGATGATATTATCGTATACGAATTGATCGTAAATTCATAATGCTCGTTTGGCCGAAACGCCAAAATTTCATTATCAAAATGGAAGTACATTATTAAAGAGTCCACCTTAGCCTATACCGAAATTCGCTCGCCCTCCCACTATACTCCATCATTACTTTAATTTCATACTTTCTTCTTTCTTTCTTTTTTTTTTACCATCTTTATCGCCCTCGAAATGAGAACAAACTGACGCACGTTACTGTTTTCTTATCCAGGGGAAGGGAGGAAAAAAAGATTTGAATAATTTTAGTTTGAAAATCTGAAAATTTAAAAATGCTCTAAATCCTTTAATTTGGTTGTCGATTTCTGTTGATACTTGGATGTTATTTTCTTGAAACTTTTAATTTTATTTTGAAAATTTGTACCTGATCTATTTTAGTTTTATAAAAACAACCCTTATTTGAAACTTAATATAAGTCAGAATGCATTTATTAGCTTACTTTGATTTAAAATTGTGGCTGAATTTTATTGCAACTAAGTTACACAATTTATTTAATTTATGAATTTTGAAAAATAGGCTCAATAGTTTCTGTATAGGATATCATTTACAATATTATTCTGTTTAAAACTGAATTTCTCTCATTCGCAGGATATAGCTTTAATGCTTGCTCAATTTATTCTGAATTACATCGCTTTTCCCAAATTATTTGAACGGGTATCTATTCTTTTTTTTTTTACCTTTGGCGTATAAATGCGCGTTGCATTTTATATTTACATCAAACCCAAGGCGTAGATAAACGGGAAGGGATTCCTATGGCTCTGGATCCCTTTTAGATTAGAAGGAAAAAAAAAGCTTGGACATGAAAAAATGGTATATTTTTTGATGGTGGAGAGGGAGGGTCAAAAAAATGACAGAGAATAAGTGTACCTCCCCTTCGATGGGGCTATCTACATCCTTGCATCGAAATAACTTTATGTACTCTTTGATCTCAGTTTAAAGTTCTCATTTTGTAGACCAGATTCAGACATTGTTTAGCACTCGTCGAGTATTTCTCTATTTTGATTTATTTTTTTGAATCAGATTTTATCCGTCTGTCTCCTTCTTCGATTAACGTCCAATTATCCATTCGGTAATAAAGTGTAGAAAAAGGCTTTGCCCTACCCATGACAGGCTCTAACATGCGTATAAAGAGAAGATGAAGGTTTAAGATAATTTCATTTTCTATATAATCGTGCGTGTAAAATGGATTAATTTATTGTTTACCAGGTATATAATTTAGACGAGTGTCTTGAGTTGAAATAAAGACGACATCATTTAGGATAAATGAATAAATAAATAAATAAATAAATAAATAAATAAATATAAAATGAAAATACGTACGATCGAATTAGTTTTGATAAGAATTCAGTTTTCTTTTTTCAGTCGGTGCATCCTTGTTTTTGGAGTTATTGTCAACCTTGGTGCATGAGAAAGTTTTCGTCTCAAATCAACTATCTTTAAATATGTATTATATGCTCCTCACCAGTGACAAATTCGTAGTTGCGGGCCATCATTAAAGGCACTAGGCTAGGCCTTTAGTTATTTTGTGACCCATCATTCGCAGGTATTTTTTTCTCGCAAATTTACTGCGTGAATTTCCTCTGATAAGTAACTTATTAACCGTTACATGTTCTTTTTCTTTCGTTCTTGCTCGCCTTTCAACAACCGCAACATTATAATCTACGAATTATTTAACAAACGAAATTATTCTTCTCTGTTTTTGAGACTTGATCTTCAGCGGTCGTATTTTACGTACGCCATTATTTTTCGGAGAATTCGTGAAATAAATATTATGAAACGACTACTGTTTTGGTATACAAACACTAAAGTGACGAATAACGGAAATATCCTACCATCACGTTTGATAATCAGCCAACAGTTCCCCTTCGTAAGATAAATTTCTTCATTTTTTTCCCTTTTATTTCTTCTATATTTTGACGTCCGAATGTCGTCTTTCTGACGAATGGTTTACAGCATAAAAAATCGTATTTGAAAAAAATAGATTACATTTTTGTGTATAGAATAAATTAGCTCTAGTTTGTATCTATTAAATAATTTTATCTACATTGTCAAATTATTACTTATCTTTGGCTACCTTCGAAGAAGAGTATCACTTAATTACCAATATAAACCCGCAGCAGTTCTATGAATTTATCAGTGTTTAATAATCGAGCGTCTGCAGCAAGAGCCCTTTCGCAGCTGGAAAATGGTCGTCAAGGAACCAAAAACGATAGAAAGATACTGAAATAATTTTTTCCGATTAGAGAAACCAGCCTTCATGTGTATACTATCGAAATTTGGTTGTAAAACGACATTAGCCTATTCTAACTGAAAAAAGCCAAGAGAAAGACACAACTTGTTTTTCTCAAACTATGGCCGTAAAGGAGGTACTTCATTGCATTTTTTAAATAAATTACTTACATTTTTTCCCACAATTTCCTCATTATCATAAAAAACCATTCTATAATCTCTCTTCTTTCACCAGTTTCGAATCTTTGCTCGTGTTGTTGAATAATTTCATACATCTCGGGTTACTTCTTAATTGAATTCACTCAAATGCTTTTCCAGTCCGAGCTCTGAATCAAAATTTTAATATTGTTAGGCCTATCGCCAGTATAAGAATAATGAATGTAATAATTACGTCGTATTTATTTAACGGGGAGGGGGAATTTTCGGGTAAGCCTACGTACTATAATAATTAATTAGCCTGCTACGAAAATATTTTCTTCATGTTTTTGAGATTCATTATCTAACATTTTATTAAGATTTGATCAATAAAAATTATTTTTGTAGCAAAATCATCGTCTTTATTGAGATATCAGTAGCATACTATTGCGTTTTCCTAAAAGTTGGAATAGGTAAGTAAAAATATTCCCAGTATTTTAACGTGTCTGATACTCGATAACACAAGTACCTACTGTACTTTGTGAATGAAGAAACAGAAGCTTCTCAAAAAGGAAACAATTAACTTGTACAATTCCATGCATAAATCCTATGAAGAATAGCTCAATTTGAATATCTGATAGTAACTATTTTTCTAACAGAACTGATTCCTGCATTCAAAACCTACGGAAGCTTAGTTTCATTGGTATACCAAAAGACTGCGTTTTCATAGTCCTTATGCTGAGAAAGAATTGTAGCAGTTGTTTATAATCTTTGAACTACTATTTTTTGAGACAATAATCACTGTTTCTTTTCACATACAATCTAATTTTCTTTTTTCAGTGATAATAAAACATTAATACTTTTTTGCAATACCCAATCGAAAAATACGTGTTTTAGTGTCCCTCAACTGAATAAAAAGTAGGAAATTTCAATACGACGCGAAAAAACATTGTCGGGGCTCATGCGCACTTTCGAGTTGACATTCTTCTCGCACGGCTCGATCTCTTTCTTGTACGACTGGACTACATTCGCAGTTTTTAGTTTTTTGTAAAGTAAAACTATTAAATTAATTATTTGTTTCTAAAAAAATTTTTTGTAATTTTTCTGTGGTTGGTGAGAGGTGCGAAGATTTTTTGGTTAAAATAAAAAGTAAAATTATCGTTATTATTTTGCTCCAAATCAAAAAAATATTTAACCCTCTTTCATTAAAAAGAAATTTTTTTTGCGTGAAGGAGTTGTTGCAAAAAATTATGTGCGACTCGGGTGCAAAGTAAGTGATTAATGTCAAAGTAAATATCCGTACTTTCCTTTCACCTAAATATAAAAGTTCACGTCACTTTTCGAAGTTAATTATTTTGGGGTGAAAGAGAAATGCCGTGAATAAATCCGTGTAAAGAAATTCCGAGGGCTCAATCCCTGAATGAACTCCAACTACAGTTCGCCAAGTTACAACTTATTAGAATTGGCAAATTCGTAGAAATGATGCAGAAATGAGGAACTTATTTCGTACAGCTTGTTCCATTCGCCGTTATTAGCGTAGTCTAAACAAAAAATAGATTATGATATTTTTCTTCATTTTGCAATTACCGATAGTGGATATTGGTTCATCGTGCATTACTTCCTCCTCTTTTCTCACTATCGGTTCGTATCCGTTTCTGTTTCTCTCTTTTTCAAACGCGCTCGCGCACACACCCACACACACACACACACACGCGCACACACACACACACACACACACACACACATACAAACACGCACACACGCACGCGCGCGCGTGTCTATTTTACTCTCATCTCTCTCCGTCTTTGTTGGTTTGTGCGTTTTTACTTTATAAGTAGGACATGTCCATCCTTGCTCACGTTTTGGGTATCCGATTTCTGCGTACACAAATCGCTTATACTTCGTATGAATCACGTTCGCTCTTCCATAGAGTCAGCGAAAGGCCGATATAATAATATCCTGGAATTGGAAATTCTTAGTCAGTATAACGTTGAACTTTTCCGCAATTATTGAGACAATATTAATAAGGCGCGGGTGATATAATTCCACTGAATGTGACTCGTGTATTACGTGGACTACCTATCCTACCTATATCTTGGTAAAAGTCGGACATTTCTTATGAATATTATGAAAATGCTTCATCGTAGAACTTTGAGTATGTATTATTTCATATGGAGAGCTGATTCGTATACATTTTCTATACTTAGTTATTTTCAGACATAGATAGCGCTTTCAGGGAATGAGATGACTTCTTTTATACGCGAGTATATCTATATATTCATAGATATACTCGCGTATAAAAGAAGTCATTTCATTCCCCGAAAACGCTTCCTATTGTTGAAAAACGGAACTTGTTGAATTAGTTCTCCATATTAAATAATATATACTTAAAGTAGCAGACGATGTAAATTCACGCAATGGTGCCGTGATACTACTTTCTTGCAGTCAATTCTTCATTTTCATTTATAAGGTGGGAGGAGGCGATATTTATTTATTTATTTTTTTTAATGACAATTCATGAATATTAATCGAGTTGTCCAGTAAATCGTGTTTTCATTTGAAATGGAAAACACCCTTTCTTACCGGGATTGAAGTTAGGGGAATCATAAAATGATTTCTTTGATGGTCAAAGGGGGTCACAGCATCTCTGAGTACCTACACGAAAATAAATTATAGAAAAAAAAGTTGCTCCGATATTGGTTTATTCTCATTGGGCGTAAGTATGTCCAGGGACATTGCTAAGGAGGGATGAGGGGAGGCTCCCCCTAAAAGTTCATGTCAGTTGGAAAAATCGTACAAGTTGTTTATTGGTTGGAAAAATTGCGCCTAAAAAAAAAAAGGACACAATATACAAGTGTTTTAGGTGTTTTTTTTTGGGTTTTTTTTTTAGCAGTTGGTAATTTCAAAAATTTCAATTGGCTATTTTAATTTCCCCCCCCAAAAAAAAGCCTTTCGTTACGTCCCTGAGTATATCAGTATTCAAACCGGCCTGCCAACCAAGTATTTTAATATTAACTAACAATAAAATTTTATTTTTCACTTTTTTCTGTAAGCAACAACAGACAGTTGTCGTATTCAAATATATATAACTGTAACAGCAACTTTAGATATAAATAGGTTGATAAAAAACTCTACTTGACAAAATTACTGTAGGTGCACATTTAATAGACTTCAAGTAACATTTGATTATAACAAATTAATTTACATTGTTGACTCAGAATGTTAAGTCCTTTAACATTGGCTGGTTACAAGAGAAGGTAGCTTTATCGATTTGGAGGTCCACAAATTTAACAAAAAATTTGCGAATGATTTAAAGACAATGGGATGATTCATGATAATAATGTGCGATAAAAATGGAATCTTGGGAGGACAAGCCTAAATGCAGATATTTTCCTAAAAATTTTTTTGATCGCTTCGCTCGCAAAATACACAATTTTCTCTTATAAATATTTTTTATTTTTGAAAATTCGTAGGGGACAAATGCAATGACCAGGGAGAAATGCTCCCATTTTCCCCGCTGGCTACGGCGCTATCATAGGCTACCATTTGTAGAAAAATTGAGAAAATTCTCTGATATTCAGTCAAAAACCATTCGTTTTCTCTGAAAATTGAAAAATTCATTCATTTTCTTTGGAAAATCTCTCAATTCTGAAGAGTTTTCCAAGCTTGGTAGGGTAGATGAACGAATACTCTTCGATTCAGATTTAGCGAGTGTAAATGCCAAAAATTTAATTTTTTAATGCTGCTAACCTGTAATATGCATCTCTTACGATTTCATCTTATTTAAGTCGGACATATTAATAATGCTATTTCGGTGAATGACTTTAATGTCATTTTCATTAACGTCCACTGGCGAAAACGTTAATGTTTAAGTCTATTCTTTCTTTCCTTCTTTCTTTCATCCCCCATGTTTTTCTCTTTTGCGCCTTCCGCATTTGTGACATATTTATTTTTTAAAATACCCCAAATGTGACGTCTAAATCGCGGGTATTCGGTTATAAAGTGGTTTTAACTACTTTTTTTCTGCGTGTAACGCGTGCGCACGATATATAACACCAGAGACGAGACAGTAGAGCGAAAGGTGCGAAAGAGAAGTGAGGCCCTGCATCATCGTCAGCAACGGCAGCAGCATACTGTGGGCAATGATTTATGGTGTAGCACGCGAACTCGACACGTGAGGGTGGTTAAAACGTTTCAATGGGCATCAATTAAACTTTTGCTTGCTTCACTCATTTCTAGTAGTGTTCGGACATTCTTCGAAAAAACGGTCAATTGCTCCTTTTTTTTCCTCTACAATTCTTCCTCCTCCATTTCCTCTTCTTCCTTCTCCGCTCTCCTCTTCCTAGTTATTCACAATGCTGCTTGACCTCATATTGTTTCTTTTTTCTTTTTTTACATTTTTCGCCTGTAAAAATTGTATAGCCGGTGATTGTGGCTGGCAGCTGCACCCTGCCCTCTCTTACTATGTTTCTGTCTCCTCACGCTCCTTTTCATCCCTCCCTCTCGCTCTCTCTCTTTCTCTTTTTCAACCTCGTACAATGTCCACCCGCGCGCATCAAAATGCATCGATAAAACGCAAAAACTATGAGACACAGGGTTATTGACGATTTAAGGGATACACGTACATATACATAATATAAGCTGAACTAACGAGTAAAAATGAGACCAAATATGAGAAAAATGTAGATGAAGAGGGAAACTGAACACATACGGAGCAGCTTGACCATTAACCTTTAACGCCCTGGACTATTGAAACTCTATTGTTATTTTTTTTTTCTGGGTCGAACGGCGTTTACTTTTCTAACACAATTTACTCCCTGTTTAATGCGTTTTGAAAAAATCGCCTACGCTTTTTCAAAAATTCATAAACACACACACACACGTACATATATATATATAATACATAGAATAGGCACATACTATATGTGTATGCCTCTACACACATAATAACGGGTACTGTCCGGCTCCGCTATTCTGACGATTTAGGTTATTATTCCAAAACAGCCCCAACCACCCACACACCCTTCTACGTCCATTGTAATCGATGGTCGAAATGCGCCCCGTTTTTAATAAATATATCCGTTCTGGTCCTTTGGAACCGATAAATCGATATTATCCAGTATACTGTGTGGCTGGGGAGAAGGAAAAAGACAAAGACGGAGACAAATGAAAAGAAGAGGAAGGCGAGACAGATATTTCTAAGTTTTGATTTGTGTAATGTGTGGGAGGATGACGGTGTGTGTGCAGTGTATGTGTGCATCGACTGCGTAATTGACGCAAAATCTGTTTTATGCAAAGAGTCTGTTGAAGGGATTACTTTTGGAGGGTTATAACTGTGTATATTCTGCGAAGGATATTGTTGGTACAGGTCACAGGTCAAGTTCGGATGAGAGCTTGAAGTTTATTTTTAGTTGATCTGATGGGAGAGAGAAAAAGAGAGAGAAGGGGAGTGAGAGAGAGAGAGAGAGAGAGAAAGAGTGAGTGGGAGTAAATGGAGCGTGAAAAATTCGAAAATTCTCCTCTAATCTGTAGACAAGTAGCCACTAAGCTTGTTCACTTTTTAACTAAATGCTGTCTAACCAGGAATGCTGAAAATTATAAATCTCCAATGATGTTATTCTTTCGTTTTTCAAATTGTCGCTCAGCAACCCACAGTCTGAATTGAAAAAAAAAAAAAAATTTTAATTGCAAATTTTCAAAAGGTCATTAGGACGAGGTTCCGATTTTTTTTTTGTCAATGGTTATGGTAGGCTTCTTTGATGAATATTAATTTATATAGTCGGTAATAATGTTGTAGGATAACTTTGGAATATTTGGAATAACAAATCAACGTTGAAAGGAGAATGCAGCAATTCATCGAGGTTTGCTGTACGGACTTCAGTCGATTTGTATCCGAATTATGCATCTAAAGTGATGAAAAATATGTTCGGAGCTCCGCCATAATATGTACTTACCACAAAATAATATGTGTACAAATCGCCGGATACAAACACAGATATTTTGCTTCATTCTATCGACTGGTCCATCTTGTTCATAAATTTTCGCTATTTACCGAAGTGACCAACGAAATTTCACGGTGCAGTGCTGTAGTCGCCGCCCACGTTTGCAAAATTTTACCATCTTTCAAAATTCGTGTACCACACAACGAGTAAAATTACGAACATAATTTAAAAAAAAAGACTAACACGAAAATTAATCGATTTGTATTGGCAATTTATAATTCAATAATCGTTGATTAAATTAGAAACACTAACGGGTTTGTCGACGATTCCATGTCATGTTATATGGTCGCGAGATGTAAAATTGTTTTTCTTCTTTATCTATCTATTCATCTATCTATCTTTGTTTATCTCGCTTATTCTTTCTTTACGTATATTTTTTACCAATTTTCATCAAAAAAATTGTATATAACTGCCTATTATGCGCGGACATTATGTAAATGATTATTAAAGGTGTCGTCTTTCAGTTATACTTACAGTATTTTGTCTTCTTGGAAACTAGAATCCGGGATAAAATCATTTTTTTCTCAATCGATATCTACGTCGTATATTTGCGGTTAGACGGACAAAGACGAGGAGACGAAGAAAAAAATGAATAAGAAAATAAAACACATTATCATCATTTTCCTACCCCTTCCCCCATCGTTGATACCTTTTTCATTTCTGTCGCACCTTTTCGATAGTATTTATGATCGACAATGTCTGCTTACATGTTGAAAAAATTCATTTAAATAATTGCTATTCGATAGAGTTGAAAAAGAAGAAAAACGAAAAGAAACACGAGTGATGGATGAAGTGGGAAATAGGGGACGACTGATTAGTGGGGGCAGAAGAAGAGGGGCTACAGGGGAACAAACTTGAAATTAATTTTCTCGGGCGAACGACGACCGTCGAATTCTTAAATTCTAGATTTATTAAAATTTGTTTTTATAAAATATCGTAACCTACGTACTTTACACTATTAATACCGTATGTAATGTGAGACAAAAAAATGTGTCGAAAAACGATTATAACTTATAATAATATCTCGATGACGATTTGTGTTTGTTTTTTCGGAGCTTTGACCATCGAGAATTGGAGAGTGAGAGGAAAAACGCACACGATATAATCATATACATATAATGAACTGTCTTTAACCAGTTTTTGAGGGATGAGGAAGACGAAAAATATGGACGCTATTATCGGGCCTTATTATAATTCGAATTTTCGAAATTGTTTTATCAGAAATGTATAAATTTATGGGAGTTCCTTTTTTTTTTAATGGCTGCCGTATCGTGTTCTCATTCTCACACACACACATACGTTTCCATTTATACTTATACTTACTTACGTACATGTACAGAAGAGTATAATATAGAAACTACTTTTTATTAGATTTATATTTACACATTTTCGATAGTCCGTAGGTCGTAGGTATAATTATTTTAGAAGGAAGGGAAAAAAATAAGACAAATAAAAAGGAAAAAAGGGGTAGAAGGTTGTAGAGAAAGAGAAAAAAATAGTAACACTTTCAAGGTGATCTAACAAGTTATTTTTGGGTATATTCGAGTACACACAAAATTTTTTCAGGCAGTTAAAAAATATTAATTCCGGTTTTTATGTCTCTGATTTATAAAGGTGCCTATCTACCTACCTTTAGTATAATTTTTTCCTCCGTTTTCTCTTCCCTTCATTTCCTTTACGATTTCATTCAGGCTATATCAGAAATTAATCGCCTTGTTATAAGTACCACAAGTTATAGTTTTATTTTTTATTTTTGGTATTTTTCTTTTCCACCTCCACCTTCTTCAGCGCCCCACCCCCATCTCCCAACCCTTTCATCCTTCTCAATGCATCAATGTTGGCTCAGTTCGAAACAATTAAAAAAATTTATAATAAGACATTATTGACATTTTACGATTAATTTAACGATTGAAAACGTGACTTTTCCCCCCCCTCTCTTACCTGTATTACCCACGATATATTTTTCAAAAATATAGATTGCCCATTCTCTATATCATGGCTTTAATTACTTTTTGATGTGTTCGGCTGTCGCCTATTCCTCCGTCATTCGTTCTCCCTTCACCTTCTCCAACGTTGATTTGTATCTGTTCGAATGAAAAGTACTTAATCCAACCCTGTGCATAAAAAAAAAAAATTGTTTATCGTACTCCACGATCGATATGGGCTGAATTAGTATCGATTTATTTTATTTTTTCTGCGAAGAATAAAAATCGTTTACGATTAAGGTTAATTAAAAAAATACTCTCCAAAATATGTACGAGTGTGATTATGTATATAGGTCTATTATATCTAAAGTTATTATTTTTCTTTCTGAAGACATAATTAAGGCGCGGGATTTTTATTTTTTTTAATTTTTAGATTTTTAGATTTTCGGTTGATGACGATGAATTTGAGAGTTCGTTGGTTGATCGATTAGAATCTAGAAAGCTGAATCGAATCCGTATAGGTTTATTTTTGTGAAATGACGTATTCGTGCTGTCGGTATCGAGGATGATATTATAAGAAAATTATTTGATTTCTCGAAAAACTTTATTAGTCTTGTAATGATACACTAATAGATGAGGCTGAATCACTTTTTCGGCGATTTCATTAGACACAAAAATAATTTCTTAGCGAAACTTCTGGCGAATGACCGAAAAAGTCATTTTACTTGAGAAAAATACTAATATATTGTTTTAATGCAATGACGAAAAATTTTGAAAATTACTACATAGTAAAGAAGGCACTTTTTGGGAGATGAAATTTATTTGCCTATTTTCTAATTTTGAAGCAGAGAATTCTTCGAACATTTGAATAAAATAAATGGATGCACATTTCTTACTTTCTCTCTATTGTGTCTAATAATTTCCGCTTGAAATAACATTTTTGTAACAAGCAACTGAAAAAACGTTTTTGTAACATCTGTTTATAAACTCCATTTTCATAAGCACCTTGACTATGTATAAAACAGGAAATTTTAGAACCATTTAGGACCGATGTATAAAGTACTAACTTTATACATCGCCTTGGGCGCATGCGTCATTTTATACGCTGATCTTATACTACTGCAGCACCTAACCTCTATATCGTCTTTTTCTTTAATTTTTTTTTTCCCTAAAAGTCTCCAGTAGTATGGAATTTGAACTTCCGACTACAGAGTTGATAAACCAGTGCTGCAGCCACAATGCCACAATTTTTCTTTGAAAGGTTGCAGGTAGTTTGCGCGTTTATGTTTCCCATTTGCAAAATTAAAAAAGGTTTTTTTTTGCGGGGAGGTGTCGCAAAAATCAGTGTGTGACACATGTGTATATAGTAGGTGATTTATACTCGTGTGATTTGCATCACTCGCATTTGGCGTATGCTGCAAAAATCACACTCGGATCAAAATCACCTACTTTATACACTTGTATCCCAAATAACTATTTTTTGTGCGCCTTTATAGAATGAAAAGTAGAGAATTTTTAATACGATATGATATGGTATATTACACAATAAGATTCAAAAGTTTACACACAGGTGAAAGTTTGCAAATCGAGCACAGCAAATGAGCAATTCCCAAGTCATGTTAATTCACTTTTGAACCTTGTTGTGGAAGATATTTTTCATGATTAATAATCTGAAAGTGACAGAATGTTAATTAAATGCCTCATAAATAATCTTAATGATGGGTGAAGTACTTTCAAATAATAAAAATTGGTGAACGTATCGCTTTCAGCATTAGCAACTGTGGTGCTATGTATAGAGAGTGTCTGTCATACAGGAGGTTGCCGGATCATCTCCCGCTCGGTGTATTTTGTTTTTTAAATATTATTTCCATTAATAATTTCGATTGTGTGGGAGATTATGTGACTTTTTTCATATTATTGAAATAAAAATAAAAACATTACCAGTAATTTGGAGTTCGTCATTTCGATAGCAATCAATTATAAATTAACACCTAATTAGAAAAAAAATTAACCTTGTTACCTTGTAACCTACATGTAAAAATTTTTACATGGAGCAACATTACTATTTACATCGAGGTTACATTTGACCAATGAAAAATACTACTTTCGGCTAGCAAAATATCAGTGTAAACAACGCCTGACGCATGCAGTTGGCTTTCTTACATGGCTCAGTTTTTTGTTCAATGAGTAATCAATTAAAAAAAAAATTATTTTCATTAATTTAATCTCTCATTTCAATAAAAATGATTCGTTTTCTGTACGTAAATCTTTTTTTTGGTATGGAGGGTGACAATTTAAAAGTAAATGGAAAGTTAAATCAAGAAAGATCATTGAATTCTGGAAAAATTAATTGTTTTATTTATTGAAAAATTTTTTTTGTGGAGTATGGTGGAGAAGGGTTGGGAACGAGTGTCGTAATTTTGTGGCTGAGTAAAGTAAAATAATTAATTATTATTCATGTTTGAAAAAAAAAATTTTTCCATGATTTTCTTCTTCTCTTTTTTTTTGGGGGGGGGATGTTGTTAAAAGTATGGTGTGACACACGTGCGAAGTAGGTGATTGCTACTTGTGTGATTTGCAACATTCTTGTTTTGCTCATTTGGAAAATTTCACCCTCTTAACAAAATTACCAACTTTTCGCATTTGTATCACATGGGTAAAAATTCATGAATTTTAAAATGTGAAGATTCAAAATAACGCTTTAGAAACTTTTCCAAAATGGATTATATCAATCAGTTTTGCAGCATTTCGATTGATGAATTAAAGACCAGAAATTATGTGCTTACCTGTTCATCGTTTTATGAGGAGAAAAAGTGTAATTTATACCTGTAAATAATTTCAAAGTAAATTCAAATATTTTATTGAATTTTCAATTTTATTTTTAAAGGCTGAAATAATTTTCTCAGTATTTCCGAACCAAATGGCTTATTTAAAATTTTCAAGTACCTACTTATTTTCTCGTACACAAAGAAAAAATTTGTCAGTATGATTTACTGAACATCGTAAACCTTGAAAAAAACTTTAGGAATTTATGCAAATTCGTGTGAATTTTCTTATTTTTATCTGCTTCTTTTCACGTTTTTTTTTTTTTTTCTGCGAATTTATTTAGCATAAATTCTCAAAAATAAAGAATTTATAAAATTAAAGCATGAATTTTTTACTTCCATAGTGAAATTTCATGTAAAATTTACAAAAAACTGCATCAATAGAAGAAAATTACATGAATTCATGTTCAATTTATAGGTTTTTCTTTTTGAAAAACTTGATTTTCTCTTTATAAGTATGCATTTTCATGGAATACCGTTAGAGTACAGGTTTATTTTTAAATGTTACCTTCTCGATTTGACATTCTGAAGCTAAGTGATTGAATTCTAATTCAAGGTGTATCACTCAAAATTTCTGGAGAAGAGGTTACTTCCCTTGCCTTCGGATTCGCTCATTTGAAGAAGCGTCAAAAAAAAAATTTGCAAAAGTTGAAATCGGTTTCACTGAGCCAGAATAAGTTTTATGTCTTCAAAGTCTTTGGAAGAATGAAATATAGTTGAACACAACTCATTTACTTCTTTCTAACACGATTTTATAAATGTAAACTTACACACTGCTTCATGTTAGACACAAACATAGTCAACGTTTTAAGAAAAATTCGAATTCTTTTATCGACTGCATCAATCTTTCCTTTCAATGTTGACATTATGGTAGGCTTTACACGTTGTATTCCGGCTTCTTGTTTGATTCAATGAGTTCAGTCTCTGCTACTTTGGTCGAAGAAAACGCGATTAAGGTGGAGAATTCCTTGCTGTACTCGTTGTTTCATCGTCAGCCAGTCATCTAACAACCATTTTCCAACTCCGCTGCGGAAATTCATCAACAATGTTCTTAGCGTGGTCATCGTATAGTTGCCTCAGCATGTTGCACCTATTTGTCACGGGGCAGCATGATAAGAGTTGTACCTCTGGAAGGCTACGGTGTCTATTATACCGTATGCAGCGGGTGGATGTTTGTGAGAAAGAATTTTTCGCTGGATTCTCCTCGTAACTTTTTTTCCCGCAATGCCGGTTATGCGTCGAACGAGATTTATGGCGTGGTTTGGCGACCAAACTAATAATTCTTCAGCTGGACTTACGTACTCCGTGCATTGGGACTGGTGCTGGTCGACCTCGACGAATATAACATCCTTCATGGAGCAAGGGTAGTGTGAATTCTCTCAGTTTCAACCGGTTAATGAGAATTTATTGGCGTTTCATCTCAGCCTCAATGAGGCCCAGCGCCGTCGTTGTACAAAAACTTTTCACTTTCCCAAACTTGTTTTTTTTTCCTCATCCACCCCAGAAATTCTCATTTAATTAATATCTGCCCTTATACCAGCGAACATCTCTTCACTTTTGTCAACACAGTTTTATCTTTCTCTGCTACTGTTCAAAATTAACCATCGTAAATTATTTACATTGGTCACAATTAATTAACCTACACGTCTGCATCAAGCAGGCAAAACATTATGTTTAGAAAGAAGGCAAACAGAAACTGTGGTATGATACGTTGAAAATTTTCCTGAGTTTTACGATGCTAGCTTTCGATGTGTAATTTGCTGATTGATAGATTGTCTTCGAAAAATATCCTCACCATCCTGCAATGTGGCTAATTCTTGTTCAAAAAAGAAAAAACTCGTGATTTAAGTTGTACATGGTTGATGAAAATTAATTTTTTTATATTTTACTGTGAACTTAAACCTTGAAGATATACAAACTGAGGGTGTCAATGCTTCTTCCTTTTCCCTAAAGTGAAATTTTCCTCATAGTGATTCAGCATGACCCACTATCATCCCGATCTCTTGTATTTGATATCATTTAATTATTTATGGTCTTTCCGTAAGTAAAATTCTTCATTGTTCTTGTTTCTTTTCTTTTCTTTTTTTTTGTAAGTAGAAATTTTACCTTTTTAAAATATTTTTGATTTTTGCTTAAAATATGTTCTCGGTTTCTTATTTTTTCATGTTTAATACGCGTACACTGAGGCGGATTAAAATTTATTTAACAAATTGATGACTCTTCTACAATTTTCATTGATTCAATAAACATTTCATCTACTTGAGGTGCCTCCCTTCTTCCTGAAATTGATGAAATAAAATTAGCGTTGTTGTTGCTGTAGAAATTTTGATCAGAACTTAAACGTGGACATTTCTTAAAGCAAATCTTCTCTATATTCTTGCTCATCTTCACAGCAGCATAAACGTTTCTGCTGGTATTGGTCCAGTTGGACGATAAATAATCACCCAAGTTACCATAAATATTTTTCACTTTTAACAAGAATGAAATTAATTTACTAATGACTTTTGTTCATGTTCAGGTTAGATGTTAGATTGACTTGGTTTTGTAATTAAAATTACTCCCCTTAGAAATCTCATTCATGAATTTGGATTTTTTATTTTTGATACTACCCACATAGCACCATTGCCAAAATATTTTTCAAGTCTCCTCAAAGTGCGTAACCTATCCTATTTATGCGTATTTTTGATCACGTATTTATCTTTTGCATACAATTACTCGAGAAGCTTTTTTGAGCACCATTACGTCAATTGCACCCATACCAAATCACCAATTATAGATTAATACATATATAGGTACTATAGGAACCAGGGTTCCCAACTTTGACAGATGAAAATACTGGCAAATAAACTTTTTTTTCCATTGTTTCTAGTCCATTTCCCAAAGTCCCCAATAGTGTTTGTGCTTAGTTGTACTCTCATTCAGAGACGTGTCGGTTGACCGAGAACTAGTTCATTTGAACTAATCTTTTGGAAGACCTATATGAACGAGACTGAAAGATGAGAATGAACTAGTTCACTTTGAACTAAAAATATTATCAAATCAAAGTTATACAAGCTAGTTCACTCTTATACGTCACAGCATTATTGTTAATCACTGGATGAGTGGAATTTCTCACCAATCAACAAAAACGAAACTTCAGTGGTTATTGAATAATGATAGTATGGTAAGTACCTCAATTCCTCTGTAATTCTTCTAATCCATAAAAGAATTTTGTTTTTTGAGTAAAGAATTCTTCAGAAGTTCTGTAATATTTATTTGCTAGTTATTTTTCTATTTTTCGTTTCGTTACTTTTCGAGAGTATATTTAATATTCACATTGATTTTGAAATGCTCATCTAAGTTATTTATTGACAACTGTCAACTCTTTCCGTAGGGAAATCATATTTATAGCTATTCCATAATCACCATGGAATCTAATTCAACGCTGTCTTGGTTACATCATCGGATGCCAGAAATTTTGACAAATGAAAATATTTTGCAGGTTAAACTCCCTATTTTCATCCCTTGTTATTCATTAAAACTTACCTACAAAATATGTTGAACGTTTCCTTGATTTTTTAAAGGAATGGTTGGGCACCGAGCGCGTTTTATCTAGTCGAGCTATAGCCATTAGCCACTGATCTTGTGTGGCATGCTGTTTCGATTAGAGTGAATAATTCCAGAAATAAAGATCCTAGTTGTAATGAACCGATGAAGTAAATATTGAATGTTTTTATGTAATATAGCTGTCCCTCATCGACGTATTATTACTAGCGTTAAAATGAATTTTTATCTACAGAAGTGAAAAAGCATCGTTTTCTCTGCTAAAAAATTGGCTGCAGACTGGTTCCGTGAAGAAAAAGTCCACCTCCTCTACCGAAGCTCCAAGTAGTAAAAAAATGAAGGAGTAATTTTAGGTTAGAATAACTTTTAAATTTATTTTTCCAATTTTCTATTTTTTGTTCCCCTAGTTTTGTTCATTCTTTCTTTTTTCTTAGTTTACAATATCATTTTCACTGCAGTTTTCTTCACTTCTTTTGTATGTAGCTTTTTTCTTTATTTAGGTTAGTGATTTATTTGATTAATTTAAATTAAAGACCCAGATGTAGCGCAGAAAGTTACTGTTACCAAGTGATTTTTCATTCTAAGTACGTCAAATTATGTGCTGAAAATTTCTTGCCCTTTTCAGTTATATTTTATTTTGAAATGAATTTTTTTCATCAAAATGTTTGTTCTTTTTCAGAAATATGTTCATTTTCATTATTTTGTGTGGGAAAAATGACTTTGAGTATCTTTCATTGTACCAAAAGAATCGGATAGTAATTATTGAATACATCTTTTCATCCTGAAATTGGTGCTGTCTTTTATGAAAAAATTACTCGATGAATGGCTATATTTTACGAGCAAAAATTTATGCCTCAAGATTTGTCTTGTATTTCCTCTTTTCAGCAATGACTCGATCGGCTATCGCGAGTACTATCTATAATTCTTTATAAAAAAATAAGCCCTGAGGCATTGTGAAAATTTACTGCAGGAATATTTTATACGCATGTTTAAAGGAATCATTTCAGAAATATCCAAATCTTAGCCTGTAAAAATTCATTCAAACCCTTATATTAAGAAAGATACCTTACCTTAATTATGTTTATTATAATATCATTTAAATTTATTCGACGTATTTTTCTACAGGAACTGAGCCTTGACCATCTCGATATTAAATTAAAATTTCAGACCACAGTGTACCTATACCTAATTGATTTGCGGTAAATGTGATTTTTTTTCTTTTAAAGTGAATCAAAATTTTTGAATGTGATTCTTTGTGGAACTTTTTGTCATTTCAGAAATTAGTACATGGTTTACCAAGCTAAAGCTCAGATGTGAAAAATAGAAGAAATTTAAAATATGTGATAGTGATACTGACATCTTTACTCTTTAGTTGAATCAACTTTTTTTATTCAAGTTGAAAAATATTATAAAGGTATGTAAAAAAAAAGAAAAAAAAAAAAAACATTTGTTAACAACAGATGAAATTTAAAATTACCAATTGAAATTTAAAAACATAATTTTATTTAAGTGTGAAGAACTTAATCAATTTCTTTTCAAAGTTAACGTTTGGCCTGTTTTTGAAAATATGCGTTCACATGGAACACTTGTTGCCACCAAACAAAAACGTTTTTTAATGAAGTTATATAAGGCTGGGTATATATATTTTCTCTGTTCCCAGTATTTCAGTAGATCTTCACTACGAGGTAAATGAGGCTCGTTCAAGTATTTATCCACTTCAATCATGCCAGCAGCTACTGGAATATGAACAGCACTAAGGATTTTGAATTCTTCATCAAAATCAGACCACATACTTTGAGATTCTATTCCAGTTTCGTTAGTATCAACATTTCTTGTAACTGTTGTATTTTCAGGTGCTGGAGGTAACCTTCTTTTCAATCGTTGGACTGCTGAATCAAATTTAGTGACATCTATAAAACCCAATTTTTTAAATCAAGGATCGAGAATGGTGCATTGAGCTAACAGATCATTACTTTCATAATTTTTGAACCGATTATCGAATTCTTTGTTCAATAAATCAGCTATTACTTTTATGCTCTGTGGTGAATCACTCTGTTGAAGAAGATTAATTTTTTTTTAATAAGTTTCAGCATGACCAAAATTTTTGATGCTGTTACAAACTTCTCAGCACTTATTTCTCTAGTAACATCGTCAAAAATTTGGAACACATTTATCAGATGAGCTGCTAATTCCCACTCATCTGATGATAATGAAACTATTTCTTTAGCATGTGTATTGTGGTGTTGTTTGGATTGTAATACAGCTAATACGTATACAAGTGCTGTTTTATTAGTCACAAATCTTTTCAACATTTCAAGTGTAGAATTCCAACGTGTTACCACATCCTGTTTCAACTTCAAAGCAGGTAAATTCATTTGTTGCTGTGTTGCTTTCAGTTCTGCATTAGCGTGGGAACTTCTTTTGAAATATTCGACAATACCTGATTAATAGAGAAATTATAGGGTATTAATAAAAATGATGTTGAAATCATAATTTATGAATTTTCATCTTCCTTACAAATAGACAATTTTTGAGTAAAGTTGCAGGTAAGTTGAAGCAGTTGACTGAGTTGACTACAACAGATAGAGCTGCACACACACAAAGATTAAGGAACATATAAGAAACAAACAACACATAAAATCTAGTAGATTATTTTTAATTATCTTACCTTTAATTTTAACCAGAGTATTTTCGATTGAAGATTCTTGCCATGCAGCTTGTACCATTAAATTGATGGAATGGGCAAAACAAGATATACGACGCCAATTACATTTGTTAACTGCAGCAATCATATAAGCTGCATTGTCAGTCACTACTGCAGTTATTTTATTGGAAATCTTCCATTTTTGAGCAAGATTTGTCAAAAATTGCTGGATATTGTCAGCTGTGTGGCAAGGTGCAAAGTTTTCACATGATAACAAAAATGACTGCAATTTTCTTCATTTAGAAAGTGAGCTGTAACTGCACCAAAACTTTCGTTGCTAATAGAAGTCCAGTAATCTGTGGTTAAACATACAGCAACAGCCAAATTTAGCTTTTCTTGAACAGTTTCCGCACACTCTTAAAAATTATGTACCAGCAAAGATTCTGTCAATAATTTTCTACTAGGTAATGTATATCCTGGACACAACATCTCTACAAATTTTCGGAACTCAGCATCTTCCACAATAGCAAAAGGCTGATATCCTTTCACAATGAATTTCAGTAGCTGGTTATGTAATGATTTAGTCAAGGAGACTGAAACTGGTTTTTTTGATCTGAAATAATTATGAATTGTGGTTTTTTGGAAAGAAGCATTAATTAGAGATCTCATTTTGAATAAATAAAAATGGATGTTTTAATTTCACATGCTGACTCAAATTACCAATTGAATTATTACTAATACTGTAGCTACAATAACATATATTACATTTGGCACGTTTGCCTTGTTCTATTTCAGTGAAATGTAACCAAATGGCACTTCTTTTTCGACAAGGAAACATAATAAATGCTGTACGCAAAATTTCCAATTTTAGTAATTATTAATAATCAAACTTCCAGTAATCCAGTTTCTTAAAAATCGAACTATATATTTAAAATTTATAATTCATCACCATCACCAAGTACGAAGTTAGGAACTTATACATGAAAATATGTCTCAGATTTTCATTACAAACTAAACATCTCATCTTATCAAATATGAAAGAACTGTTTTCATTTGTTTGATTCATGCAGCTCATTTCTTTTTATTTTGAACTAGTTCACTGAACTAGTTCATTCAAAAGACCGATACCTGTTGAACTAAAATCTAAATCCACCAAATGAACTAAAACGCACATCTCTACTCTCATTTCACTCTCTACACCGGTAATACCGGCACTGGTACTTCCTTTTTTTGTACTGGCAGCAGTGTCTATATACCGGCATGCCAGTATGATACTGGCTAGTTGGTAATCCTAGATAATCCTTTTTTTCCTCATGCTCGAACTGAAATATAATTTTTGACGAGTCAAGCCACTCGTGAATCGATACGTATCGGCCATAGTAAATAAAAAATGTACGTGCATATATAAATGAAGGTTTCTCATAGGCTATGTTAAAATATTGGTCCTCCATTGGTGTGTCTACGTAAGACGTTATCGTCAATAATTATCGACGTTGCCGACATCCTCTTCGTTGCCACAGCATCTCGATTAGTGGTATAAGGTTTCTCAAAGTTATACGGTTTCCATCCCCCACAAGGTAATTGTTGGATGGTTTTCGTTCGCTGGTCCGGTCGTCTTTTACTCGCACTCTCCGTACTACAGTTTTGCTGTCTCTTCGAACCACAGCTGGAACACGTCGTATAAGCGTATAAAAAATGGGCAGGTCCATCGACAAAACACATACATATACGCGTATACTATGTGTAGTCTATAACCTACGGTATCCTCCAACCTGATATATTTCCCTCGGTGGCAGGGTGGAGTTGACGAGGTGGGGGAAGGGGCCTGAGAAAGAAAATGTACCGAAGGCACGAACGAAAGGTTTATGAGTAACGCGTTCGTTCGCTACGGTTTTGTTAGCTCAAAGTTTATAAGCATCACAATTAAAGCGTCTGCCCACAATAAACACTTCAAACGGTCACATCACACACACACACACGCACACACACATACACACACAGATACCTGTACCTATACGTAGACTTGGTGCATAAACATAATAGACGCACACATGAGTACGCAGACACACACTGTCGCATATGTCGTATGTACCCAATACGTATAAACGCGTTAAATACACGTGCACAAATGCGCACGACTATTTACCGGGTGTGCATAGCAGTGCAAATCATACTTGTATAAGATGGTATAGGTGTAGGTACTACTATACGGAGCATATATGCAGCACAGTTTTGTAGGTATACATAAATACATGGTACGTTTATGACCGGAGGAGAGAGAAACACACTGTGGTGCGGTACCGGTACCAATACCTGTATAATTCAAGAACAAAAAAAAACGACAAAAAGATAAACGCGCACATTTTGCTCCCTGCTTCGTCCCCTGCGCGTCCACTCCATCTGTGCGCTTAAGGCCGTTTTCGTAGTAAGTGTAAATTTTAATTTTATATAAAATACAATATATGTGTACAGAATAATATATGGGGTTCGGTCGCGCGAAATATTTACAACGTGCGAACGAGAACCGATTTCGATATCGCATTTTTAATGTGCGCGCCCAGCACCGGAGTGTTGTTTGCAGCCTATGCATCTATGCGATGAAAAATATCGCCCTCGTTGCTCGTAATTCCGTATTATCGCACGCTTGCGCAAACCGCCACACACTCCTGAATCCCTCCCCGTCACGAATCCCTCATCCCATCGCACGCATGTGTCCCCCGTGTGCGCGGAGGCACCTCAAAACGTCATCCTATCGGTTCTGTCGACTGTGGCGCGAATACGTGCATATCATGTGGCAGTGTAACGTCCACGCGCGCACACACACACATTCCCACACACGCACACAAATGCACGTATGTACCTACTAAAAACAGGTTGAGAATATTCGAGTACTGGCATTATTTAGAAGCCAGCCCCCTCGACGCTCCAGCAATTGGTGGCGGTGAGGCCGAAGAAGCTCCGTTAAATCTAATCTCATTTACTCATTTTCGCAAAAGACTAACATGTGTCAATCATATCAACGGCGACTGTGCTTTATCTGGGCTCAGATTTGGCATTGTGTTAAGTGAACGCTGCACGCATGCGGTGCATAAGCTACTACACTCAACTGCGCAGCGAGAAGCGTTTTTTCGGCCATAAACGCAATGCAGAGACCCTAATATTTCGAGAAAACGAAAAATTTTCCCCTTCTCGTCAATAGATACGGTCCTAGATTCCATATCACTGTTAGATTTTTACCCCCTCCCCCATCAAAATATTGAAATCATATCTACGGTTTTGGGGTTGACTCTCAGAGCCAAGAAAAGGTGAAAAATGTATGGTAAAAGTGAGAAACATAATAAATTTACACGATTTGCATTTCTTTCACAATCCAGGATTCATTATAAGTTATTTTTGTATTTAATTTTCATTTTGTTAAATAAACATTACCCCCACTTGAAAGTATTTCGTTATCATAATTTTTTCGTGAACTTTGTTTTCACTTTTTATTAGGCCTACTATCCTACGTGATGAGTGCTTAAAAATGGATTACCTAGTTTTTTCTATTTTTAATCATTTTTTGTTACAAAATTTGTTTTTTTCACTTTTTGTTGAAAACTGGTAAATTATGCCTATTCAAAAGCCATTCCAGAAAAAAATTCTCGCTATGCCACTGTATCAAGTCCACAAATGGAGACTATTTGTAAAGGGTCACGAAGATCTTGCCTTAGAGATGTTTGAAGCGGTGGTTGCCTTAGCTCATTATCGAAGAGAGATCATACGTGACCCTAGATTCGTGAGGTGGACTGCTGCTAAACTCAAGTGTAAAGTTTTTTGTATTTTACTCGTACTTATTGGATTGTGAAAACTATTTTGTTGAAAACTCTATATAAAAATTAGTACCGATTGCATTTTCCTCAAATAATCAATCATTGAAATTTTCTTTCGATATCTGCGTGTAAAACTTATGGGGTCTATGCTTCGCTTTATACAATCGTAATTTGGAAAAATTTTTCAGCAATCTGACTGTATACCGGTGATATTTTAGAGAAGATATTAATCATTCGCAGGACTTTTTCGCTTTTTGGGTTCCCCCCTCAGTGCTTTCCTGACTATGTCATAAAAAATCAGTAAAAATTTAGGCCTATAAGAGGAGCCACCGGATCGTCCCCTCCAGATTTGTTTCGCTTGTCCATCATTTTTATTAGTAATTATAGTTGACCCCTCTCAACTGTTTGTCCCCGCTGACAAAACTTCTTTTTATTTCGTGGTATTCGTGTATGTTCACTTTTTGCCAAGGTCAGGTGATTTTGAATTTACTCCGCTAAACCCGAAGTCCGAGCTGCAATATGTATAATGATGAAAAATTTTTTCTCTCTACACTCAGCCAATTGTTGCAGTAGTGTGTCCAGAGAACGTAACTCTGTGTTCGAATGCCTTTTCGAAAGCTTCCGGATGTTTTCTAAATACACGTGCAAAGTCGAAGGTGTCCTTGTGCAAAAGTGCGGATGAATTGCTGACGTTAGTCAACGTTATTTTCTTTGTCGACGTGTCAATATATCATAAACGCTGAATGACCTTAGGGAAAACTTCGTGGGGTAAGATGGTTGACTAGACGCTCCTGTATTACTGCGTGTACGTGTAGGAGTTGGTATTGGTGGCAAGAATATAATATAGCCTACTGTACAGGCGTATATGAGCTACCCAAAATAAGGGTGAAACGGTTAGGGTAGGTTTTTCGGTGTGCGTATGTGTGGTACTCGTCAACGTTATTATAACGCATAAGTGCTATACGGTGTTTGGCAACAGGCCGACACGTGTCTATTAAACCTTTTCCAAATGCGCCAGCACAAATATTATAACTAGCGCTAATAACTTAATAAAAACGTATATTCGCCTATATATCGATGGGGTGGCTTCTATTTTGACGTGATCGTGCCCCGAATACGCAGTCAAAAATGATTTGTCGCCTTTAGACCCGCTGTTCGATGGTAAACGTGCATCATTTGCGATATGTAATCGTATTTAGGCTTAAGTATGTGATATGGCCTTGTATCGGTGAACATACAGGAACCATAAAGATGCATTATGCGTTAATGTGAGAAGTGATTATTACAATGAAAACGCAAATACTATCCAAGCACCATAAAAGTTACTTAGGATTTTTTCATTTTTGTAAACATCGGCAGCCCGTATAATTTGTTACTAACACCTATCTATAAGTACTTATACATATTTATATGTAGGAAATGGTAGGCCTAGTGTCTAGGTTTTAGCCGTCGGCTGCAATTAGCGCAAATTGAAAACTGATATTTGCTTCTAAAATATGTACTTAACCTCTATAGGTATAAAGTGAGTATCATTATTATGATGTAGCGTAGGGCCAAACAAGATTAGCGAAGCTAGTAGCCATCGTGATGTTCATTTACCTTCATATATCCTTTTCAACGCAAATTTTTGGTTAATATTGCTCCGTTTAGCCTTGATGTTCACTCTTCAATTAAAATTTTCAATCTTCTTCTTGCTTTAGAAAACCGTGCGCAAAGATTACGGTAAGTACCTCACTAGTTACTCTGAATATGGGACTATCTAAGCCGTCGTGATGTTGAATTTTAGTAATTAAGACTTGAAGAAAGAATGATGTATAATCAATATTTTCAGAAGTGGTCGGCATAGCTTTGTGGTTAAGTGCTCCACTTTGCCATCGAAAGATTGCGAGTTCGAAAACGGACGTCGTCACATTTCCGTCCCGAAATGGCGATGTGTTCGCTTCGATTCTATTGGTGCTCTAGTATGCGATTGAAAAGTTCATGCCTGGTCTATGGGTCCCGACCATCCTCCTCCCCTTATTCGATTTCAAAATGTATTCTCTTGACTCTGGGTAAAATAGCTGTGTAGTCGAAGCCCCCCTCCAAAAAAATAGGAAAAAATAAGTATGTTCGGCTGATTTTAATATTTTCAACGTAAATTTTCAGAAAATGTTGTAGCTTTTTTATTAAACGTTTGTTTGCAAATTTTAAATCAGTCTAATTAATGAATTTTGTTTTAGAAAAAGCGCAGGAGCATATAAGTATCTAGTATAATACTGCAGAATGATTTCATAAAAATGTTTTGGTTTTGCTGCCCCTAAGATTCTTTCAAAACTTTCCAGACTTATATAAAGTAACAAAAATCAATATTTAAAGATTCACTTCTCTATTTTATGAATACCATAACCTAAATATATATAAGTTATGAAAATATAAGATTTTGTAAATCTTAGATGTATACCTAATCTTTGCAAACTATTTTTTGAAAGATACGAAGTTTTTTCAGCTTTTCAATAAGTATTTTAAAAATTTGGTTAACCGTAAATTTTTCTTAATCTAACACTCAGTAGACACGTCTGTCGCTTTCTAAAACTAAAAACACGCATAAAAAATTTAATTATGTTTCATATAACTTGATATTTGGGAATCTCGATTGCCACCAGCATACTTCGGATTATGAATTTCGAATGCCCAAGAAGCTAGGTAGGTATTTAATTTTTGAAAGCCTTTTTCAATATATCAAAAAATCTAATTAGTATGAAATTGGAAAGAACGGTTTTATTGTTGAAATTTGATTAGATACGGGACAAACTGTCTGTCATGTTCGACTGAGGTAAATAAAATATTTATTTGATTTTAATATTAAACATTTTTGGAGAATTTTAAATTCAAATATTTTTGGTTTCTTTGCATCTGCTTTACTAAACTACAGTGCCGATAACATATTTTAATACCCACCAATATTTGACTGCATCACTGACGAATTTTTTGTCCGTAATTGAAGTATTATATGATTGTTGAAAAATCCTCGAATGACAATAATGTTATAGGTAAACATAAGTATAATTATATGACTTGACAACTATTTACTCTGAGCTACATTTTATATTCCCAATATTTTATTCATTGATAATGTTACCCGTGGCTTACATTCCCAGCAGAAGTGAAAATTTCCGATAAGTATACTTCATATTCGAACAAAAAAAAAAAATATCACTAAACGTGTGCAAGTGGTATTTGTCCCAATATTTTATGAAATTGGACGCTTTGTTTCATCGGTAAATTACATTAATAATTGTGTTAATTTCATCATTTCAAGTTGCTGCTGTCAAACCATTGGTGGGCTTTTCTTGTGTAATTAATTTTCGTATTTTTTTCCTCCCTTCTTCTTTTTTATTTTTATTGGTAGCAGTGAGAGGTATTCAACCTCAATTCTCACTTCTGACCTTCCGTTTTGTTCGCTTTTCTTCTTTTCCAGTCAACATGTCGGAATGAACTCGTTATCATTGATATTTGTACAAATAATTTTCATAAATTAAATAAAACTGAATAAAAATTAATTTAAAAGAAAAAATCCGAAATGGTCCAGCTTATTAACGAATTAAAAATTTAATCATAATATTTCCGTATTGAAAGATAGATTCGCTCGGAAGTGTGAATAACTCTGCTAATCTGCCCACCTGTTCGAATTGTTTCTGATGAAAATTTTATTAAATTTGTGCTGGTTTGAACCTTGCATTTGTAACTTGGGAATTGAACCTTTCGATGGAACTATGTACGCCCACGATCCAACTTCAAAACATATCTTGTCAATTAAATTTACAATATTAATAACGTATTTAGTTATTGTTTGCTTGTTTCAGGTAAGCTCAATCGTGTTCACCATAATACTAATTCTGAAAGAAAAGCCGCAAACTTGTCAGACACTCCGGTAAAGTATTAAAATATAATGTAGCCTATTGCCTCTCCGTATAATTTCTCTCATTGGGCGCTTGACCATTTACACGTCGTAAAGTGTTGGCCGAACGATACATTTCTTTTTATCATATCGTCATGAAAACGGATTTGTTTATCTCCAACGTGGTACATTATTACGTATGTGTATGAAAATCATAAAAAACCTGGCGCAGTCAGCCTACGTGTACGCACATTCATTGTTATCCTACGTACGTACATGTAGGAGAGTAATTGAGTGAGCTCTACTTCTATACCGTTTGTGATGTGCGCTCGTTGCCGTATATTACGAGTATATGATACCCAGTAACGTGTGAATGAAGTTTATGAGCCAGCCAAAGACAAAACACGCGGCAGAGACACTCTCAAGCGTGTAAGTAAGAAACAAAAAATAAATAAAAAAATGACGCATTTTGACGTATATATCGAATCGTTATTTCCAGCCTTTCACGACGATGGCGACGATCACATTTTTAATCGTCGCCATGATCTAGTAAAGTACTATGGGCCAGTCTAGCGTAGGCACGAAAATACCCGTAATAACTCTTCCAAATGAGGACATTAAAATGTGTTTAAAACGCGTCGTGGTATATAATATAGCCTTCGATGTGTAGCTGTAACCATCTCCAGCGACCACCACTATACGTTTATTATGCGCTGTGCGGTGGCCGATGTAGAGGCTATATTATGGAATCTCTATTAAAAGAGTGTTATACGGTTTTCAAAAAATTTTCTGGCGACGTCGATGACTAGTCTCTTTGTATGCTATTATGATCGATTTGTGGGTTGGTCGTTAAATATTTTCGTCTAAAAAATTTTAGTCCTTGGCCGGAGTAAAATGGTTGCATGCACGATATGTAATTATTGTGCTGGGAGTTGTTTTCTTTTTCTTTCTTAATTCTTTTTTCTTTTTTTTTTCGTTTTCTTTCTTTTTTTTTTTTTTTTTTTTTTCATTGACCAACACGGCGTGGCCGAACTGTTTGTCGGCGACTTTATGGGATGACTTTATTGTTGGTTCGAATGTTCAAACGAAAATATTAATGCTTCTTATTCGTTTATTTTACATCGGCGAAATTTTGCGCGTTTCCGCTACTTTGTGTACTTTTTTGCTGATAAAAAAATGGTGGAAAAGCGGGATGAAAATAAATTGACGAAGGCTCGTAAAGTTGTGATACCTTTATCAATGGTTGGCTATGTGAGGATAGTTCGTATGTAGTGATGAGTCAAATTGGTCTTCATCTTTCAGACCATGGTCTTCACTATCATCGTCATAGTCATCGTATATTAATCTCCCTTTTGCGGCCTAAGGGATGGACGGATTTTTATGAAAAAGGTAGCAATTGAAAGAGCTTCGAGCGCAGAATGCGTCAGAGCTAGTAATATTTTTCGAAATTTGATTAGGGGGTAAAAATTTTGAAAAAAAAAAGAGTAAAGGTGGGCCTGGACTAATGTTATTAGAGCAGATGGACAAAACTGTTACGATGATAAAAAATTTGAAAACTAACAGTAGTAAACATCAGACTAAATGCGTTAATTCTTTTCTGTACGATTTTGCACGGGCACAGCTAGTATTCTAACTAGACTCTAGAGAGTAAAGATTTTTTCTGAGGTTCAGTTTCAGACTTCTAAAATTTTAAAAGTCCTTATCAGTTATCAATTATCTTTTTTTTTTTCTACTCCCAAATATAAAGTTTCCTATTTTATTTTCGTCTATGTTTAAAATTGTATGAAATTCTTTATAATGTATTTTTCTAGCAAGTTGCTCTTTAGTATGTTGTTTTCAATTTTTTCCACAAGTTCTGTTTAACCATATTTTAAGTACATACATGTGGATTGGCTGAATTAGCTGTGTATGGTTAATAGTGATTCCAATGTTCATGTACTTCGTTATTCATTGAATCATATTAACAACAAATTATTTTTGAAACGATGACTGAACTAATAATTAATTAATCCATCAAATTTCCCATTTTAGTTTCTTAATTAAATTATTATTTTTTCAAGAATTAAATTTATATCTCCTATTGCAAAAGTGTTCTGCATTTATTTTCACTCAATTATCACATCATCAGTCATTATAATTTATTAATAATTACATTTTACAACACTCTTAATTATCATAAGTCATAAGCATGACCATGGATAAATCATACATAATTATATTACTTCGTATACAACTTTTTCTAAGCTATATATGTTATGCGTATTTACAGAGTGTAGAAAAATAAATAAAAACTTGCTAAAGTGATAAGGACTTGTAAAATTTTTGAAGTACCACTAAACTCAAAAAAAAATCTGTACTCTCTAGCGTCTAGTAGTATCCTATTTTATACTATAATTTTATTTATGGGTGTATGTATGTGTATGGGTATGTGTGTAAATACGTTCTGAAGAACTAGACCGACAATGTTGCTGAAAATCACAATTTAGTGATTTTTGGGTATGAAAAAAAGATCTAGATAGGTCTCAAGTTTAAGAAAATTCGATGTACTAATATATGATAATCTCAATCATCTATCCATCAGCAGCAAGTCATAACAACAAACTATGAATTTTGATTAACCCTAAAAGTAACGGATGGGAGAAGTTTTATTGAGGAATTTTTCTAAGCCTAAGCTGCGTACGATTATTATGATTTATGACTAATGAAGTATTGAACTAATGAGTTAAATATTGTTTTAATTTTTAACATTCGAGCAACGCTGGGTGAACTAGATACTTAGTATTGATGCAAGACCGAAACTGAGACCTTTATTTTAGTATAATTTATTTTACTTATCGCTGAATTCGAATGCATCATTAGTGCGTATGTTTTTATATTGCTTGACTGTATTTATTCGGATCTTTCATACAGTTACCAGCCATTCAAAGTTATGAATCTGTCATCATTAAGAAAAAATTTATGTAACTATCCCAAGTACGGCTATTATTATAGTTTTTCTTTGTGGGAATAAATACAGTCTTTTTAGGTACCTATTAGTTATTTTTATTTTCTTGATCATAATTTTGTTCACTTCTAAGATACGTAGTTTTACCTTAATTTTTTACTCACTGATTAGGAAATTATGTATTGTAGGCCTTACTTCATTCATGAAGCATGTGGTCAGTTTGAACTTCCAAGACTGAACTCGTATATGTGGTCAATTGTAGGTAATATTGCTGGATGTATTCAACAATTTCCACTGATGGGCGACAAATTCGATTTTATATTCTAAATATTTAGGGAAGGGGATTTATTAATTCTGACTGGCCTATTCGAAGTTTTGTATGATCAAATTCTCCGGTATAATAAAATGGTACAATTTCTGAGCCGTACTTATCTCTGTTTTATTGATTTTTTGAACCTGCTATCGACAAATTCGTCTCATTATCTTCAATAAGTATGAAATAAACACTATTAGCTCTTTTTTTTTTGTATTTCTGCGTACACCCTCGTCGCTTCTCCAAATTTCTTAGCAAGATTTAATTTATTAAGTTACTATCTACCTACTTCACATCTATTTATTGAGTATAATTTAGAAAATTATTCGGAAATAAATAAGGTATCTGCGTTATCATTACTATATGTCGTGTATGCAGGTGAGTTGTAGGTTATTCTGTAAGATAAAATTATAATCGAGAGTTTAATTATAAGAAAAAATGTTTGTAAGTCTTTAATTTACGGTAATAATGGTAGCAATAATATGTTTCCATTATGCAAGAAATCGTTATCATTCTTTGCACGATAACTTTTGATTGTATCAACGCAGCGTATTACATCATATTGCCAAGGAATAATTAGAGGATGTCGAAGATGCAGAAATGATATTCGTCTCGAATATTCCACTATTGCCATTGTCACGATTGGGAGTAAAAAAGAAGAAAAAAAGAATACTGTCATAATTATGTTGGTAGCCTCGATTTTATGTCGAAACGAATGCTGCAATGCGCGCACTTTCTTCATCAAGATTTTCGATAAGATGATGTTGATACCTGCCTGTAGTTAGGTATAGAATTTCTTCGACTAACGAAATAAAATCAATTTTCGATCAATCGAACTTGGTGGCTCTTTGTAGAAGGGAAAAGTGAAAAATTTCTCATATCACCATTTTTGACTCGTACCAGTCTTTCCAGTTGGTCTAATAATTGTGTTTTAAATTTGCACGATAAATATTTATTTACTTATTGTAAATAATTAAAATATTTTTTCTCTTCCGCCCCTCCTTACGTTCTTATAACTATCAATTATAAAATACAGCTCTCGCTTTCAGCCTATTTGAAAGTTTCTTGTGTCATTTTCACGATGATTTATGAAACATGTAAGTATCAACAAAATTTCTACCAAAATTATTTATTTTTGAGACGGTTCCAGACTCGTAGCTTATATCTAGCTCTGATTGTTTCCCGAATAGATTGCATATTTATTTATCAAATATTTGATGTTCATCAATTGAAATAGTTTCTCAAATTAAATTGATGCTACTCTTATATCGAGTCCCAGTCCCACAGTTAACTTTTGCATAAAATGTTTTTCCCAATGCCAGCAGCAGGTAGTGTTTCAAACAGAATTAACGAAAATTTGTCAGGTTTGAGGAATTATCTATCACTTTGAATTGGCGGTCAAATGGACTGTGTAGAGTGCGCTGCAAGTCAAGTATCTACTGATAAGTATGATAAAGGTGAAGTGATTGAAAAAACTCGTTGGCTCTTATGATGAGGAATTGATCTATTTGTGCTAATATTTAGAAATTATAAATTAATTTGTGTGAATTTCCTTTATTTATGTGAAATAGAAGTTCTCCGAAGTTATTTCAGTGTCTCATAGTGAATATATCTGCTTGGAATTTCTAGAAAATTGAATATTAGTCCACAGTGCATGTAAAAATCGTATTCACTAAAGTTGATGAAAATAGTGTTTCAATAAAAATTATAGTAAAAACGTAGAAAACTACTTGAAAAAAGTTCCAGAAAAAAGTTAGAAGAGCCTCACCTAGATTCATTTTGTTAAGAAAACTATGCTGGTTCGAAAAAAAATGTGATTTTCACATTTTTGGAAGGCTCATAAGTTTTTTTCCCGAGCCCGAATTTCCTCTCAGTGGCCTTGATAATAGGATATATTTGAGGGGAAAAAATATCTTGTCCTCTCTAATGTAATTTTTTCTCACCCTGTAATTTCACATTCGACCCACTTTGGTTTGACTGCCGAATAGAATGCACTTGTATGGTGAGTACCTATATCAAAACCCTCTTCCCTTCTTTTCACATTTCACTGTTGTTGTTGTGATACGAAAATTGGCCAGCTTCGACATAATAATGTTCACATTTTACAACATAAAGACAGGACGTAGGTAGGTACTTCAAAATTTACACCAAAGTTTCATGAGCATTGAGATCGTATTCAAATGCATTTAACATACGTAGGTATAGCCTAAACGCTTCAACCGACCACACCCCAACAATTATTTCTTCACCCATCATCAGTGCTCAAGTTTCTCTAGTCCTATTCACCGCACCCATCAATAAAACAGTATGCAAGTCTTCGACCTTACGTGCGTTTATTTTTTTTTCACAAACTAAACCGACAGAGGCGAAAAAACCGAAAAAAAAAAAACAACCCGGACGAATGATACTGACGTGGGAATTTGCAAACGAAACAAATGCTTCATTTCCTCTGTATAGTTCACGATTTTATTCCCTCCAGCTTTTTTTTCTAGTTAATATTTTATAATTTTGTTCTTTTATTCGTTGCACCTTTTCTCGGTTACAGGTAATTACCCACAGTAATGAGGCACGAGACGCGCAAAAAAAATTATTATTTTATGCATCATACCTTGCCCATTTTAGAGACTTCAAGAGCATCTTTTCTCCTCTTTCTGCGCCTGTGAGGCTTTCTTTCCGAAAGTTTCGAAGATTAAGTTAACATAAACGGAGGTACGAATGAAAAATACATACATATAGAAATATCTGCTATGAAATTGAGTATCGTTAATTTTGAAAGATATGAGCAAAAGCGAAACGAATACAGCAGTTTGAGAATGCATAATCAACGATCTTTCATTGCCTATTGACACAGTGCTCCCTATGGCCACGAGGGTTACTCAAATCAAGTTAAAAATTTTATAACGTTTTCAGCAACGGATGAGAAAATATGTATTTTATAATACGTTTTGGATCAATTCGTAAAAAATAGGTATAGGCATCGCATAAAAATATTGAAGATTAAAAGGTATAGGTCTGTTTATACCAACGATATTTTTATTTTTTGTACGAGTGTACGTGTAGTTGATGCAAATTGAATTTCAATCACAACGTTTAAATCTGTACACGCTATGCAAATGACCTCAGATTTCTGTGGACGAGGCTCCTACAATTTAACCGCACTAATGAGGCGGAAAAAAAGTTTTTTAAAATTGATAAAAATCAATAAGGCAGAAGACACAATTTCAATGCTGGTAATTGGTTCATTCGCGACACCGTTTCAAGATGAATCTAATTGAATAACGGACTTAGAAGAGAGAAAAAAATAAAGAGTTAGCAGCAAATAACGAATAAATTGTTGCTTTAGGATTTTATATAGTCTACTTACAACCATTTCATTATAGGTATAGCTTATTTCCATTGTTGTATTTTTCACGATTGTTTGTTACGAAGAAATTTAATTTTTTTTTTTTTGTCAGTATCAGTAACGTGTGTAGCTTACATTTTTTTTTGATTTGAGGAGGGTATGTTTACTCTCTTATGAGAACTAATGGAACCGTCATTAAAACTGATTTTCATCTGTTGTCGTTCCTAAAATTGAAGGCATGATCGTGAAGATAATCTTAGTCCAAAACAATTTTTTCAGAGTGGTAAAAAATTCAATGAAATTTCTTGTATAAGTCTTTGTTGAAACGTTTTATGAACTTAGTTTTTGATTTAAAACAATAATGGTTCCAGCAACCGAGTAAATTTATCCTAACATTCGTCTATGAAAATTTACTTTTTAACTTTGCTAAAAAACTGAAATTTTTTAGTTCGATTTCGACTTGATTTCAAAATTATTTAAAAGTAATCGGCTACAACGGAAGTCGATTCGGAGTACTTTGTGAACGAATCGTGTTGGTATATTACACAAATCTGATAAATTATTGCTCAAACCTTTTTTATACTAACTGATACCTAGATACTGCTATAGGGATCTGGATTTAGTCCAGGACCGGGGATGTTTTGAAATCTTGTAATGAACGTAGTTAGAAAAAATATTTCCAAATTAGGACCAAGGAATATTTGGGGAAAATTGAAAATATTCCTCCAGTTTTAAGAAAATAGAATCCTACTCATGTTTTCAAACGTAAAGTATTACCTATATAATTAAAATTGCTTTCAATTCAATCCTGTTGAATTTCTCTCTTTTAAATTTAATAATATTTTTAATTCTGAATAATATCAGGAGCAGGATTACCGTCAGTGGTTCTACAAAGCAGTTTAGCCGAGAAGGTGAAATTTCCATTTTAACAAACTTTTTTGTAGCAAAATTGCTATAACTTTTGAAAAATAGAAAAATTGCCAAGCGCAAAAAAAGTTCATAAATTAGCCCAATTTTTCTAACTTTATCATGATTTTGCATACTGAGAATTAGCGAGCCCAGCTGTGGTCCCGACACCTCCCTGCAGGAAGAGCTTTTGATTACCGTAAAGGGCCATATGAATTGAAGTGAGAACAACAATTTTCCATAACTTTTTGCGTAGATATAGGCTAGTATGTGACCTAAATAGAATTCATAAATGAAGAAAATTATGTGAACTTTTGTATACCTATATACTTATACAGCATTAAAATAATTTATACATATAGCTTTGTTCGTTTTCAAAATATATCAAAATCTAATGCGATGATTACTTTCCTAATGAGTGGACCTACGTTCGTGGTTGTATTTTATTTTTGTAGGCCCTAGCTTTAGTCTATGTAACATATATATATTTAGTTGGCACGTGTAAGGTACACATAGGATTTTGATTTTGGCAAATAAGAATGAATATTTTCAGACACAATTCATTAATGTGTTCCTAGTTTTCAATCGGTGAATTAAAACGCTAAAAATGATGAATAGATCAGTGAAAGGTATCTATTTCGTTATTCCAACTCTTCAAATTACATATTACTCAATATCTTGGTAACGAATGTTAAACTAATTTTCTGAAAGACCACCCTAAGTTGAAAAAAAAAAAAGAAGGAAAATTACGTTACATATTATAGGGTTACAGCGTGAAAAAGCTCTATTGCTTTCACCGTGTATCGAAAATTGTGGGCTGGGGAAAGTGGAAGTGTTGCGCACGTCAGTTTGTCATAAAGTGTAAAACTCTGGTGCACGGGTATAAATAATATTACCATCATCATCATCATCATCATCATCGTCGCCGTCGTCGTCTTCGCCGTCGTCATCATCTCAGTCAGAAAAACGAGACATCGTATTGGTTCGAGTGTTTCGTGCTCTTGTTGGTTATTTTTTTCCTCTCTTCCTTTGTTCTTGTTCTTCCTTCTCCTCCCTCCACTATCTTTCATACTCGCTCATAAAGCAGATTTTCGTTCATTTATGTGCATGCTATCGAGTATACAATATAATCTTTTCTTTCGTCTGGTTTTTGATAAGCATGTATTTGCTGCTGCTGCTGCTGCTTCTTCAGACAAGAGGCTCCACCTACCGCGAGGCGGTGTTTATTTTCCTTTCGTCTATAAAATCATAATCATATTTTCTCCCTTGAAAATATGCCGCAATTGAACTTTTTGAGCCAAAATAACAAATTTCTACAACCTTACAATTTTTTTACACTTTTGCCAGAAAAATGGGAAGTTATCAGAATATTTTGTGGTATTGAAAATATAAATTCGATTTGAAGGCTCGATTTCGTCGTTATCTGTTATAAAAAGTTTATGGTCGAAATTATTATTGGAAGAAATTATTCGTCAAATTAATATTAAAATATTTTGGACCAAGAACTAAGGAGGTACACCTTTATACTCGTACATATCCACAGCTAGCAAAAAAACGATCAAATCAATCTTTAAAATTTTATTTCAACAGCCAGTGGCAGTGGTACGTCCACCCCCTTCTTTCCAGTGGTGTCGAGATTTCTATTCAATTTTATTGGCAGTGAGGTTAAATTTAATTTCTATGTCAACCTCAAAATCAATTTTGAAGCCTTTAAATCCGATTTTCGAAACGTTCATCACGTTATTTTTTCCCTCAACTAACTTTCTTTGAACAAGATACTAAAATGCTAAAATAGGTAGGTACTCCTTAATCATGACCGCCGAAAAACTGTTCTTTAATGCCTCATTTAAGTGAAGTAAAAACTCCATTATACTACACCAGTAGAGAAGTGAAAATCATTAAAATTGTTCACACCCTTCCAAAATTTTTCGCTTTGGATATTTGTCCGAATTTCCTATATATTAAAAGCTTGGCTGATAATGTACCACATGACCAACAGTGATGCAAAAGTGAACGAGTGCAACGTTGAATCTTTCACACTTGATTTGACTTAACTTCAGTTAGCCTATAGACTATTGACAACATTTTTCGCGGCTACGTAATAGGCTATTCTTGAGAAAGTCGGTATTCTTTCAACCAGTGATGGGTTCTTACCTAGGTAAGAAATTTTTTATCCAAAATACCTAGTTTATACACGGTATTTACCCGGTAAAACGGGTATTTTGAGTAAAACTTGCTTCAAATTAATAAATATGATGAAAATATGATGTGGTATAATTATCTAAATTATCCTTCAAAATAGGTTTGAGATGGAATTAAAAGTAACAAGAGGTTTTACACTGGAAATGTGATAAGGGTGGGCTTCTAAATGATGTTGAAAATGTGTAACCCCCATAACCCTGTGCTTCTCCCTGAGGGCTCAAACTAATTTTAGTTCTTTCACTTTTTTTTCCGGATGAATATCCGATAAATAAATATACCATAAAAATAACCATGTACAAAATGATGTCCATAAAATTAAAAACAAAAGTTTTCCAATATATTGTTTTTATAATTCATAGGGGCAGAGATACCGGGTTGTAATGAAGAGTATTTTTTTTTCCAAAATCATAATAATCTGTATTATTTTGTACTTGGGAAGGTGATGTAAAGATGACCGCACAAATTAATATACTGATATTTTTCATCATTATATGGGCTGTACATCATACTTCATACTAGTATGAACATGGCGTTCCAATAATGGACGTGAGCATTCAGAAAAATAATGAAAAAAAATTACTATTTTCGAATAATTTATCTGATCTCTTATTAAATTTTATGGACATAATTTTTTCACGAAAATATTTTTACGCTCCTTCGGTCCATAAAACCCCCTTTTTTTTATCTACTTTCTGGCAGTAGGACTTACAATTTTGAAAAAATCACCACATTTAATTATTTTCTGGTCCAAAGACCTAAAAGTTGAATTTACAGGTCCGAAAAGTACACTTCTTGGTCCAAGGACCGAAAAATCAGTGTTGCCAATGAAACATTATGAAAATCTTGTTTGAAATAACAACATGAGAAAAACCTATTGTCTTTCATTCGATAATTTCTCAGCTGCTATTGAAGCTAAAAAGCTGTAGTTGGTATTGCTGAAAAGAAGAGAAATGATTTCTTCATAATTAAAGAATAAAAATTAACTATTAATGGAAAATTTCTCGTTTTTTAATTGTTGTTTATTTCAAAAATTAATAGTTGTAGAAAACAATTTTCAGTTATCACGCCCTCTGTTTTTTAACGAAAAATTAATTTTTATCGGCAGGTTTCTTAAAAAACGAATTCACTTTGAGTTAATGTAGAGTGAAAATATTAGAAGAAAACTCAAAACCCCTTTTTTCATGATAAAATTTTTCCTCTCAATTTTACAGCATAAATGAGTCTGTACGAAAATAAAGCCCATAAATTTTCCTAAAAAAAAGGTTCTTACAATTTTTTTATTGGGTCAACAGTAACGTGTCGATGCATAAAGTACAGTGTACATCAAGGGGGGAGTTATTTTTTTTGTCTGCCCTGTGTGCAACCCTAGTCTCGGCTTGTTACGCTCGCCTACAACGCGTCTTGTAGACGCAGACTCGGCCAAAAAAACAACGTTCCCCCTTGATACACAATGTACTGTTACAGTATTGTGTATTTATTTAGATGAAAGACCTGAAAAAACCGGAAGTAGTCATATTTGATTCTTCCAAGAGGGAAGCATATGAGGTTGGGAGTCACACATTTTTATTATTTATTCAGGAGCCCGCCCTTATCATATTCAAAGGTGTAAAATTTTGTGTTAGTTTTAATTCAATTTTAAATCTTATTTTACTAAGTTAATTTAGATGGCCACCCTGCAAGAGAGTTGTAAGCAGACTTTATTTTAATCATAATGAAAGATCCATCATTGTACAGAAAATGTAAACAAACGTGTATTCCTATTTCAAGTGTTTAAGTTGACTTTAGAAAATTTATATGTTGGGTAAAAACTTTTTTTATTCCCACCGGTAAAAACCTAGTTTTTACCCAATGTATCCATGGGTAAATACCCAATGTGCCATCTCTGCTTTCAACTCGTGACTCTACAAGTTAGACATAGTTTTTAATGAATAACCTTAATTTTTCGCTATAGGCTACCATCTTAATCAATTAATTGTTACTGACACCGTCGTGAATAGCGTCTGAGGTAAGCATGTTACGGTGAGAAGAAAAAAAGAGATGGAAAGCAGAAAATTTATACATATTTGATTTTACTGACTCGAGTAAATTCTTATGTATATTTGGATGACGTAGGTATAGGCTAAAAAATTTTAAAATAACGGACACCATAATTGAGAAATCATTATCTGCTTAAATGGACGGTGCAGGACGGACCTTCATTTTTTCTCATTTTCTTTTCATCTCCCCTCCCCTCTCCGTTTTTCCATCATTTCATCACGCACCATTCTGTACGAATGCGGCAACTGTAAAGATACATCGTTCGCTGGCACATTGCCTGTGCATTCTTCGTCTTGGGCTAGGTTTAAAAACTTCTAATCATAATTAATTTAATAATAAACTGAAAAGTGAAATAACAATAATAAGCCTTGTAGTATTCCACGTTGACGAAGGTAAAGCAGCAGCTAATACCGTCTTTCTATATCTATATAATGAACAGTACGTATTTGTGCATCGTTCACAAAAGTTAATCGCCTCGTTTCCGAAAACCACAAACAATTATACGATCTCTTCTCGTTTGGATTTTTGATGTCTTTTTTCTTCTCTTTGTGAGACGAAAAGCCATAAAACGTGTAGACTATTCATTATTCTCTTTTCAACAAACAATTTTGCTACATGACCCAAAAAAATTGATTATTTCTCGGGTCTGGAAAATATAGGATCTGCATTATTTCAGAAGAAAGTTGTAGCAATTCAATTTGTCATTCAACGCTTTTTTTTTTTTTTAAACCATAGGTAAGTACATAGTCCAACCTTATGAGTTACATTAATTACAACGATGGTAGGTAGGTTTGTCTTTGACGTCGTTAATTGTTATTTGCGCATGTGTGTTTTTTTATGCTGGAAAATAAATAGACGTTGGATACTTACATCATTATTAACGCTTCATTTTTTATTTCACGTGTCCGTGCAAGAGGTGTACCGAATTAGTCGAGGAACATTTCAAAATTGTTTTGGTTTAGGTTAAATATTTTTCATGTTTCAAATTGATGGGACTAAATAATATGCATAATTTCGTTTCATTTCAAATATAGAATAACGGTGTTAACCCGCCCTCTGAAGGGTTGGTTTACCTATATGATTTTTATTTTTGTTGCCAACTATAGAGTCTCTTGCTTGGGTACAAAAAAGTTTTCATTGCTTCATCATACCACATTATGATGATGTTGATTGGTTCGACTTTCGATTTCGTTTGATATTTTTTGTTTGAAGAAATTTATTGTGCCCATCTCGAAAGTCATACTTATGTTTATTAAAATACAGATAAATTCATGTTTTTCCTGATGATTTGACATTTTCGTATTTTCGCCACTCATACGTACGTAAGTTATAAAAATCAGAAAAAAATTAGAATTTGTCATAGTTTTTTGCTGAACATTTACTGTATTGTTTTTATTCATAGTCATTTTGTAGGCTCATCGAAGATAGTGATAGGCTTACTTCCACTATATTTCATTCTCAGTGTGAGTTGAAACTTGTTTAGAATTCGGGAGCAGGCCTTGTCAATTTAGAAGCTTCGGATGTTCTTTGTGTTCTTTGCGCTAAAAACTTTCGCAAAAACTAAATTTATTTAAGATACCCGATACAGACACGGTGAATAGCAATGTTCAAGTACATTATAATGGTGTTTTGATGCGTTTTTAATTTTCTGTTCTATGAATCTGACTTTTACATAAGTTCATTCTCTCTCAAGTCAAGATATTCAAATTCATAAGCCTGGACTATACCTACACTTGGATGTTGGTGGTCAAAAATTTTCAGAATTCAAATCTTATTCACTAGTTTGAAATTTCTGATTGAATTCCAGCCCAAGGAAAAATTGAGTTACTTTCCGACAGAGGATTCAGTTGCGGGCCATTGAAAATTAATGTTAATAAATATTTCCCGTCTAGTATATTACCTTTATTCGGTGGAAATTCATTTGGGAATTTGGATGAGGAAATAGAGATGTGGTGCAAAACGCACATTTTGCAGGAAGGAGCGATTACAGAAACAAATATTTTTAATCAATTTCCTTTGGTTTTTTAAAATTGGAAAAAAACCAAGTTAAATACATTTGAAACTGATTATTTTACAATTTTAATTTTAAAAAATTATTTTGGGTACAATTTCTACCACATTTATGGCATATTTGTGAAAAAATGTGCTTTGAAATGGAGTTAGCTGACTTAAAATAGCCTACGTTGGTATAAGGGAGATGAGATAGGCAACTTTGAATACACGTTGTGTGAACTAAGGTGAGATAAAGCACTTTTCAATACAAAATTTGATACAGCTGGTCTTCTGTTACATAATTATCATAGTTGATAAATCTTAAAACATTTAAAAAACGAAAATCGATTCCTTCGCGTACAATGTTCCTTCCCTATAATTTTTGGTTTAGAATCACGTTTTATTAGATTTTGGTTCACAATCAAGATTCTCATATTTGATGTACTGACTGCAACTCAACGTCAGCCCCTAGCATGTTTAGAGTAAATCAGCCCCTATAATAAGGAAATGATCCTGTTTTTCACTCAGTCTTTGCTTCTTTTTCATATGTTTCGTAAATCAGCCCCTATAATAAGGAAATGATCCTGTTTTTCACTCAGTCTTTGCTTCTTTTTCATATGTTTCCTTGACGCCTCTCTTCTTATACACAACAACGGCTATTAGCCATTGTGTAGAAATGAGAGGCCAGACAAGCAATACATTGAGACAAAAATAGGCATTTCGTATTCTTTTTTCCTTGTAACGCTGAAGATGTTTCAATATTAATTGTGTTTTTTAGTTCGTATACTTACTACATAATAATCGCGTTGCCTGATAAATTGACCGTCGCGCATTTCTCCTACTGTGAAACCGAATATAGTCGCCAACAATTTTTCAAAGAAAGAAAAAAAAAAGATGAAAAGAAACTGGGAACCAGTTGTTGTATGAGATCACACAGAAAATGCATTCTTAGTTCATTTATCTGCCAGCAAACGAAATATCAACGCCTCTTTAATCGGTTGAATATTTGATTTCTTGATTAGCTCACTCTCGCATGCATACACGGGTGTATATGTAGGTACTTATAGCCTACCTATACGTCACTACCTATTATAAAGGAAGCACGTGTGCTGAAAAAGATGGTCTTGCGATATTATCTGCCATCAGCCATTCTATATATAAACAGTTTCGGACTCGAATGATGTTCGTCGATTAATTTAATCGCATAAACACAAAATATGCGTATTTGATGGGTCGATTAAAAACTGCTGCGTCCAGGCGCATAGCAGATATAGAATGTTTCTCGCCTTCGGATATTGTGCTACCGGATAGAGAAGCCGATATAATTAATGATAACTGCTGAAAAACATAATGCCTTTATGTCTCCTTTAAAGAAGATGAGTGGGAAAAGGAGGAGAAGAGAGTGTGAGCGAGGAATGAAGAAAAAAGTGCAATTTGTGTGGTATTTACAATAAAAATAAATCGCGTGAAAGGTTTTCTGCTCGACTGGTTGGATGAAACCGGTGATGTGTTCTGAAAACAGATATAAAATTTTGTGGTGAATAGGCAAATAACAAAAAAAAAAAACAACTTTATATGGCATAACTATATGCATACTATACAGGTATGCATACAAACAAATACTGTATAGATAACCTGGTTTATGATGTAATGGTTTTACGAGCATTAATAATTTTATTATTAATTATATTTCTTCTTCTTTTTTTTTGGCGTTTTTAAAGACAAGCTGGTGGTGGTCAGTTATTAAAATAGCTGTACTCAGTTTTATACGAAGACGTGGTTATTTGCAGAAGCTGAACTAGAAGGTGTTTCGAGAGTTTCTTTTGAAACACTGCTGACTGCCTGTAAGGCGATGTCTTTTACGTCACAGTTCGTATCAGTAGTCTCACTGGGTGGCTAAATACTCATGAAAAGCATAGAAGTATAGGAATTTTTGATCATAATTGTCTTAAAACAAAAGATAGCTACTCGTTTGACATAAATGAAATTATAGAGGAAGTTTCAAGAAATAAAATAAGCCAAAAAACAAAAAATTTAAGTCCTTAAAAGCTGAGAAAATAATTTAATTTGACGTTATCAGTGTACTTGACCCTAAAGACTACTATTAATAATAAGGCTCAAAAATACCAACTGTACGATTTCATTTTCTTCTTCAATTCTCTCGGTTTCTAAGGGTTCAAATTTCTTGATCTTTTGCTTATTTTATTCCCTGAAACCTCCTTTAAAATTTCATTTATATCGAATATGTAGTTATCATTTGTTTTAAGATAATTATGACCAAAAATTTGAATATTCACAATGCTTTTCACGTGTTTCAGCCACCCAGTGAGATATTACTTTCAGTTGTGACGTCACGCGACATTGCTTTATAAAAACTGAACTAAATTAGACCATTGAAAGATTGTCAATCAATATATTGCCTGTCTACTCTCTAAATTGATGAAGCTATATGAGTCAATAAAGACTCTTAACGCTAATATACGCCCTCAGGAATTTTCATTGGCAATTCAAATTTGTCTATCGGTCAAAACTGAAGAAGCCACAGTTCAAGATTGTGGTTTCGAAAACATTTGACAGATCAGCTTAGTATTTGTTCTTAATAGGTAAGCCCACCACATTGCGTTTTGCTCACGGGTTTGCTAAAAATCTTTCTATTTAGGTATCTATTCGGAATAAACGTCAAGTGCTTTGCTAGGCTCTGAAAACCTCTATGATTTAAAGCGTTTTGTCTTATGGTAGTATATTAAACCGACTCTTGTGTTCTGTTGATATAAACAAAAAATTTATAATTTAATATCATTGACTTCAAAACTTGATTTGATTATCGTGATGTTTAAAAAAAAAAAAAGAACAGAAACAGAAATAAACCAGTCCAACTGGTAGAGTGTTTACACCAACATACCCAATCCATATCCTAATTTCTGAAAATTTATTACAATTTTGTTCAAATTGAATGATTTGAATGATAAGTATGAGGATATGTTTTGGAGCTTCTTACATTATTATACTAATAGATGATACGAAGTTTGGTAATTTCAGAATTTTCTTAATATTTTCTACATTTTATGCATTGAGATCATTGTTGAGGAGATGAAACTCTTGTATAAAAAGGAAAAAGAATTTATTACTTTAATGTTATATCCACTGATTTATTATTATTAGGGTTGTTAACACAGAACGATATGCGAAGTTTCAATTTACCCCTCTTCCTCCACCGACGGATTTTTCGTTGTGACTGAATTCTGGATGATCGTCTATGATCTCTAACAAAAATAAAAAAATTTCTTTCACTCTTTTCCGGTGGTACTTATTATGCCGATTATTTTATAGCTTCTTCAGTCTTTCAAATAACTCGTGAGTGGTTTCATATGTTATTAGAGTTTTTTTTTACTTTTCAAGCTGATTATTGTTTAAAAGATTAGAAGTAAAAAAAGTTGCCTAAGCGTATGAATGCGACTTATTTCCGCGAATTTGGGAGTAAGGAAAAGGATGTGAAAAAACAGAGAAGGAATACCACAGTTTTTTGTCGATCTTAAAAATTTCACCAACAATTCCTGCTACAACCTGTAGAGCTGGAGGTATCATCCATTTATGTTGAATCCTCGTATAGTTCCAATCCTCCAGTGATAAAAACCGAAAATAGTTACACTTTTTACCCCCATTTCATTTTGTGAAATTCTTCTCAACAATATAACTTTATCGAGGTCAAATAAAATTCGAGAGTTATGATTTTATATTGTGTTGTGGTAAGATGAACACGATGAGTGGTCACAGTTGGGTGTTTTGTGGCTTTTTGTTTGTTTTTTTTGTTTATCCTTCTGTTACACATACAGTATATAAATTCCATACAGCCTATAACTTGCTAGTGATCTTTTCATAAAAGGAAGAAAAGTAAGAGACAGAAAACGAAAGATTGCGAGAGTGAAAGAGCAAAGAAGAATTACTAATAACTTTTGAAAGGTTTTTTCTTCTTTTTTTTCTTAAAAAGTAGTGGAAGAGTCGACGGGAAGCAGGGACGTATACAGGATTGAATGGTGTTCTCTCGGACAGCTACGTTTTTACATTATTTATTGACTCGTTATATGTATACCTATGTGGATGGTTTTCCTCTTTTTTTGTCTCCTATTTTTATTTATTTTTTGTTTTGTTTTAAAAACTCGACCTATCTTTCTACTGTACTAACTTTCTTAAAGAAAAAGAAAAGGCAGCAGCAGCAAAGAAAAAGGGAAAAATACAACATGAATGAATTTTTGGTATCATCGTATTATTATAGGCAGGACACACAAAAACTGTCTCTATTATCTGGTACATTCGAAAATTTATAGACGTTTCGTACATGTCAGATCGCATTTTTTCCTCAAATTCGAAGGCAATCAAAATATTTTTTTCACCCCGCAAAACTACCCCTAGCAATATGTTCTATATACGTTCTTCTACGTTTCCGTTATTGCTTTTTTCTCTCTCGCTCCCTCTCAGTCTCTGTCTGCCACCCTCTCTGTCTTTTTTCTATGTTTGGGTATTTTTATATTGGGTTAATTTGATTACACGATGGAAAAGAGAGTAGTATCCATTTTTATCTCGTACTAATCTGGTGGTTTCATTTTTGTTTTTTCTTTATTTACCGTGTATTATCTATAGTGTATACCTATATATATATATTTTTTTTTTAACGATATTAACGTCATTTTAACGAAGAGACGGTTCACCGTTTATTTATTTATTATATATATATACGAAAGAGAAGATACAGAATCAATTTGTGTACTGGTAATTTTGGTAGACCTTTGAGTGAAAAATATTGAAAAAACGTATACGTGTTTCTATGCAGTTTGGTTGTACCTGTGCCGTATATTACCTGTAAAAGATATATTTTCGATTGCGAGGGATACAATAAAAGCGCATTAAGTTATTTTTTAATTTATACATCCGCTATATTACGTTCGTTTGGGAAATTCAATCGCCAATTCCCAATTCGGTGTCTGTGGATGAACCCAGGTAATATGTAGAAAAATTAATATAAGTAGCATGTTTGTGTGTTTGTAACCTATAAGTGAGGACTAGGTATATGTTTCTGTTATTTTATCCGTATTTTCATTGCTAAATGGAATTTACTTCGTGGTGACCTCTTATTATTGTATGTAGTAGACATCGACGAAAGCGAGAAAAAAGCCACACCCAATCTCTCTTGCTTTTTTCTTGTGGTCGAAAAAGTGGTCAAAACATTGTATTCAACTGCTTTTAAGGGGATGGAATATATGTAACGTATGACTGTTTTTTTCATTCTCTCATAGATTGCTGAAAATACTGTTCATGCAGACTTCGTGGTGTAGTGTTCAGTGAAAAAAATCAAAGTTTTAATTCTTCTATTCATTTTGTTCGGAGGGGAGAGACGAAAATATTGGATGGAAACCGAATTTCCCATTTAGAATGAGGTCAAAGTTGGCCCATTGTAGAATAGATAATACTTGCGCTAACATTATTTTAAGATTCTTCGCTCTTTTTTGCCAAACCAGAAGTCGATATAAAATGGCGGATAGAACGTGCTAAATAGGAAATACTGTTAAGAAGTGAAAGGTGCGGGCAAGGAAAACTGAAAACGATAAGAAAATAAAAAAATGAAGAGGAGCTGAAGCTTGTGAGTATCATTAGCGACGACGTCAATCATTCGAGAACATTAGCTTTCTATCATAAATTATTCATTTTCTACGTTGTTTTTTTCCCCTTCTTTTCCTTTCCGTGTCTCTTTACTTCTTTTGCGAAAATTCCATTTGGAAAATTAAGCTTTATATACCTTGAAAACCCAGTCGTTTCCCTCTAACGTATTTCTCCCATTTTCATGTTGTTCTCGCCAGTATTCGTAGTGACGTTATTTTCGCGATCACGCTTAAAAATATAATAAATTACTCGAAAAACGAGGGCTGTTTTTGTGATTCGGCAGTTTTCTATTTGTGAATTTTAATATTATTTTAATTTTTTTCCCCTTGTGTCAGTTCCTCACGTGAAAATGTCATTTATAAATTCGAGTGCGTTTAGAGCGACAATTTGTGAGAAACACGAATGTTTCCCTGGGAAGATGGAAAAGTTAATATTACATATCACTGAGGTACACATACCTATATCCTTATCATCACATGTACACAATATGTACCTACGTAGGGAAAAAAAAAAGTAGCGTTACTGTATATTTTAATCGTTGTGATATTTGCTATTTGAAGAATTGCCAAAAAATTATTCGGTCATCTTTTTTGAAGACGGTTTATTTTACGGGCTATTAGAAGGCGAACAAAATGGCGTGATTTTTGTATTTAATTAGGGAGAAAAAAAAAGAAGAAAAAAACTCATAGTGTGTTGAACTTCGAACGCGTGACGTAATTTCAACGAAAATGGAAGTTTTCTCAACAATTCGATAGCCTAGACCGATTTGTTCTCATCGCGCTTGTATGGACTATTTGGAAGTCCTATACAAAAAAATTTTGCTCTGGTGGCAGAAATTAAAAGTTTTGAAAGAGTGATCATGTATTTTTGATAACTGTTTTTGAGTACAAAACAGGCATTTTTGAAAAGACATACCTAATTTAAGAAGTGAAATTTTTGATAACTAAAACATGATTCCGTTTTTTTATTGTTACTAGCAAGTTATAAAATTGACAGTTGTATAAAAAGTAATTCCAAAAGGAAGATATAGATACTGTGTTTCATGGGAAATAGCATGTAAAAAAGATGTAAACAATCTCCATGAACACCCTATAGTACTTGATAAGCACTAGCACTTCACCTTCCCTGGGCATCCCAATTAAATTGTGTTCAAATTTTTATAGCTTTTATAGAGAAAGTGCATTTCTTTTGAAACGAAAAGCGAGAATATCGTTTTGAAAATAGATGCCAAAAGACATAATATTAATGTATAGAATTATAGATCAGCTGTTCCGAATGTGGTTCGCGACCCCCCAGTTGATCGCAAACTCTTCTCTGGGGGATGGGTTGCAAAAAGTAAAAGTTACAGAAAAGTACACAAGGAAAAAAATAGAAAGGATTGCCTGTGATTCACCTTGAAGTTTTCATACACCCATGCGTAGAGTGGTGTCGCTAGCATTCTTACCTATCTGAAGGTAGTCGCAGGCCGAAAAAGGTTGAAAATCACTTGTATAGACTAATGATAATCTCGTCCCAAGAAAGTTTGAAGTGTAGGCTTGGCTAAAGCTTATCGCTTTTACGTGTTGTAGAATTAAGTGATATAGTAACGTCTACTTTATCCCTATTTCTAGATAACAATATCTACTTATATAGACACTGTTATATTCACTATATTCATAAGTTCATTCTTAATTCGTGGAATGATATTCATAATTTTCTTTCAATTTAAACGTTGCTTGTTACATTTTTAGTATCTTAATCATTCTTATCACGGACACATAATCATTTATGTAGGTACATATCATATTGCAAACCAATTTCCTCTACCAATACCTTAAAATATTTACGAATTTAAAAGTGCTCAGAGATTGTTAGTCTTACTAAACGTTAACTTTTGGAAGTGTGTTAGAGAGCCTCGCATCTAAAAATCAAATACTTAATTTTGGAAATAATCGAAAACTTTTTTTCAAAATTTCATGAAATTTTGGAGGCTTACTATCACCATTGAGGGTGATATCTTTCGAAAAGAAAAAAAAGGACAAATACTGCTTAGAGGGCGTGTTGGTGGGAGTGAAAATACAAAACTTTGCTTAAGTCCTAAAAATTTCAGCTCGATTTTTTCAATGGTTTTAAAGTGATGATGGCATTATCAATACACATACACACAAAATTTTCCGTTTGTATGCCTATATAAATACTAGAAAATATTTCAGTCAATATCTACAGCGTGTGTGCAGCTCCTATACTGTATATGAAATCTTTGGAACAGTTAAAGGCTGAAATAACAGCCGCTGAGAACTTCAATGTTCTTATCCTTATTTTTTTGAAATTAAAATTATTTACTTATTTCCGCGCTATCTGGTTGTATAGTTGCATTAGTTGGTCCGTATTCTCAAATTCTAGTCAATTCAGATTTGGAAAACTGATAGTGTAACCATCGAAAATTAAATTCTTCCAAAAAGGTATCCTTCGGAGAGCATGAATTCGTTTGCTTGTATCGAATGCGGTAATATCAAAGGCTATGCGTTCGACAACCAGCACCACGTAGGCCTATAGTTATCACTTTCACTCATTGTCGGATAAGGCTTAGTTCTCTTCGCATGAAGAATGTAGGTACCTACCTCTCGACCGCATTTTTGAAGTGCGGCAAAAACGTCGTCGATGCTTGCAATATATAAGAGCAACTTATCATTTCTTTGAGTCAAATCACTGTATTTTCATGTATATATCTATGTGTGTATATATATACACACACCAACCCCACATTATGTCAAATTTTCTTGTCTGCATTTTGCGGCTTTCGCAATCCTCTGCAGATAGCCTGTATGTATTCAAAATCACTGGAGCCTAAAATATTGTCCCATATTTACCGTTGGCTTATTTTACGTCTTTTTTCCACTCGCTCTCTACGTCTCCTTCTGTATACCGCATTCTTTTTTATTTTTTCTCATTTCTATATATATATGTATGTATGTATACATGCACAACATGCGTGATCGTGCAGTGTATCGGATCCATATCATATATACACGCCATATCCAGGATCACGGCCGATTGATTTTCGCATCCCTTAAAAGAGATATGGTTTTTTTCGCCCTTTTTCTATATCCATTTTTGGCAAATTTGTTCGAAAACAAAACACAGAATTATGTCAATATTTGTTTACGTGGGCTGGTTATAACCTAGTATACGAAAATCTAACGACATGAACAATATTATATTGGGAGAAAGAAAATGTCCTTTTCGTTCTGGTGCCCGTTTATGTTCAGTTTAATTTTTCTTCTTTTTTTTTTTTTTTTACTCCACGTCTTTTTTTTGTTTAACTCGCAGGACGTGGGTCGAAAACGCTATAGAGGATGAACTTAGCCGCAGGTAATGCGAGAACAATTATGGAAGAAAAACAATGGGCACCCTTGTACACAACTGCATAATATTTGTGAAAGTCGGATTTTTAAGAAAGTCGTTGAAGTTATTGGCGGACTACGTAATTTAACGAGAATTCAGCTGAAACCCCCCTCTCCACCTTACTGAAGTCGTAAGCATCATATGACTCCTCGTTGAACAGAGCAAGTGTCAGCTGCTGAGTTTGACTCGTTCCACGTTAACTGAAAAGGTTTATCTATAGGCGTGTTGTTTGGCGGTAATGGAATTGAGTAAATAAATGTGACACAGTTTTCTATTCGGTTTGTAAAATATGAAAATATTTTGTATAGCTTGAAGATTTTTCACTGTATTATGTGCAGGTTTTATGTCAAGCTTACTTTATCGACTCTTTAGATGTTTTGTCGACTTACTACCTTTTGCTATTAGAGGTGGGGCTGTGTTCATAACTATTGTTTCGAGCACGAAGTGGTGCAAATTGTCTGCGATTTTACGAAATTAAGAGCAGCTCGATGGTTATTCAACATGAATAAGTTTTTGGACACTTTTTTTTTCACGTATTTTGTTCATAAAGTATATCGTCCTTGGACGATAACTAGAAATTATTGAAACAAAAGAAAATATATCCGTAGGTTATTCAGTAAGTACGGTTGATATTGGCAAAAAGTGTGAAACGTTCAGCTTTTTTAAAAACGGGCTGTTTAATTTTCCTGGGTAAAACTCGAAAAAAAACTTTTTTCTCAAAAAGTGCAAAAATTTCTTCATAAACACGATTTTTTTATTTCTGGAACGGCGGGACCTGTGGAAAACCACCAATCTCGAGTCGTAGATCACAAATACAGTATATAGGTTACTCAAATTCTTCTGTACACAATATGTATGTATATAACCTATATATATATATATATCTACAGTAGACCCTGCTTATCAGGACCACTTGGGACTTCAGAAAAGTGGTTCAATTAACCGAATGGTTCAGTTATCCGCAAGAGCTGTATAGTTAGGGCTCTGTTTCTGGCGTAATATAGTTTAAATAATTTTTGTTTTCATCAAAAGAATCTTTTTTTTTTTTTTTTGATAAAACTGACGCATTTACATCAGAGACTAAACAAATATCCTCAAGCGTCTATTTATATTTCTATGAAGAATCTCTGTTTATTTATCAGATTTTTATTACACTATTTTCATCACCAATATGCCGTTTTCACTTATTTCAGATTAAATTTCCACCTCTATCTTCGTGAATATTGGTTGTGTAAATTTGAAACTTTCACACTTCGATGTCTTCTTAAATTTTTATTAGAAGCAACTACTCACGTTTTTTTCAAAAATAATGCCTTTTAAGATAAAAACCAAATTTGCGCCCCTACATATTTTCCTGTTGGATAATTATATATTGAATGCCCCGCAAGATACAACATCCTCTCTCGCTTTTGAGAATTGATTCAGGCCTTTGCAAAATAGTGAAGACAGACAACAGTAGAATAAAACACATGTTGTGCTTATCGTACTGTAATTTTTTTCTCGAAGGAAAACAGGTAGAACTAATTTTTTTCATATCTAATATATGTATTCAAATTTATTCTGGGTGGGTCTCAGTTGGTTTAGGGAGACCTCATGCGCCCCATAGTTTCACCATTGATAACCTCTACAAAAAATTGAATCCTGTGTCTTCGACGTCCTAAATGCGCCCCTGACAATCTACAGGAAATGTTCCTGAATTTTTCTCTTACAGAATTCTCCTGTCCGGTATTTATTCGAGTTGAATTTCGTTCGATCAATGATGGCACTGAGTGAGTCAATTTGCAAAATAGAATAAAAAACAAATAAGGTATGTTAAAAACGAGTTTTTTTTAAAAATACGCTTCTATAATTTGAAGAAGAAAATAACGGTGAGAGAGAAAATAAAATTTCTCACTTTTTTTTCCGAGACAGAAAAAAACAAAAATTGAAAAAACAACTGATAAAAACGGATATAAGTGTATGTGTGCGTGTGTCGCAACACGTGAAAGCAGCGCTAAAGTTGGTCATCCGGTGTACTTCAATAAATTGAGTGAGTAGAATAAAAGCGTATTAAAAAGGCGAGAATGTATGCTGAAACTGTCTTACTTCGCTTCTTCGCACAATTTGTGGTTTAGGCTATGCCTGTGTATTCTAAATATTTTCGGCTTGTTAATGAAAATATCTCAGATGGCTGAAATGTGTTGGAAAGAGGTAACGTATAGCGAAGGTGCTGCTCAACCGACGGAAAATCTCGTATCTCATAGTGGTTTATAAGGAGGGGCCAAGGGCAGGTGGAGAAGGTGCGAACGCGCACGCGTGAAAAAGAATAAAATAAAACGAATTCATTAATTCGATAAGAAAAAAGAAATGCAATTGTGGAGGAAACATAAAAAAATATACACTATTTGGCATTCGATGCAAAAAAAAAAAAAAAAAAAATAGAAAAAGGAAAAAGAAATAGAAGATTGCAATTTTTGTATTCCCGAAGCGTTTACGGTGCAACGCACTCGAGACAGAGGAAGAATCAAAAAAAAAAAATGTAGTCGCCGTAAACGATACAGCAAATAAGGGTTGTCCTTTCTCGGTTTTTTTTCTTTTTTCAATTTAAATGATATGAAATGTCGTACATGTTATTCAAACATCAGAGGTAAACAATTTTTCTGTTCATGTGCTTTCGACAGAATGACACGAACTGAAAATACGACAACGACGATGGATTATGTGTATACGTTTGCACAAAACAACGGTAAATCTTGGGCATGACGTTTTTCTGTTCCCTTCTTCTCTCTCTCTCTCTCTCCCCTTTTTTCCACCGTTTTTAATCCTCAGACGAAAAGATTGGGTAACCTTCGACAATGATGTTCGTGTACAGCATTTGGTGAAATATGGGTAGCAAATTAAGACGCTTGTGGTGTGTAGACCTGTATAGGAAGTTGAAGACACGTCTGTGCTTACGTTTTATCGAATATTTTTTTACGATTGTCCTGGGTTACGAGAAATTTCGTTTTAGGCTATTTACTCATCCTTTGAAACCTGGAGACGCTTGTTGGTGTTACTGATTAACCTTCGTATAAGTAGCCTATCTTGATAGCAGCATGTTCACGAATAATGTTACTGAAAAACGTACATCGTATAAATATGCTCTGTTTAGACTCTCGAGTTTCTTCTGGCGTTTTCCTGTGAACTGATTTCATTGTTTCTTGGCCACTGATGAGAATAATAGTAGTTGGCCTATATTTAGATCAATGCGAATCATAGTGGACAAACTAAACACGACTCGTTCGCAAAACTATTAATAGGAGGAGTTTTCTGTTCATCGGATAACGTTTGTCAGACAAGCAATGTAAGTAGGTATAGGTTATTCATTGAAAATGAATCATTACTTTTTCCTTTTATAAAACAAATGATGCGGGTTACGAAAACCAAATTTTTGAACAACGAAGGAGGTAAACGGGAGATCGCCCGTTTCATTCGTTAAAAAAAAAAGGAGATAACTTTCCCATTTCATAGCATTACTGTTCTGTTATGCATCAAGTTATTGACACAAAACTTGGCACCCGCCAAGGTCCGGATCTTCTCTTACTAAATTCGCTCCTCCCTTTGTGAAGGTTATTCCAGCCTATATATATCATGTTTTTAGCTCAAAACATTGAATTATATTGAGTTTTTGTTTATTGTTTGATCTTTCGCGATGAAGATTGAAGTACAATAATTTTAACCAATACAAAATTATTTTATCAGTTTGTCATGAATTTATTTTTCTTTCGCATCAATTTGCGTTTTTGAACTTGAACACCAATTATTACACCCTCGACTGAGATGCTCAAAAGTCATGGGGTGACATTGTATGAATCGGTTTTGGAGATAATTATTCTGAAAATGTATATATTTTGATTTAATCGCTGAGTCACTCAACACCGATTCATCGATCCTCTTATTTGGTCTACTCAGGGTCGGAGAGAGAAAAAATAATTTTTCGTTTTTTGGTGTTAGCATTTCATTTGGAGAAGGCAGCTGATTTCTGTGCACCAGTACAACCTTATGTATAGTCGTGATTTTAATTGAAAATACTATGTCTTGTAACTTGACATTTTTTGTCGTTTTTTCTCGCTTTAGCAATAATTCATCTAATATTCCTCCGATAACAGTATTTTCCGTTTATTTCTTTTTTATTGTACATCTATTTTTGTTTAAATTTTATATGACTACTGCGCATACAATCTCGTTGATTTACATTAGTTTTGTAAGCGAATTGGTGTAAGTGAAAGGACGTGCGACATTTTTGCTGGGAACTTTTACTCCTCAAATTTCCGAATTTTATCGTATTTTTCCCAATTTGTTTCCATGAAGTTTTCTTATTTTAGACTTGAATTAACATACGGTTCCCTCCTCTTCCTCCTTCTTCCTCCTCCCCAAAAAAAAAAAAATTACAATATTAACATATTTTTATTGTTTTACTTTGCCTCGTTTTGCTTTTTTTTCTAGCAGTTTATTTCGCTTCCTCTCTTGGTATTCCCTTTCCCATGTCGTTGACCACAAATTGTCAAAGCCAGACTTGCAATTTTATTGCATTGTCTAGTTGCTCGTTTAGAAGAATTAAATGTAAAAAAAAAAAAAAAAAACATATTTCACGGTGCACGCCCGCTCAGAGGCGAGAAAAATGTAATTGGTCTGCGCTGTGTACGCTGGCTGTGTCCCCCGCCCCTTTCCTCTTGTTATTAATATCATTTCATTGCGAACGCGTTCTTGGTTATGCAACAAATCATATTTTCACGTTACTATAGTTGCCGTCCCACGCCCCTTAAAGAAGGAAATAAACGGTCGTCTGCACTCTGCTCTGCACGCATTCGCATTCGTTCTTGGTCGGCTGGAGGGTGAGGGGGGCGCACGCGCGTTCATACAACTCGCCATACAAACTTCCCAATCATAATCACAAGGGTAGTGGAGGTGACAGAGCAAGAGTTAAAGGGAGATGGAAAGGGGCGCGAATGTATTTTCTGTTCGTTAATTAAAATTTTATTCAAATACCTAGCTTAAGAAAAAAAATATCGTGCTTGGTGCACGACACAATGGCGAATAATTTACATTGTTTTTTTTACGCAGTCGAGTAAAACGTACTGAAGGATGATTTTGACCTTTTTTTTTAATGTTTTTCGACTCGTGTACCTAGTGCACATTTCTTGTCTTCGAACACAACGAACAGTAAAAACGAAACAAATTTTTGTACTGGAGCAACTCGTGACGAATGACTTGATCGTAAGATTCTTGTGGGAAAAAAATTATTACCTATACCTAATACACTTTGAGGAAGATTGATGGAGGTAGAGGAGGAAGAAGAATAAAAAGCAGAACCATCATAATCGTTATTATTCATTCGTGTGGACGCAACGATAATTTCGATGTGAGACAGGATTTTCAAAAAAGAAAAAAAATATATCCCGAGTAATTATCGAAAAACGTGAATGGGGAGGGGGCACTGGCTTACAGAGGAAGACGTTTTTTTGTGTGCATAATTGTGTGAGAACAAGAGAGGATAAAGATTTTAAACGCGTAAAGGTGATAAAAATTTTTATAAGGTCTTGCACGTATGTAGTACTTACTCGAAGTATGAGGATAGGAAGAACGAATTTGAAACGATCATAAAAAAAAAGGAAATATACTATTTCGTTCAATCGAACGTACCGATGTCCGAGAATATGATCGTAAAAACACGTATTCACATACTCACCAGAAAAAAAAAAAAAGGAATAAAATAATAAATCAGCGTTATAAAATAATTCGTCGATTTTTTTTATTTCTTTTTTTGACCCCCGGTACCGTTGTTAGTCCAAATTGTGACCCAGTCTTTTATTTAAAAAAAAAAAGGCGGTGTGGTTCAGCGTTCTGGTGATAAGCCGTGAAATTTTTTTCATTCGTTGCCGAACAACATTGTAAAAATCGACTGGTGGACATAAAATCGAGAAACGAATGATGGATGAACTTAATTCGTCGTTAATTAAAATAAAAAACAAAAACTGAGAAAAAAGAGAGATGAAAAGTAAAACGATCATATTCAAATTCGAGAGACAGAAAAAAAAAAAGTTGAAAAAAGTTCCGAGTATGTACTGTGTAGATAATCGACTTTGCTTCTGCTGTAGTAACTTATAGTTAATTAATTCTGGACAAGATATTTTTCCGATTAGGTTGCGGTTTCCAATAGGCTAATTTAAGGTTTCATTTTGTTTTCCTCTGTTATTTTATTGCTATGCTGCGTATCGGTGAATCATTAACACTGGTTGAAGGCTTTTGAAGTAAAAATTCTGTAGTTAGGTGGAGAGAAAATAAATTTAGAAATCTTAACAAGTACTTAGTCCAAAGTTAAGTATCTTGAGTATGAGATAGAGAAACTGAAGAAAGTTGTTGTAGGTTCGTGGATTGAAAATGAAATTATTTAAAAAATCGTTTTAGTATTGGTTAAAGTTGGCTATGAATTTTTGATATTTACCTAATGACAAAGAATTTTAATTAAATTTTACGTGAAAACTTGGAAGTTGTGAAAGATCTTATTTGCGACCAATGCTTAGTCTACAATATGTGCAGACTTACGTGAAAAATAGTTCGTGTAATGGCGAAGTTATATCAAGATGTTATTTGTTTTTAATTTGCGTATCGAAGGCAAAAGTGTTTTATTTGGTTGTCTTCATTTTCTATCTTCAGCCGCGGTACCTCTTTCGAACGGCTGAACGACTGACGTAACGTTCAATTAAAGGCGCCTTTGCCAGCGCTCTTCAACACACAACCGTCTGTGATCAGACAAAGAGGATGTTTTTTCGGGTGTTTCCGGTTGCGTCCGTAAAGACACGGAGAAAACGTATGCAAGAGTATTTAGACTTGTACTTGTTTAATCAATTTTTTTCTTTTATATTTAATTTAGCTCATCTACCATCAAAGGTACATTGTGAACATAAAATGTAACACCTACTAAAAGAACGAATTATATTTAAAAAAATTCTGCGAAAACGAGGGTATGACACGGGTTGTCGAACTAGTAAACTGAGTCTCATAACAAGAAGCTTCGGAGCAACTTCCCAAATCAACTGTTTTCAGCAGCACCGTAGAAAAGGACTATAAAAAACCTATAATAATACAAATAAAAAATATACTTTATGTTTGAACGTAGAACCTTCTCTTCAACAAATACTTTCTTCGATTTCAGCCTCTTGTGAGTGATGCTGCGCCACACTGATCGGGGAACTATGTGAGCAAGTTTTTTACATGATTTTTGGTAAGTGTTCACCTCACATTTCTTTATTGTGCCATGGCTGTTGCCTGAAAAGTAAATTTTTCATTCTTACTCGTCCGCATCAGAAGAGATATGCAAAATTTAGCTCATTAACTGATCATGTTTTCAAGATTTTGCGTATCAGGAGAAAAAAGTTTGCTATTTCTTTTTTTAATTTTCGCTGTTTGGTTCAGAAGAGCTTCATTAGTGGTCAAGAAAAAGTTATATAAATGTAAAATCCTTCAAGGATATATATATATATATATATATATATATATATATGATGGAGACAACACAAAGGTGGTTTTGGTGTCTTACCTATGGATATCTATACTTCTTTCTAAAAATCTCATTGGAGGAAAAAATCGCCAGGTGCATTTGTTTGTAAACACTGGCGTACAAAATACCTCACTTTTACCTCAATCCACGAATCTGATTGGTTGAGGGTATTTGGTACGCCAGCACAATGGCATTCATTGTGAAGACACCCAACTCCATGTTAAAACTCGCCCTGTCATCTCCCTCATGTATATACATATACCTTGAAAATACTATTTTTGACAGAGTCCACTTAAAAATCAAATGAAAATTTCTTTAAAATTTGTATTAAAAGCCATAAAAAATTTGACAATATTCATTTATCTATCTAGCCATAAATACTAATTTTATTTACCATATTTTTCACCAGGGGCGTACTCATAAATATGGAACCCTACTAATTTTATATTTTAGTTACGTCAAAGCATTCTTCTGAGGGCTCTCTCATACTATAGCAAAAAGGGCGGTTCAAGTGGCCTCTTATAAACAGTCACTTGACAGTTGCGTCATTCTGCTTTTCGCGTTCCTGTAAATTTTATGATTACTTTATTTTTAGCCAAAAAAACAACCTCTTAATGTGAGGCCAATGCATTATACATCATAATATATATATATATATATATACGGGGGAGCTTATCTCTGTTTTCCAGTAGATAGGTAGGTAGGTATTAACAATAATATTTTAAACTGCATTCGGTCTGGGATTCGAGAATACAAGCAAGAAAAATTAATTTTCAAGAAAATTCAACGCCATTTGAGCAGTTTTTGTGATAAGCCTATTCAGAAGTTGTCGTTGTCGATTTGCTTTTTAATAGCGCAGGTTTATCTTATTAAATCACTCGATCTCATTTGTTCCTAAGAAATCCAACCTTAATTTTATTTTTTAAATTCTAGCTCTCAAATATTAAAGCTTTCGTAAGTTCTCAAGTAAAAAAAATCTACTTTTGTCCTAATTTAAACTTTTCTTTGATACCGAGGGATAAGGAGGAATTAAGACAACAGCCATGGCACAATAAAAAACTGAGATGTACGTACCAAAAATCTTTTAAAACGTTGGTCATTCAGTTCTCACTGTGACCCGGAATCACTCAAAAGGGGCTGAAATGAAATCGTATATTCATATTTTTCACGACTCTTTTTATTCTTGTAGCAGAAAATCGATTGCTTTAATAATAAAATTTAGATGCTAGCAGCTGAAAGGATGTGCTGAAGAGTGCTGGCAAAACTCAAAAGCCCTTTCAATTAAACGTTGTCAGTCGTTTTAAAGAAGTACTGCAGCTGAATATTGAAAATAAAGACAACGAAATAAAATCGTTTTGTCTTCGATACGCAAATTAAAAACAAACAACAAAATTTAACAATGTATAATTTCTCGAATGATTGAGAAAATTAGATTTTTCTGTACAAGGGGAGGGTTTCATTTGATACTCGTGGTTTGGAAGGGAGCAGTGCGCCGCAGAAACCTTACAATTGTTTTTTAATTCGCTTTTGTAAGATATCTTTTTTCGTATTTTTGTGCATTTTTTTTGTTTATTTTTGTTTTTCGTTGTAGGGTTCGTCGACTTTTTATGTTCTATTCTGCGGCAACGAGTTTTTCTAATTAAATACGAAAATAATACGCCCGTTTAATGATAAAGAGATTCGACGTTATCGAGCGTGAAATTTCATATTTATGAGCCTAGGGGGAAGTGTGACGAGGGGTGATCAGTAAAATGCTCGAACGTGACGATGAATGTTTGTAGGATTAGTATTTAATTGAAATTTGTGAATGAAAAATAAGAAAGAATCGAAAAAAAATGAAAAAAAAAAATCCCCTTAAAACTAAGTAGATGTTTATGGGATGTGACTTAGTTGCTTTAACAATGAGAGCTTCTCATTTTCGATTCTCGTGCCTAAATTCATCCATATATTTTACTAAATAAATGAATAATGTGGCTATAAGTTTAATTGTGGGTAGTCATTTATTTGGTGAAGAGGAATCTACTATTTAAAAACAATATTTGCTAGCCAAAATACTTTCATATTCATGTCTGATTTTATTTATAGAAACCTGCTGCAAGAATAATTGACGATATTACTTCTAAAGTCAAAATAATTCATACTTTCTTACAGTTTATTCTTGTGGTAGAAGGGTCTCTTTCTTTTATACTTTTGAAAGTTAATTTACTTAAATTTACGCCTTCCTTGCAATTGACGAATTTTTAATTTCACTTTACCCATTCTGATGATAGGTACTTACTTACTTACTGAGAAAATGATCAATGACACGATTGTTGATCAATATTATTAGCTTACCGCTTTTACGATTACTAGCAGTCCGTGTGTATAGCTCTATCTTAGGGGAGAGTCCACATTTTCTCTTCTGTCTGTATCGACACCCCTCAATACTCCTCCTCCTACACAACGTCATAGCGACTCGATATTTTCAAATGTATTGCTTTTTTTCGGCCTATAGGATTCCAGACCCTATGATCCCTTCCCCTTTATTTACACGATTGATTACCAGCAGAAATAAGAATTTTAAAGCAAAATTTAGCTTAAAATTCTTAATTTTTTTCAAATTCATCACCTGGAATATAGGTCATATTTTTTGTTGTACTTCGTTAGATTTTGTAATTACCTATTGATTTTGCGAGTTCTATCTGCTATTAACGGGATTTTAATTTTGCGATGCAGTTTATATCATTTATTGTTTCTCTGTGTGTGTTGATTACTTACGATAATTTCGCACACAATACTCATATATATATTTTTTTATAACCTAGTTTAAGTGTTTTTTGAAGTAACATCTTTTGGATAAATGAAAAAAATCACATCAGAAACCCCATAAACATCCATACAAGCAGTCATGGTCAATGATAACTTTGTTCATAAGAAAGTTGAGAAAAGGGAGGATAGCCACTCAATTACATTCTCATCTCATAATTTGATACTCCTATACCTACTCCGTGTGAATTGAAGCCAACCAATCCTGATGTGTAAAAGTTGAAACTAAAATTACGACTGCTGGTATGTTTTTGTCTAAATCAACGGTAATCGCATTTTGTTCAGTTCTTGTTCTCGCCCTTCCTTCAGTTGTGTAACATCATATCAATTTTTAATGTGTAAACATTCTTGCTCTCTAGTCCGCTTCCTCTCGGGTGTAAAAAAATATTAGATACAAAAAAGTTGAGATTGCATAAAAAACTACACGGCGCACTGTCCAGTTTCGAATTCTGTTTGTCTCATAACACACATACACACTCACACACTCACAAGCAGATATCTGTGGTGAGCTGGCGGCGCGATACATGCACGTACACATACACTAAATACATATTTATCGTGTTTCAGCTGAATGTTTACACATTATTTGGTATACCCTATGCGGTACATCTTGATAAATTGTATGGCTGTGTGTATACGTTAGTATAAAAGTGACACTGATTACATTATATTGCATAGACATAATTTCAATGGAAATTAAGACTGAAAATAAAGGAGAAAAAAAACACAAGTAGGTATCTACCTTTTTTGAAGATAATCGAACATCGTATTTTCTTGCTCATCATCTTATCTGAGTAACACAAAAAATGCTGATGAAATCGATGGCAAAAAAAAAAAAAAAAAAGAAAATTCGATGAAGCAGTAAAATTCAGTGATATGGAAACGTTTACTAATGGCATATCTTATAAGATGACATTCGTGACGATATTACTTTTTCCTTGATGTCGCCTCTTTTGTTTTATCTCTTTCTGTATAATTTGTGCTCATTGCGACTTGTTTTTTTACTTGTGACATTGTATTCATCGAACCGAAAAAACGTTAATTATCAAACTCTTGGAAAATGTGTATTTTTTTCCCGTTTTGCTCGCTACAATTTTGTCATTATTTGTATTCGCTTGCTCGACATACAAAATTAATTCGATTCGATTAACGATTGTCGCGATAAGGTTTTGTTGTTACTGTTGCTTCCATAGTTACTACACTAATGACTAGCCATTTTGCAGACTGACTGTCGTTTGATTTACAAATTGCAGTACCATCCAATGTGCCCCCAATCAACATTCATATAACGTTATTTCAGGTCTACTCTGTGTTTACATTAAATAGTATTCCACACCAGTTTTCTTTTAAATGAATCTCATAAAAATTGGATAATTTACCCCTCACCCCCTTCCACATCTTCGTCCGATCAGCAGTATAACCCGTCAATTTCCCAGGCCTGCGACGTTCCTTAAAATTCACTCGACATTGTAGCTAATTATTTTTATACCGTGTATAATCAAGGTCAAAATTATGATCGTAAAATGTCGTTAACTATTTGTTCGAACCTGCAAAATATACCTATAGCTATCTATATAATGCTTGACTAATGTTTCTTGCCTCAAGGAAGCGCAAGTTTCGTAGAGCGTGACAGTTGTTTCAAAAAATTATGGAAGTGGGCGAGAAAAAGGAGTAATAGCTAATAGCTGCAAGATAATATTCAAAAAAGATGTTAACTAAATGTTAATTCGAATGGACCTTTTTCGAACTGGTCTTATCGCTTGTTTTCCTAATCAATTAAGGTCTCGAAACGTGAAAAAAATTGACAAGTTGGTCTGTGCGTAATTGATTCGAAATGAAATTTTCGTACGAACACGAACAGGAAAGTGACACGTCTGCATGGAGGAGTGTGAAAGTTGAAATTTGCTTCGTTTTCTCCCTTTTTGGAAATTTTTTATATATTTTACGTGAATTCTCACACTCATTCATGAAATTGTTAAAATTAAATAGTTTCTTTTAGCTGAGGGGTGGCGGCCGCGATCCGCCACTGGCTAGTACTCAGTTTAATCAATATTTCTTTAAAATGTGTAAAATTCGTGGCTTATTCTTACGTTTCGTTTTATGAAAACACATTTGACCTCATTTGACTCCCTTAGGGGTAAAAGTAAACCCACGCTTATTGATCACCTACGACATGTTAAAAATATACTTTGAAAATTTCAGGTTAGTATATAGTTTCGGTGGTTTAGGCTGGACATTGATCAGTCAGTCAGTCAGTCAGTCAGTTAGTCAGTCTGGTCTTATTTTTATTTATGTATATAGATTAACTTCTCTGAAGAGGCTAGGTTTAGGTATCATTTTGAACTGCAACTACACTACAGTAAAATCAAAGGCTGCGTCTTGCGGAGAACAGATGTTTCCGAAAATTTTGTGAATAATTTACGAGGTATATGACAACAACGGGAAAAAATAAGAAAAGAAAAAAGAGTAAAATAAGTACTTTTTTTCAACAAAAAGAGGAGAGAAAACGCAGAATTACATTGACAAACCACCGTTTCTGTGATTAACTCTCGTTGGTAGTACCACGGGTATATATGTATAGGTACTTTTTTTTATTTATTTTTATTTTAGTGAATCTTCTACTCCTTTACGTTTCCATATTTAAAATAAAATATAAGTACGTACTTAATGTCAATGACTTAAGTCATTTTAAATTTATTTACACACACCGCGTCGACTTGCTTTGTCGTCGGTTTATCTTCCCCAGCAGATAAAAGATCTCCTCTTCTTTTTTTTTTTCATCTCTTCCTTTTTTCTACTTTTTCTACACCAAAAATCGCGTCATCACAAAAATAGAAAATGAAAATATGTTACTACTTTTAGGGTTAATAAGCTGCCTACGTATAACGGATTGTTTGAGATTTTATACACAAAAAATGTTTCCATTTTTGAGGAAATAAATCGTTTCGGTCGTAGGTGAAATAGGCACGCGTTCTATCTCTCTCTTACTCTGTCTATCTTTTGCATACCTAATATAGTGGATATAGACTGTTGTATAAATGGGGTGAGATATGTATAGTAGGTATATACTTTGTAGACTATATTATAAGTATGATTGTATGACTGTATGTGCGGAAAACGAATGTGCGCAGCATGGTATTGGAAGTGTAATTTGACGAAGTATATCCGTAGCTTTTTAATTGAGCACAAAGCCTGGTGTTTCGCGAAACGGTTCAAAATCGAAATCCCCGTCACGTGTGCCAGCCAGCCTTTTTACGCTGGTTAATCGCTTTTAGAGGTGTCCCTTATGTAGTAGGCTTACGCTTTAAGAATGTGTTTGTGTGATGGTGTGTGGGGTGTACGTGAGGAATGTATAAATACTTCTACGTGTGCGTATACAGTATTCGCTCGGCACCCTTATCGTGGAGCTTTGATCGTGGAACTTTAAACCACATTCCAACATGAAACCGTACGTACTCGAAAAATTTTTTGAAAGACAATCATCGATGGGGATACGAAATTTCTCATCTCCTCGGCAAAATTTGCTGGGTTTCGTCTTTCGAGTGGCGCCATTACGACGGTAATGCGTTGACAATTGACGTTAAAGAGGATGTAATTAAAGGCGAACTTGACTGGACGTTTGATCTATGATTGATTTTTGATGATTCTGTAGAAGCTGTTATTGGAAATTATTGTTATCGTGTTTTTCGTATTGAGGTTAAAATAAATTATGTATTAATATTTTATTTTATTCGATCGTTTCCCCCTCCGCTTCCGTCATCATCTTACTATTATTGTCATTAAATCTGTGGTACGACCCAGGTTCCTTCTTGCTGTTGGCTATGAAAGCGTAGCCGAAGGCTTTATAATTCTGTGAAAATCGCGCCCCCAAAAATGTCACGAAAACTTGTCACCTAATGACGAAGGGCGAAAAAGAGGTAAAGGGTTTGGTGGAAACGTTTTGCGGATAACCACCTCACGTTGACCCCACGAGTTGATTTACTTCGATTTTGTCCCTGAGATCCTTCTTCAGTATTTTGCAGTGTATATGGAGTAGAAGTATCGGTAGGAACATAGCCAGATTAGGATCTACTGCCGCTCTGTTCGAATTTTTAATTGTCGCCCGTAGCCATTGGCCAATGTAATATTGTGTACTATAATTTTATTCTCTTCTATAATTTTTGAAAAAAACAAAGCAAATAAATTTCCGAGTTCAAAAACCGCACTGTCTGCACACTGTGTAAATCTGGCACTGGGCAGGAAACCAGTTTTCTCAAGTTGAACATAGTTTTCTGTTTACCGACATTTTTCGACACCAATGGTACGTAGGCTGTGAGCAGCTATGAGGGAACGCAGATTTAATATGATTTTATGCAACTCTGTGACATTCAGTTAGGCCCTATAGCTGCGCACACGCATGCTCATCAGCCATTTTCTTCTCAGTTTTATTTTATCAGTTTATGTACTTATAAGTTGTATTATATCAATTTGCTGTAAAATTATAAGATTCCGAAAATTTTGGGTGATTTTGTCTCAATTCATTTATATAATACTTACACTAGAATTTGAATAATCATCACGAATGGTGAAATTTCAAGTTACCGAGAAATTTTTTTAGAAGAAATGCAAATTTATGAAAAATAGAAAAATTATAAAATTTAAACAATCTTATGCAAAAAACTTCAAAAAATTTTATTATTTTTTCTATTTAGTATTTACCTGTATTAATTCAGTCTTCGATTATATTTCAATATCTCAGTGTATACTGAATTAATCGTTTACTTTCTGAATGGGAAGAAAATGGCCGATGAACATGCCCATGTGAAACTATTATAAAGCCTTTATTTTTACTAATTCTGGAGTTAGTTACACAACAGCAAATTGACTCTAACTTCAGTTTTAAGTCTGATTCAACCCCATAGTTACCTATACGATCGTATCGGCTCAAACCCGAGTCAAATTAACTTCGATTTAACTCTCCAGCGTACAACTGGCCCTAATGAATTTTCATAAAAAATTTTTGTTTCTGTAATTATCTGACGTTTAGCTTCTTTTCCGGTCTGTTATACACTATAGCGAGTTGACTCTAATCTAGAATAGAAGTTAAAGCTTCATATAGGTAGCTACGATCATATGAGCTCAAGCCTGAGCCAAACTTACTGAAGTTTAACTCTGTTTTACAATTGGTTCTTCGTGAAATTTCATAAAATTTTTGTTATACAATGTCTTATTAACGAAAAAAGTAATTTTTACGAAGAAGCCTGACAAAACGAGGCTCCAAACACAGCTTTCATGCACAATATTACTAACCATACGTGAAGTAACACCCCAATTATTATAATTACGACTTTCAAAAACGTTCACCCGTCATTTTCAACTGAAACTCGTCGTCTAACGACGACAAAAGGGTGGCACTCAACGATTTCGTCAAATTACTTAATTACCGAATGGACGTGAAATTAGTCGGTATTCTCCTTGAAAATTCTATTTTCGCACACCCACCGAATTAACCAGCCGCCGCCCGGTTTCTTCATTTTTCGGTGAGTTTTATTTTGAGTCTTCGGCGTGCTTTTTCAAACAACCCCCCAAAAAATTATCGTATATGTACGCATATAGTTGATCGTACATCAACGATAATGAGTGCGCGCGGTTACTCCTCGTCTGCAGCCCTGAAAATATATAATATTTCTTTACTTACGCGAGGCTTAGGCTAGGCATCCACAGAATCCAGAAATACGTAAAAATTATGCATGGGAGAACGAAAATATGTGGACGGCGGCGGGTAGTTGAAAGGGTGGCGAGGGTGGAAGACCAAAAGGGTGGCTCTTCTGTAAAGCTACTGTGTGTGTGTGTATATATATATATATATATGTATACGTGGCACCGACAATACGCATAACGGTATATAATATTACGGAGTATATACAAGCATAATATACGTATATAGGCCTATATACACGGTATAAAAGAGAGTAATTTTAAAAGATTTTAAAAATACTACTAAAAATATAAATCTAATACCCGGTGCAAAGCGAAAATTAAGATAGAAAGACGCGCGGTGTACGATGTTATCGTTTCGTTTAAATTAATGTCGACAATATGCCATTATGACAGATGCCACCAATTGCTCCGTGTTTAACGACATGAGTAGACGACGAAATGACGTGGACGGGGGCAGACGGGTAGTGGAATCTGAGTACAACAAGACATATGTAGGGAAACACTGAATAATCTTCGCTACTGTCGCGGTATTTATTAAAATTAGAAAAAAAAAAGAATGAATGAATGCAAGAAGAAAAAATTAAAAAAAATGTACAGCTAAAAAGAAGAATAAGGTATAATATAATATGTGCTTGCTACTGTATACGTGTATAAATACGTATAGGGGTTGCACTGTCGCGTGTCTGTTGTGATTTTTACCCCAAAAACATACGTGCAAACTTATACCCTCATTCTTTTATCATTTCTTTTATTTTCTTTCTTCTTCGTTTTCGTTCTTCCTTTATGTAGTGTTCTCTTTCCGCATTTAGGGTAATATCTTTTGACATGTATAAACAACAATAGGGTATTCCATAGAGATGTGGTGCGCCCTTGAAAATTTTTGGCTTGGTACTTTTTTTTCCTTCGGTTTCTGCTCCAGCGGTGAGAACGTACTGTAGGTAGAGCGTATAAAAAATAATAACAGTTTTTATAATGTACAGCCCAGCCCTGGGATTGCTGTGTAGATGTTTTCAATTTACCTGATTTAGAATGGGTAATATATTGAGCGGGAGGGAACACTGTGAGGTTATCAACTGCCGACAAATTTGAATGAAGTTGTAACTTGTATGTAAAATCTTTGATCAACGTGGGCTTTATGATCTTTTTTTTTTTTTAAACAATATTTTGTCGGAATTTCTGATGAAAAATAACTTGTTTTGTATTGGGCCTAACCATTTTCGGTTCCGGAAATATCTGATGGATGAATTATGACACAATCTGTTCTTACTTGATACTTACAAAACAATTTGAAAAATGAAAATATTGTGATAGCCACGTGTTTCTACTAGTAGGATTTTGATGGGATAGAAAAATTAATCAAAAAATCAAATTCTATATCTATGGTCCGTTCCGAAAGAAAAGCTGATTTATTTCGGAGGCGCAAAAAGGCGGCCGCGAATAAATGTCACCAAGTTAAATTAATATTGCTAGGCAAAATAATAACTTGTATACGATCTGACGTACTTTATTTCATGTCCAGCGTGCATCCTTACTTTTTCCCTCCCCCAATATTACCCACGATGCATGCAAACTCTGGGTGTATTGCTGGTAGTGAATTAGTAGGTACCTCTGTTTTGAAACCAGTGCCGGCCAAAAGGCCGAATGACATTTAAAAAATATGAAAACCCGACCGAAGGCGTGAACAAATTTATGAAGGTGGTGACCAAAAGCACAAATATCATTATAATAAAAATGTACAACCCGATTTTTTAAAACAAATTCAACAAAAATTATTCAGACAAAATTCAAGGCGCAAGCTTCAACTACAAATTTGTTGTTGTTTCCATCCTAATAACGAATTGATTAGTGTTTCCAGGCCGGTACAAGCCGGCGGTGCTTCAGGGCTTGTATCTTTTTATACGCTTTTATTCTACTCACTCAATTTGTTGAAGTTCACCGGATGACCAACTTCAGCGCTGCTTTCACGTGTTGCGACACACGCACACACACTTATATCTGTTTTATCTGTTGGTTTTTTTTTCTCTTTCGCCTGTATTTCTCTCTTGTTATTATAAACTTTTATTCTACTTGCTACTGTGATTTTAAAATGGGTGTTGTTATTTCTACCAGCTTGGGTGAGGAGTTTGTTTTCAAATGATTCAGTGAATTGTGCAAAGTGGTATGGAAATACAAGTCTCAGTGATCAGATTTTTTTATCATTAGAGTTAATGGAGAGTGGAGAGTGGGAATTTTTCACTTTTCAATTTACATTTACCAAAAAAATTAAGTACCTTAATTTATTTTGTAGATTATTGATGTAATGTCGAATTTAAGTTGAATATTTTATGAAAACAATATTACCTTGTGGTGTTCAAAAAAACTTCGTCATATTTAAAATAGTCCAAGTACCTGTCCAACTCCTAGCTTAGTTGATGTGTGTGACAGGTCTGAAGTTAATTGAGTAGGTAAGAAGATACCTTTTCAATATTCATTGACGTACTTTTAGTATTTGATTAACGATTGAAAATGAAATGCCGGCTTCTTTCAGCTTTTGTGAAAATTTTCAAAACTTTCTTCACTTTCAATAACACATTCAATATTTTTATCATCTTTATCAAAACTGATACAATTTTTCCTTAAGTCAAGAATGAAATCTTTGTACGAAAACATTGTGAATATTATAAAGCATTATAATATTAAAAAAGAAATGAAAAGCCGACTTTTTATTTTGTAGTTTCAGCTTTGCTAAATTTTTGTATATTTTTCCTCACTATAATGATAACATTGAAAAATAAAGGAACACCCAAGGAGTATGAGCAATCTCATTTATATTCAGTACAGATCCGAGCACCTCCTTTCCTAAGCTGGTAGAAATAACAACACCCTTTTAAAATATACCAATACTTGCAGCCAACCTTCCGCAACAAAATAATGTTTATTTTGCATGAAGCTAAAGCCAAAAAATAAAAAAAAGTGTATCTTTTAAAATATGTATTTAACCTAATTTATATATAATTATTCTCGTATATTTTTCAGTTGTTGGGCAAGAAATATTTGATAACAAGCAGGCTATCACACAATGTTTCACTCAGTAGAATATAAAAAATTTGCCTAACCAACCATTTAGGGTCAAAAAAGACCCGAATAGTTCAGTCCAAAAATAGGCATTAGCCAAAATTTAATCTCAGTTTTTCCAAATACATAACCTGATATATCGCTCATTTTTTGTACAAAAAAAAAGTCCTAGTCCCTTACCTACCAAAGTACAGAATCTAAACTGAAGAATCAAAATTTCCAAATAATAAACACTCTTCAGAGGAAGGTTCAAATCCAGGTAGAAGAATAATTTTTTTTATTGTTTAGAGTATAGATCAAATTTAGAGAATCTGGTTCAGTTTGAAATTGTTATCTGTCAGTGTTTATAAATTTTGATTGCGCCATCTTAAGAGTAGAAAATTTTGTGTTTCTCAAAACTTGAGAACTGAAAGATGGAAGAGACAGTTGGCGTTGTTCTACAAAATTTTGCTCCGCGATGTTCTTGCATCAACACAGTTTTAAAATTAAAAATCTTGGCCCATTAGTTTCTTTTATCGGCGAATTTTGTTTATTTTTATTTTTTTAAATTTGTGCTTTTGGCCTGTCATTTTTGATGCATTTGCGCTTTTGGATGACAACCTTTTGGAACGGACTATAATAACTGTTCTCAAATTATCCTGATTCTCTTTGACTACATAATACTACATACGGACCGCTCTAACAGTGCATGGATGGACAGTTAAAATAAAACACACACCTGCAAGGATGAGAAAGGGAAAAATATTTAGGTAAATCACTCATTTTGAGCACTGATTGGCTAATTTTGCCATTTCCCGCGTATTCTGTTCACAATTTCCTTTCCTCGTATCTCCGATGTTTTAATATGTTTTTATTTGTATATGAGCAGTCCATACGTTGTGCTATACAGTCAAAACTGATTCTGCTAATGAAATAAACAAAAAAAAAAACAAAAAAAAAAAACCAAAAAAACAGAAAAAGCATTAAATCAACAAAATTTTGTTTGCCGATTGAGAAATTCATCGAAAATCAGAGTAAGATATGACAGAATTAGATTTTTCAATTTTTCTCCAATAGTTACATCAAAATTCTGCTATTCTGTCGCTGTATTTTTACTTTTCGAATGTTTTGTATTGTGATTAGATTAGACTGTGTCATACAGGAGCGTAGCGAGGATTTCTTCTTGATGACCCGGTTTTTTTCTCTTATCTCTTTTGAAAATTTACGAAATTTGAGAAATTTCGCATTTCTGCAACCCACTGCCTCATTTTTATTACTAAAATTTCTTTCAAATTTTAAAAACTACAAACAAGAAAAATCAAGTCCTGAGGGGGAAATTACCTCGTTTCTCCTTTGACTACGCCCTTGGCGTCATATTTCATCAATTCTTTCGTCAGATATCTGGGAAACCCGAAAGTGATGAAAGTGATCATAATGAGATATTTTTTATTAGACAGTTTTTAAGTTTGTTAGGCAGCCTAAGAATGAGAAGTCGATATTTCCGACAATGAGGTTTGCTCAAAACTGAATCATGTCGAATACACAAAAACTGACAGGGGGAAATTCACATCAATTTGTAATGATCGGGTCGAGCTTATAATTTGTCTAATATTTCAGTAAGGGCCTGAAAAATGGTTTCTGCTATCTCTGGTTGTGTTTAACTTTCTCATCATATCCTTTGCCATTGTTTTCTGCCAGCGTTTCGAGATTTTGGAGGTTTAGACCCCATGTGGCCAGAATAAAAAGTTGTCAATTAATAAAAAATAGAGGGTCTTCATCGGTAGTGGTGGTTTCGTGAAGGGGAGAAGATGAAGAGACCGCGGAGATGATATTAGCTCTCTTATGATTTCGCTGTCTATGCCGTTGATTCTGACCACCCTTCAAATTCCTTACGTCTACTTCGCTCAGTAGTCTTATTTAAATTTCAGCTTGTCACCTTGTAATGGTTCAAAAGTATGTAAACACGTAATATGTATTGATAAATTGCTGCACGTTTCATATTTTCGCCGCATTATCTTGTCATTTAATAAACGTAAAATTTTTTCACCAAGGTGTGTTACGAAAATTGAGCCACGAACAACCTATATGTTTAGGATCACCTATCGTTGAACTTCTTTTCTCGATGATTTACGTAAGTCGTGATGAGTAAATCGAGTGTACCCGTCAAACAAAAATTTTACTTTATGACCTGTCCATTTCACATACTTTATTTTTTTGACAAGATTTTTTTTTTTTGTCCTCACTGTTAGAAGATATTTATCAAATTTAGCTTGTATATACGAACTATGTCGGTCAAATTTGTACGTGTTTTCTTCATTTTTTACCCTCGTACCGTATAATCGTGGTAATTTTGTATAATGAGATGTTCATTTTTTTCTAATTATTAATTTTTTTTTTTTTTCGATTGTTGTTGATGTTTTACATTGCGGATGTAATTTGCTGGACGACATTTGATACGCTGAAGGGGTAAAATGTGTTTAAACGCCTACCTAGAACTTGGGTTTTGTATTACGCGGCAGGACTATGATAACGGTGCTAACGATGTTGAATTACATGAAATACATTCGTAGCGAGAAACGGCGGATAACAGGCTGTCAGGTTTTTTTTTTTTTTGTGTTTTGTTGAAAGTATCTTTAAAGTGGAGAATGAATTTGTCGAGTCATCATTCATGAATGGAGCTGCTGGGAGACCTTGTTGCTATTTAATCAATCGGTTTCTGTAACTGTATCCCTTTTTTTTTTTTTTTCGTCGCAAGGTCAAAGTTACGTAGGTAGCGTATACCTAGGTACCGGACATGTGAACTGATGAGTATGTGCGGACTGCGGTGGAATGTTAGTCTGGTTGAAGAGAAAAGAGCAGCCGTGAAGAAGTGGGTGAATGAGTGAAAAAGTCGACTATGGAGTAAAATGGTAGAATTTGATTGATTTTTACGCATCAGAAGAATCTAAATCGAACTGGGTGTACTTAAGAGTGAAGATATTGTTTTGGTCAAAAGCGATTCATGCAAATTGTGACCCTTATTCTCCTTATCATTCCGTTTTCTCATATTTGAATTATAATGTAGCATCACGACATCGATCAATTTTGGTTTAAAAACTTTAAAAAAACATAAGCTTCTTGTTTTTCTCAATTTTCATCCAACTGAATGACGAGTCAATTTTTCGAATTAATTAAGGTGAATTTTATTCGTGATTTAGTAATGATAGAGTGCTAATTTCAGTTATGTTATTCGAAAGACGTCTTACATTTTTGTATTTACCCGTAATTTTTAGCACGACTGCACTTCATTTTTCGTTTAAAATATTTCTCAGTATTTGAGTCCCTACTAGTTAGTCTTTCGAAAGTGCGATAAATACCCAAATTTTGAAAATTGTAAGGATTCTCACCCAGAAGCTCGTTTTTCTTGTAGGTTTTTCATAATTCAGACCGTGGTTTGCTTTTCAATTTTTTCATCAATTTTTTTTCTTAAAATACAGATTTTTTTTATTATTTGCAAAATTTTTTGAGTACTTAATTTAAATTAGCTAAAACATTTTTTATGATATCTCTTTGCGTTGTTAGATATCTACTTAGTATCTACTTATCATGATGTTTTGAATATACAAATACTGAGAGTTACTTCATGCAAAGTCGGATTTAGAGGGAGCAAATAAGGACAGTGGCCTCAGACCCTCACCAAAATAGGGACTCCACCAGACGGGGAAAAGCAATTATCGAATTGTTACAGATACTTTTTTCACCTACTTTTCTACAGCTTAAAATTATACATTAGTTCTGATAGATGGTAGGTAAATTTACAGAAAAACCTATGCGTAAATGTGTACTTACTTACATAAAATTTTAATTGATTGTTTAAAGACTAAAGTTAAAATGAAAAATACATTTTTTGTACTTGATAAGCAAGTTGAGAAAAATTTTTTCAATTAATATATGAGGCCTCCCCCAACTCTTGACCTTACCCCCTAGTATAAAAGTCCTGAATCCTGCCCTGACTTTATGATAAAGCATGAAAATACCACATAATATAATAATACTGGAGAGTACCCAATACTGCTACCCAGTAATAATTCACAGACCTACGTAAACAATAAATGTGTCCAAACTATCAATCAGTCAGGTGAACGCTGAAAAAAATAGTTATTTGTAATACAAGTGCAAAAAGTAGGTGATTTTGATACAAGTGTGAATTTTGTAGGACTCGCCTTTGGTTCATGCTACAAATCCACAAGTATCAATCACGTACTTTGAATGTGTGTCACAAACTATTTTTTACAACTCCCCCACTATCCCCCAAAAATGGCAATGAAAAAATGTTTTTTTCAGATCCAAAAAATAATTATTAATTTTATTTTTTTTAACCAAAAAATCACTTTACACTTTCCACACTTCCCCACGGAAAAATAATTAAAAATTTTTTTAAGAACAATAATTTTTTACTTTTTTTAATCAAATTTGAACGAAAAATTATTTCTGTACTATCAGTTTTTTCCCAATTTCAATTGAGTGGTGGTGCCGAAGATGATGGATAATGACGACGATGATGATGAGTATGAGGATAAGGATACAGAATGGGACTCACGGCGTTGGCACCCATCACGCTTGATTTGATTTCTCCCGCGTGGAAAAACCGTGCATAACCAATTCGGTATATTCGGTGTAAAATATGCAGTCAACACCATCAATAACAACAACAACAACAACAACAACAACAAAACAGATTTTTACCTCCCCGACGCGGAGACCGTTGAATGAATCAAAGAGTACATAGCGCTCCATCCCAGAAGGCGAGTCGTAGGCCTATAGGCCATAACCTAGTAGCTGCTGCTGTAGTAGGCGTAAAATTATCATCTTGCGTCGACTTTTGCCTCATCTCTTTGCTCTTGTTACCGTTTTTACACAGGTTTTACGATCATATTTATTGATGCATGTCCCTATCGAAGTGTACGACGTGTAAGAGAAAGACAGTGCGATGGAGCGACGAGAGGGTGAATGAAGAAAGATTCATCTATCAATCAGTCACCGACGTTGAACCGCGTTTCTGTATTTTTATCATCATTTTTTTCCTTCTTCTTTTTTTCTTTTCTTTTCTTTTTTTTTTTTTGTACACCTCATATTATTATTTTTGTCGATTTCTTTCGATCTCTGTCTTTGGCTTTACTTTGTAACCGTGGCTCTGTCTTCGTCTGCGTTCGGTGTTCGGTGCATCTTTTGCTCTGCATGATTGAAACCTGTCTCGTAATGCTTTAATTCGGACACTTCCGGTGATCCTTCGTCGACATTACGTCGAATTTTCAAAATATTCACTTCTCATTTAAATGATTTTTCCCACCGGCGGCGCAGTGGTGGCGGTGCGCAACCATATTAGACGTACCTACCAGACTTGGATATTTTTATAGGCACTTACTGTCGCGATGATATTTTATTATTGACAGAAACCGCTTTTCCGATCGATTGTACGCCGATCCAGAGCGCCGTAATGGTTATTAATAAAAACGATTTTCTTCATCGAAAACAAGAACAACAACAACAACAACGCATCCTCTCCGCCGCACTCGTCATCCTTTGGGCCATCATTTCGTGTCTATTGTTTTCTAAGAGAGACAAGCAACATTATTGAAAACCTTCGGTAATAATGCGGAATAATCGTTTTCGCTCCCCTTCATCTGCATACTTCTGTCTCTTTTCCACTGGCAGCTCTTCGCCTCTATGTAGGCTATGCCCATGTATCTTATTCCTTTTTTTTTTTTTTTTTCATTTTATTTTACTTCTTATTGATTGTCGTCGTTACTTACGCATTTAGTCGCTTCCCATGTGGTGGATGGGTACGTTTGAAGTTTAAAATATATAACCTGTCTGTCGTGTTGGTCCATTAAGAAGCGAATATTAATGAATATGCGACGTGACCCCTGCGTGAGGACGATATAGGGTCTAAAAGGTTACCTATAATAAGAAGACAGTAGTACAAGTAGCTGGATATTGTTAAATTATATGGCAATTATTTAGGTGAAACGTGGCCTTTTCGGATGCGCTTTTGAATATTATAATCGTCGAACACGGTGCACAACGTGTACATGCATCGCCGTTTCAGATGATTGGTGCAGGCGCACAGCGAGTATTGAGAAGGTAGTGCTCACAGAAAGAAATGACTGGCGTTGCTAGTGGCCGTCTCGTCTATATGCTCGAGTTCTGGGAAAAATGCAAAGACAAAGACTATACGCATTTGCGTCGGCGTTTGTTAATTGGCCGCGGTTCGTTGATTCTGAAAAAGTATCCGTCAGTCTTGTAATTCCTTCTTTGGACGAGCTTCTGTTGATAGGCCAGCGATATTCCGATGACCAAACCTTACCACCGTTGGTTTCCTTGGTTTTGCAGCGAGACTGATCTGAGAGGGAAGCGTATTCAATTTTTTTCTCGCGATCGATGGCCTATCGAGAACTGGCAATGGGGAAGAAGAGATTCTTGGGCTAGAATCTAATCATTTCTTTTTTGAAAGACTGTACCCACGTCAATACTCTAACAACTTTAACGTGTGTTCTTTAAAGTATTTCAGTTTATTTAATAGTACTTTTAAAAGTGGAACCGTGGAAGTGACTGCCAAGGACCTTTTTGTTTTTACCTAGGTGAATAAAAAATAGGAACAGCATTGTAATCAGGGCCGTAACGGGTTGAAATGTTTGGGAGAACTAAATAAATAAAAATTTGTTCCGTTAAAAATGCTACAAAATCATACATTTACGAACTTTTCAACCAATTTTAAATTTTGGGGACGACTAATTTCCCTCTAGGCCCCCTATGCGGCTCTGAATTCTTAATGTAATATGCTAAATTAGAAGAAAAGTAGGAACTTCTACATCGTAAGAAGAGTTTGAGGTGGGACTTTGGGACTAGGCTACTCCTAAAATTAGGTTATACTTTCCTACTGCTCCCCCATCAATGGAAAAGCGAAAAAAAATCTAAATTTTAAAATCATGTACGTTCCAAAGAAACACTAAAATTGGGTGATACTTGGCCCACTTAATCTTCTTTCATTTTTAATGAATCTCTGTCTATAGTCGACATAGACATGATTACTTTGATTTTTCGATCCTCAGTTAAGAAATTTAACTGTCGAATAGCGCTGAAATCATGCTTAACTGGCAGATCGCTATGAGTTAAATGGGATTTTAGGGAGTGCTATCCGAAAATTAGGTTTCTTATCTAGCAATTGAAAAACTGGCCCTTGGGTGAATATCTACCTTTTTATTTGGCTATGATATCAACAGGTTCAAAATTATCATGTATGAATTTAACCATAATGTAACATCTTAAATTTTATGTTGCTTGAATTATGTTGTTCTCAAGTTGTGGTGTAAAAATCCTACCTATATAAACATTATGTCGTACAGTTTATAAACATTAGAATACTAATTCGCAATTTTTAATTTCTGTTTTTGTAGGCGGTGCCAGTAGTGATGCTGAAAGCACTACTAGTTCGCCATCGGAGTCTGAAGATGAGGATGCCAACGAATCAAAAATGCTAGTAAATACGTGTGTTATGAAATCCGAATCCCCAGAAACCGAATTTGATCAGGAAAAATCAGGGTTCAGCCTTGATGGATATCCCAAACTTGTGGATATCACTAAGAGGCTGTCTTGTTCTGATGTGTCCACCCTCAAGCACGAGTTTGATGATGAGAATGATAATGAAAAACCAACAATAACTGAAGTACCAAAAAGTGAAGGCGAAGATGATGATCAGAATCAGCCAGTTTCTCGTAAAGATTTCTGCATGAGCAAAAGTTACTTGGAAATGTTGAGGCTCAAACAACTTCGTGCAGTCAATAATTCAGAAAATTATTTTGAAGCAGTGAACTCATTAAAAGAATTAATGGATCCTCTCAAGCAGATGAGTACGATTAATAAACCAGAAGAAGAAAATGATGATAACAACAACAGTAACGCAGATGGGAATTATGAAGAACGTGACACTGACAATGATGACTGTTATACAACCCCTCCTGAAGACTTGCAATCTTTTCCTGCTGGTTACACAGTCTCCCTACCTCCAAGTCATGTTACTTTTGAAGCATTGCAAAATACCAGAGTGGCTGTAGCGCAACATGCATCTCTTGCTCCTCGCTGCCCATCAGATCCTGAGAAGTTACAAGAATTGGCTGCCTATCTGCACCAGCAGTACATCATCCAAATGCAAATGATACACCAACGTTTGCAAGAGCAAATAGAAACTGGTAAAGTGGCAACCCTATCATCTAGTCCAGAACAAGCACAGTTAGAAGAGAATGAAGAAACATCTGCTACTGTCATCTCACCATCCACCTCCACAGCCCTTGCTAGTAACGTTCCTATATCGTTGGTAGTAAACAGATCATCTTCACCATTGGCATTGATGAACACCCATACACCACCAAAGCCAAGTCGAACGCCAACTCCTGGGAAACCAGAATTAAGCTCCACATCACCACCCCCCTCACAGCCATTATCGAGTTCAACCGCTAGTCATCAGGCATCAAAAATGTTGTCTTCATCATCACCACCGGTGCCACATTGCAGCAGCAGCACCAGCAGCTTGCAAGAGCAGCAACAACAGCAGCCAGTACCTCTGCCACCATGCTCCATTTCATCGTCTTTCGCTTCATCCATTATCACTAATCTTGGTCCACCTCCATCACCTAGTGAACCAAATAGTCTTGAAATATTAACCAAACACACTCAAGAGATTTTAGATAATGCTAGTCAAGGCCTGCTGGCCAACAATTTGGCCGATGAGCTGGCATTTCGGAAGGGCGGAATCAATGGCAAAGGAGGTAGCTCATTGTCACCATTTGACTCAAAGAATGGTGGTCGCAGTGAACCCTATTTTAAGCACCGCTGTCGTTATTGTGGCAAAGTTTTTGGCAGTGATTCAGCACTACAGATACATATCAGATCTCATACAGGCGAACGGCCATTCAAGTGCAATGTGTGTGGTAGTCGATTCACAACAAAGGGCAACCTCAAAGTGCATTTTCAGCGGCATTCAACCAAGTTTCCAAATATCAAGATGAATCCACATCCTGTACCTGAGCACCTTGACAAATACCATCCGCCACTACTGGCTCAAGTGCCACACCAGACACTTGCACCTGGCTTATCACCATCACAATCTGCAGCAGCTGCTGTAGCGGCAGCTACTGCAGCTGGTGTTAACAACATTCCCATATCATCACCAGGCCTCCACCAGTCACCATTTTCAGTGGTTACCACTTTTCCACCTAATAGTTTATCGCATTTGTATCGACCTGCAGCTGCTCATCCTAATCATACGCTACCATTACCTGGGCCACCACCACCACGGTTACCTCAGGAAGCTCTTTTCAGGCCCCTTGTCCCATTCCCACTATTTGGTAGCCAAATGAACAGCAACAGCAGTACCATTGCAGAACAAGACCAGCCAGAAAATCTGTGTAAGCCAACAACAGCCACCACATCAACTACAGCTGGAACAACCTCTTCATCCAATCTTTCAAATCATTCATCCTCTCCCATAGTATTGGAAAACGGAGATCAGTTCAAAGAAGATTCTGGTGATGATGAAGAGATGCATGCCATATCAGAAGCCAGTGAACCAGCTAATGAGCTGGCAATGACTGATGATGGCAACGAAGAAGTGGATGACCAAGGACAACACAGCAGTAAAACCCCAGTTGATGTGGACTCTGGAAGTGATGATGCGAGTCTGCAAGAGCAACCGGAAAATTTATCTAATAAAAGTAGGTCTGAAATTAACGATCTTTCTCTAGATAGTCGAAAATGTTTCTCACGTTCTTCTTATCCTTCTCCTCATCCATTTTCTTCCTCAGAAAGCTCCATGTCATCTGACTGTTTTGATGATAGGTATTCATCATCGCACACACCACTACCTTTTACTACTTCTACCTCGGTGACACCTTATGCAAATAATGCAGATCCATCCAAAGACCCGTTTGTGTATGCAAACTTTTTGCCACAACCAGGCAGTAATGATAACTCATGGGAAAATCTAATTGAAATTGACAAAACATCTGAAACATCAAAACTGCAGGAGCTGGTTGATAATATTGGCCACAAATTGACCGATCCAAATGAGTGCGTGATCTGCCACAGGATTCTGTCATGCAAAAGTGCTCTACAAATGCACTATCGAACGCACACTGGTGAACGACCATTTCGCTGCAAGCTTTGTCGCAGAAGTTTCACCACTAAGGGCAATTTGAAAACACATATGAGCGTGCACCGTGTCAAACCACCAATACGTGTACATCACCAGTGCCCGGTGTGCCACAAACGCTTTACTAACAGTCTAATATTGCAGCAGCATATACGATTGCATACAGGTGAGCCCACTGATCTGACCCTAGAGCAGATTCAGGCTTCCGAAATCCGAGAATATTTTCCTGCTTTAGGCGCTGGTGGCGCTGCTGGTGCTTTACCACTGCCACCGCCACCACTGCCTTTGTCGCTAAATCTTAGCACTACTACTATCATGTCTGTTACAACTTCCAACTCCATTACCACATCTTCTACTCCTTCACAAACTCTTCCTTCGCCGCACATACTGTCCGTACCGCTACAGCTGACTGTGTCAGACACCTTAAACACAGAAAACAACAGTGAAAACTGCGATACGGACAAAGATGACAAAAGTCGCAGCGAGGATGACAGTTACCTTCTCCTCAACCACCAACACCATCACAATAACCAAAATCTTTCCGACAATAGCCCATCCATCATCCCCACGGCGTCCTTGGCGGCGTTGGAAAATCATGTTAAAGCCGTTACCACCAGCATCAGCTCCACCAGCAGCATGACTTCGCCGGTGGCGCTGATAACCACATCGACGACAACAACTACCACCCACCATCACCATCAGCCATTTGTAAATATGTGTAGTAAATTTTCGAATGGTTCGCACCAAAGTGAATTAAACGATGATAAATCTCCACCAGGTTCGCCGAGTCCAGCCTTCAGCGAACGCTTGTCGCCGCAAAGTAGAATCAGCCTACCATCGCCGGCCATATCCACAACACCCGAGGAGGTGCTGGACAATGGTAGGTCTTCTCCAGTGGACAGGACCGCTGTGAACGGCGGTGCTCTGTGGTCGCCGCTGGACTTGACGCCAAAGTCGTCGAATTCGCCGTCGCTGATAACCGGCAATGGTAACAATCCAGTGGCTACCATTTACACCAGCAGCAATAGCAATAGTAGTGGCCACAATGGCTATGGCAACAACAACGTCAACATGAATGGGGCCGGCAATAATAGCGTCACATCCAACGCCAATATCACCACTGCCGCCTCGTCTTCAATTTTCGCCTTCACCAACAGTTCGACGCCCTCCAGCCGAAACACGTCGCCGCTTATCTCGTCCGTACTGAACTCGCAGTTTAACCCTCTTGGCCTTGCTGTTGCGTCATCAGGTAGGCGAGTGCTTTTGCCACCCACTCTCACTCACTGTTGCCACTCTCTGTCTGAATGACTGCTGTATGCGTACCTTTGCACATATCGTTGCCACAAAAAAAAAAAAAAAAACAGCAGCAATTAGCCTAGCCTGATGTATAGTTGGTGGAAAGTCTTACTCGTATGGTTTGTTCTTTTTGACCGAATTATGCGACACCATTTGGTTCAGAATAGAGTGCGAACTCGAGATGCTTTTAATTCAATAGATTCAGTTTAACAACAAAATTAGCAGTGTTTGGGGTCAGCAAAATTTTCACAGATCTTCTAAAATCTACACAGTTTAACTTTTCCTTTTGTTAAGAAACGTATTCGAGGTTTCACCAGCAATAATTTCCGATTCACTATTTATCTAAAACTATGAAAATTACAAAATACTACGATTTGCTTTCTTGTCAGCATTTTTATGGGAATTTGATTCAAAGTTCGTTGGTTTGATGTTGAAATATCGCAAAATTTTACAGAATCTTGCAAAGTTTTTGTAACCTAGCTGTAATTTACAAGTTACAGATTAGACCGACAGGTACTGCAACCAGTAGAACCTTGAATATAGCTAATGTATCTTTTGAAAATTTAGAGTACTTATAAAAAATTATGAAAACTTTCCAAAAATCTTTCTTAATATTTACCTAGGCAAAAATTTCTTGAATTTGAACCTTACTTCAGATTATTTTGCTCCTTCATTTGATTGTTGAATCTAGTCCATCTGATAAAAATTTTTCAGTTTTCTTTATTGAATGTCTGTTTTCTGAACCATGAACCAAAAATGTCATACTTTCTGCCAAAAGAATAAACCTACAACATTTCATTGTATGATACACGTTTGAAAGTGCAGCGCATCCCATAAGACTTTCCAGCATATCCCTTTTTTTTCTATTTTTTTTTGCCTTTCGTTTTTCTTTTTTTTTTGCTTTGTACATATTTGAAATTGTATAAATTTTATGATTGTGCACAGAATGGCTATAGCGCGTAGAATGCAGTTTTGTACGCTTTTTCTTTTTTTTTTTTTTTACAAAAAGCTGCAATCATTTCTGGGCCTTCTGTCCAATTACAATGGACTGCCTACTTGCGAGGCAATATTTCAGACTGCTTCTACCATAATAGCCTATTTTTCTGTATAGCTGCATGTTTTCACGCCAAGTCGCCAGTTCTGCCTTTATTTTCGTACCTTTAGCGAAAGTCATAATCGTCGACATGCCAGTTCTAACATCTCGCAAAGCGAACACATGTTTTAGAAATACGTTTAGACCTGCGACAAATTCACATTACACTGACCTGATTTGATGGTTGCAAATCGTTTACCATTCGGTGGGTATTACTTTTTTCCACCAGTGACCACGTCATCATTTGGAAAATACGTTTTGGTTGGGGGTTACGAGATGTTGGAAACTAGTTCGTCGATATGGAAACAAAGTCGCTCTTCTTGACAATATTTCGGTGAATATCAGTTTGGTCATGGCTGAAAAATGCATTCGAGGATATTTTGGCTTGAAATGTTTTAAGATTAGTTTAAGTTTAGGGTCTACAGTTTGGGACTACTTAGTGCCTATCAATAGTTATTGCTAAAGACTATGGGTGCATAATCGTATGCATGTCGATGTTGGGATGTTTCGAATTATTATTTCAGCAACTTGCAACTTTCTCGTTATTGATTTACGTATGTTAGCTCGTAGGTAAATAAAAGTAGGGTTGAGGACCTAAAAAATTCACATATCGTTAGTGTCTTCTGAACGGTTACCACGTAAGTGTAGGAAAATGACGAAACTTTCGATTAAAAGACCAAAATATATACCGGCCAACCAGTAGTTTCTTCTGCGAGAAGCAAATACGAAGAATATTACAAAACTAATGTTCAAGGGAAAGCAAAATCAGTACGCGTATATGACTCTTTAACGGAACACAATAGTAAAACATCTTATCAAGGAGAAAGTGATGCTTACAGTCGATTAATGCATCATCAAAATGTCGGAGGAGAGGTGGATTAGGTACTAGAATAATTTATTCTTCTTCATCTTTCAATTTAATTGAAAAAAGATAAATCGTAGTTGCGCAAAAAAAGGTCCCTGAAAAATTTTTTACAATTTTTTATATTTTTCAATGGTTAGCCTAGATTTCTGGATTATTCAGTTGCACGAAATTTTAACACTTAAAGATAATTTTTCTAGGTACGGGGTTCATGAAAATTTTTTTCGCTTTTTCATTTTTCATGAAAATTAAATCTAATCTGTTTTCTTATTTTGTTCGGAAAACCTATTGGGATTATGTTCCAACTAATTTTATCCTCCCCACTTGTATCGGTCCAGTTCATGAGTCTGAACTTAAGCTTGGTCTCACAATTAAAAAAAATTTAAAAAAAAATTAAAGTTAAAGAGAAACTAAACTGGAATAAACCTATAGAAAATAACTGCTCTTTAAAGATCTTATTTTTTAACTAGAATAAAAACCCTTCTAAAACCTTAATTTGAAAACCTCCATTCTTTAGATTCAATCATTCAAATTTCGATCAGTATCTTGATTTTCAATCGGACGAGTAGGCTTAAAACCATAGAAACCAAGGCTTTTCGTACTCGTATCTAAATTTTTCTAGTTGTAGTTTAAGGCTTTTGCTTTTTAATTTCATTTAATGTGCACAGAGTAGAGCGACTTGGTTTCCAGATGACTTTGACAGAGAATGTTTCGTGTTGTTTATGGTGATTTTGTTTTGAAAAGTAGAACTGCTTTTTCCACATTGTAGACGCTTTACATTATTGGTTTGTCTTGGTTGGAGGTGTCATCATTTCATTTCTGAATATTTTTATCTGCGTTTCTCGGTTGGTTCTTATAAAATATAAATCATTATTGCCTTTCACGCATTACGGCACCATATTAAAAAACAATATTTCCTCGTACAGTATGATGATTGCATCCTTGACGTGGGTATGAAGACAAAATACGTTCAATTTGATTTGGCTTGCTAAATAATTAGTCAGTGTCATAATTAAAATTCAGTTTTATAATTTTACATGCTTCCAAAATAATTTTCAGTCTTTTTTGGAAAAATTTAATTTATCTATAGAGTTAATGTAATTACTATTAACATAATAATATCAATGATCATTCTAATTGAGAAACAAAAACAAAATCACAGTATTTAATTTTAGATAAAAATTTTCCAAAAAATTATTACCTACTCTTGTAGAAATTTTATAAAATTCATGAAAAATGAACAATTTGAATGAGTCATTACGATACCATTTATTGAGAAACATTAGAAAAATTTATTTTTATGATTTACCAAAGTGCATTCTTGGATGAGAGCAATTTTACCTACCGTAACGTCAATTCCGAACATTTTTTTGAAACTTAAACTATTTTTACGAATTGCATTCGTTATACTGAACCTATCCTACATTAGTGTCCTTGTTTATACATTTTCCATGGAATTTCAGATAATTTAAGGACCAAAAAATTAATTTAAAAAAATTGCGAGAAAGATGAATTTTCGTTTTTTTTTATTTGTGAATTCTAGTAAAATTTACGAAGAAAGGTGTGAGCCCTGTAATAGAAGAAAAATTCAGGTAAAATAATAAAATTAATACTTAGGTCTTTTCTTTTCTGTTGAAAATATTCAAAATAATTTTTTGTTCGTAAGAAAAGTGCGCTGATAGTTTGATGTTGAAATTAGACGTGGAGTAATTTGAACCCCTATTATGTAAAATGCAAGCTTGAAAGAAATATCTACGTAAATTATCTTCCGGGGTAAAGTGGTAAAAGACGGGCGAACAAAACAAGACAAAGTAAAATTTTTTCAATTTTCCCCAATGATAAATTTGAAATTCAACCAACTTTACCAGATCTGTGACCTCGGTCCACGAGATTGAAGCAACTACAGCTTGTTTTCTTCATTCCAGCTAAAACCTACAAATGATAACCGTGAGAAAGTTTTAAGTCATTATATACTTACCTAATTTACGAGTAAAACATTAGCTGGGCATAAACGTTTTACTATAAAATTAGATTATTAATTAAAGCGTTTACAAGACTGAAAAAGCAGTTCGTCTCTGACAGAATCCACTACTGGGAAATTCACTCTAAAACTTTGCCAATCGATAGTTTATTCTATAGTTGAAGACGACAAAATATCCGAAACCGAGGTATACCTTAATCAGCCTTTAATATCAGAATAAGTATATTCTGTGTAGAGCCACAAATTAAATGCAACATTTTTTGTAGATTAGCTTCCTGATCTCTACTCTTTGAATTGTGCTTCATTTAAATACGACTAGAGTCTCCCAAGGGTTGTGGGAAATCAAAAAATGGTAAAAAAAAATTAGATATGACTTTTTTTCATTTCTAAATTCTGTATTGTCCGTTTTCCAATGATTTATAATTAATACATAAAACTTTCAATTTCAGAAAATCCCATTTTTCAGTTAAAAATCGAAAATTTTCAAAAATAAAAAATTCTTATTAAATTTGAAATATGAATTTTGTTTCGAATTAAACTTTTGGAAAAAAATTCCTAACTTTATGTTCCTTTTTCTCGGGATTTACTGGGTGGATTTTCATTATTCTTATTTTATTGGTTGAAGGATACGGAGGATGCAGACGGGAGGAGTTTTTGATGTGCCCACCTATTCATTCCAAGAAGTGGAATCTGATTTTCTGGATGAAAAATCATGGAAAACAAAAAACATTTAGTAAAAAAAATTAACGCCGGGACGCAAATCATTTTCATCCGAAACTCCCAACTTGGAATGCAAGTTGATATTGCGAAAAATTATGGCCAACTTTTCAGCTAGGTATACCTGGGTATAATCATATACATCTTCGTCAGTTCTTGGAGAGAAATAAAGTTATTTTATATGAAAAATAGCCGATTTCCCCCTCACCATGAATCGTTTTTTTTTTTCACGTCTGTCTTTCATATTTTAACAAATGGTAGAATCAACCGAATTTAAATAGGCCGTCTGAATTAATGCTAAATTCAGGCCGCCATAAATTGTGACTTGAAAATTGTTCGATGCGATGGGCTAGGTTTAAATTAATCTTTTGACTAAAACTGATTATTCAGGTACCTCTACCTACGTCTTCAATGCGTTTAACGGTTCGCGATATTTTGTCGTATTCGACGAAGAAAACTATCGCACTTCCATTAGTCTATGATCAGTCATTTGTCAGAGTTATGCTATTCAAGCCTTCTGGTTTGGTCATCCGAAGTAGAAAGCTAGGTATATACGCTGCGATCATGTGGCAAGGTACGACTTATCGCGATTTTTCAGCACAAAGAGTGTAGCTAACTCGGATTTCATTTGCTGGCCGCAGAGAGTAAAGTCGTCTCTTTTAATGGAACTGAACAAAATCACGGAGACGACGGCGAGTAGCTTTTTGACCATCCGTACGTTCTCCGGACGGATGTTGCGTCCGAACAAACAGAAAGACGTCGCGTCTTATAGGCCGAATTTTCGAATTCCTTATTTGTCGTCTACTGCAGCAGAGTTTATCAACGTTTGCAGAAAATCATTTCGATTGCGTCGTTCTCTTAGACGGACACATTCGATGTTTCTGTGTGAACGTTTTCGTGAAACAGCGGTTCAAAGGACGGAAAATGGCGGATAAAGTTTGTAGAGGCCTGTACCAGAGTGTCGAAAACGAAGAGTAATTTTATAGACGGTGGCCTCGTTCATTGGATTTGAAGTTTCCAGTTTTGTATTATACATACTATTGAAAACGATACAATTTTATGGAACAGAACAAGCACTTTGGTGGGCATGAAATTTGGCAGTCGGCCCCTCATTCGTGAACCAGTAGTGAATTAAATGGGACGCGTTTTTCGCAGCTGAATGGTCATAAGGTGTTTTTGGAAACTTCAAAGTGTAATACCGCAGATCGATTAACGCATATGTCCGATCGATGGCATACTCAAGTAGAGCCTTATTTTGGAAATATTTATAAAACAATTGCGTAATTTCTGCTTCCCACTCTTACCAGCAAGTTTTTCGTTTCTTGTTCATACAACGCTTCAAAGCAGTGGCGAATCGAGAATTTTCATTTTGGAGATACACACAGATAAATTTTTTACCTTTTGACTGATGGGTACCTGGGTATTAATCGAATTTTAAAAATTCATTTTCATCTTCAATAAAATGGCTCATTCCATTCGTTGGAAGTAGAGTATGAATTTCTTGGTCTCCAATACCATCTTTTATGAAAACGACTCAAATTCACACATTTGAAGTACATTTCACGTAGGTATATGCGTGTATTCATTTTGTTTTATTTCTGGATGGTACATGCGATTGTCTGATCAGCTAATGAGCACATATTCTTGTTTGGCCAAAATTTAAATTTGAGAGCTCACTTGCTCCTTTACTCTCATCGCTTCACGGCAAAAATAGGAACCAAATTAAAAAGTAGGTATATCCTAACGCACAAACTAAGATCAAGAACAGCCAAATACGATGATATTTTGTCAGTAAAATTGAAATAAGACGTTTTAAATAACCTTTCAAAAAGGCGAATTTTTATGATAAATAATTTTTTGAATATCTCAAAAACAAAGCGTGGCAAACATCATTATATTTGCTTAGAAATTATGGAGAGAAATAGCCCCTTTCTGAAAGCCTCTGTTCTTTGTCCCTCAATCTATCTTTGTTGTAATGTCATATCGCTTGGAGCAAAGCAGGGGTGGGGGAAGTGAAATTGTAGCTGTTCGTTCTTGAATTATTTTGGTATTTATTAATTTAAATTTCGTGCAACTTCCCAATGAAGAAGTGTTATTAGACCGAATGATTGGAATTTTATTTCGTTGTTATAAAAAATCCTCTCAAACGAATATAATGCAGAACAGAACAACGGCAGCAATTTCAGTTTTTCCTTTATTGTCTTATTGTCTGTTCTAAAAGAAAAGTTTGATTCTTACTTAACCGAAATGATGGGACAACTAAGGCAGATAAGTAAAAAAATAAATAGAGGCTTTCAGAAACAGCTATTTTTTTTGTACTGAATTTTCCTCGTACAATTCAATAATATTTACAAACCATTATGTTATATTTTTCAGTATATCATTCTGTATTCTGAAAAGTAACATTAAAATTCATTAATATAATTTTATATTTTTGGACCATTTTTTTTATTAAACTTTAATTTTTTCTTCTCCCCTCAGCTTTCTCAACTTTAAATAAATTGTCGTAATTGACTGTTATAGACCTCAGTTTTTACGGTAGAGTTAGCTACCTACATTCCTCACTTTGGTTTCTTGTAGAAAAAATCACTTTTTGCAACATTATTACAAAATGCTGTACTTTCGAGATGTGAATAGCGTGATGAAAATTTCCAATTTCAGAAATCTTACTTTTCTCGATCCTTCATTTCTTTTTCTCGCACCTTAAACTTTTTTTCTCACTCCTTAATTTTTTTTCTTAATTCTTCATTTTTTCTCACACCTTAATTCTGTTTTCTTGCACTTAATTGGTTCCTCAGTTTCTCCTACACCTTCAAATGTTTTTTTTTTTTTTTTATTTAAATTAATTACTTTTTTTTCTTACAAATTCTGTCTGCCATAACGGGGATTCGATCCAGCTACCCAAAGGTTTTAATGCCTCTAGTTTAAATTCAGCATTCCGTACACCCACTGCAAAAAAATTAAATTTATCAAATTGTACAACTGCAAACATTGCATTCGTTGAAAAATCGCTCACTTTCCTCCATAGCTGGGTACCATACCTACCATTTTCAGTTTAAAGTTTGGAGCTGAACATTGTTTTTATTTATACCAGAACAAAAAAAATTTTATTCGAGTACCTATTCAGTCAATCAAGCTTGCCTGTACTTGGTCTGGGGCTCTTATTTTCCCCAAATTTTATGGTTCCTTACACTCTGTTCGTTGTCGACCACATGATTTGAAATGAGCTTTTCGTGGCATATATTCATATATTTATCAAAAATTCTTCTGAGGTTGTAACGGTAAATAGTTTTGCCACATCGGAATACAATCACGTTGACTACAAATGGACCTGTGCTCGACTCCACGATACAAATCACAAAAATATTATTACACAGGTACCAATAGTCAGAAATCTTTTGAATTACTAAGAATATTTTGTGGATACTACACGCCAGCTGCTGTTATCCCACCGAACTGTAGAATAATACGTGCCAATCTGGAACTTGTGCCTGGCAAACTGTATGCACACGCAAAATATGGGCTGCGGTGACAACGTTGGTCATATGATTCGCAAATGATCGATGCATTTTTGGCATCGATGTTTTTCCTCTTCATCTTCTGCTGTCCAAATAGCGACGAATGTGGCGTCGTGTTAACGATCTTTACGACGAAAAATGTGTTCGCCAATACTGCTGAATACACGCGATTATTTAGGCTAAATATTGGCATTTCGTCAAGTATCCATTGTGTGTCGGTGTGCTCATTAATTGGGCCTTAAAGTACGTCCTTTGTACACGAATGTACCGATATGTATATGCCGTGTATAAATATCAAAAGTGTACCCAGCGCATAACTTTATCGAATTCCTATTTACTGTAATAGAGATAACACAGGAGAGCAACGTGAAGCAGTAAACCTTTCGTTGACATTTTAATGTGGCATATCCAAGCGTGCACCTCATCTTTCTATCACACACACAAGCACTCCCTCTTAGATGATTATTTAAATATAGTGACGACAAAAGCACCTATTCGATTTTCTGTCGTTGCACATATAATTTGCTGTTACATTAGAAAGACGGCAAAAGAAAAAGAGAAAAAAGTCCTATAATTGTTTATGGTATTAACGACTGGGACAAATGCGAGGCATTCGTCATTTGGACAAGTCGTGTTTGAAAAAGTCAAATGTCTACTTACATATATATATATATATATATATACACGATAATAATGGAAATAGACTTGAAGAATCAAAGAGAGAGAAGCAAAAAATCAAGACGGAGAGGAGAATGGTTGAAACAAATACATTTCGATGTAATACCTCGTTTCCATCGCTCGTTAGTAATTGCAAAGAGAGAAAGATTGCGGTAATCGTGTGGAGAATCTGTAGAAAATGCTGCACGGACAGATATGAGGCAGCCTCAGATTCATTTTAAATTTAATTTCGTCAGTAATTTTCGACTCATCGGTATCGTTTCGTCGTCGGCGAAAATATCGTTTTTGGGCGAAATAATGGCTCTCATTTGTACGAGTTAAAACGTTATATAGGTACACCATCGCATTAAAAATAAAAGAATAAGTTTCGTACCTATAACTCCTATAAGTACGTGAATTATGTTTGACACGTACACAGTGGTATCACATGGAAAAAAAAAAAAAAAGGAAAAATAAAGAGCTGTTACTGTATCATCGGAAGAGAAAAGAGGTGAAGAAAAAATTTCGAAAATAGAAGCGAATTTCGATTGTTTCGTCGACTTATATAAATTTTCGACGAAAAAATACCTACTCTGTGACAGCAATCGTCTGTGGAATTTGAGAAATGGGGCCATAAATTAAGTTAATTTCGGTGGCTGATTTAGCACTCGATGAGTGCCTTTTCACTTGGTTTTTTTTTTTTTATTATTTATTTAATTTTTTTTTTTTACACGCTGAATTGCCCCTAAGAGGATTCAACACCACATTCACGTGTATACACGCAGATAAATCGAGATAAACATATCGACAAAAATGTTGTGGAAAGAAAAATAAAAAGAAGAACGAAATAAGTATCACCATTACGAACGAATGTCGCCAAAATATTTGGCATAACCGAGCAGTGGCCAAATTAAAAAAACAAAAAAAAAAACAAAAAAAAGAAAAAAAAACAAAAAAAGAAAGTCAATTTGAATATTTAATCAGAAAAATACCATCTTCCTCTATATGAGTTACATTATCTGTGGTTAACATGTGCGAAATACCTTCATAAGAGATATTTTTGTCTCTTCCACTCTTTCTCCTGTTTGGTAATCTATTGTACAATCACACCAAATCCTATCTCGTACGTTGCCTTTACAGTATATTACCATACGTATATAGTCTCTGATGAACCTTCATCCGCTTTTAGAATTTTTCATTTTTTAAATTTATTTTCTCCTGTATCCTTATACACAATACCTATATCGTTTATTTTTATTTTATACACTGCACGCACCTTATTATATTTTCACTTTTTCACTGAAATTTATTTTCGCCAGCTTTTTTTTCTTTTTTTTTTTTGGATCTTTATTCTTAAATTTTACATCTTATATGGTTTTGTTTGTTTAAAATAATTGATATATTACTAATGTCATTATTATGTGTTTTTTTTGTTTTGTTTCTTTTTTTTTTTTTCCTTTTTTTTCTGTATTCGTATAGTTCGTGGAAATACAACGTGCAATTTATGCTTCAAAACGTTTGCCTGCCAATCGGCGCTTGAAATTCATTATAGAAGCCATACGAAGGAGAGACCTTTCAAATGTACCGTCTGTGATAGAGGATTTTCGACCAAGGTAAAAACAAATTTGAAAATTCGACGTATTTTGTTTGGTTTTTTCGAGGGTTATCATTAATTGTAGGGAAAAAAAAAGTATAGGTCGCAGGTGGAAATCGAACTTTTATCTAGCGTAAAAATGTATGTATCGTTGGCTGAAGGGAATGTGGTGGAACATATTATATGCTATGATGGCGAATTTCGAGAAGTGGGTTATTAGCAGTAATCGAGAAGAATGTTTTGTGGCTATTTTCGTTGAACCGATGTATTTTTACTCTCAATCGACCAAAATTGTAGGTACAGTTCCAAATTGAAAAGCCTAGATGTTTACGAAAAGTGGTGAAGATTTAGCACTTTTTATCATGTAGAACAGAGTTAGAATGTGCTCATATTTGAGAATAAGGTGATGCGAACCAATTAGGTATGAAGAAGTTGGTTCTGAAAAAGAAAATTTATTGTATTTGCCTTATTTTTGCTTGATTTTTGTGGTAGTCTATCATTGATGTTCAACTATAAATCTAATAAAGAGATGTTACCCACGCTTCGTGTTGAAAGAGCTACAAAAATTGAATTTAAATAAAAATTTTTGAATTTTTTTGAACAATGATTGATTGATAGCACGGAAGAATAATAACACTCGATTTAACAAAAATACGTTGTTTTACAGTTCACCTGAAAAATATGCCAATTTACAAGTTTCTGGATCAGTTTATCGAATTTTCGCAAATTTTGTGAAATGTGTATCAATTTTTATTAATCTTAGTCCGTCTTCTCCTTGGTACATACAGAGTTAATAACCTCCTAGCTCCTCATTTTCGTTACCAATATTTTGTGGTTCTGCAGACTTTCTTTACCAATCACATAATTTGCATGGCTGTAACAGCCCCCTCCCACGTATCATTCGTACATTGTGTTCCGTATGATACATACGGCACTCCGTACTGTCTCAAGTTGATCGACCTCAGACAACGTTTGTCGCCATGATCTTCTGATTTTCACTCGTCACCGAAAGAGCTTTTGCTCTTAGCTCTACATTATACTTTAATAAATTCCTAATTCCCTATTCACGAAACTACCTCTTCCACAGCCCATCGTTTCAAGAACCGTTTTGTTTCTCCCTCACTGAGACGAACATTTCCCCAGCTGATTCAATAATAAGTTTATTTTCCGCATTCTCCTCGTGCGAATGTATTTCAGCCATTCACTCATTGTCCAACTCGCACTCTCTATCTCTCACACAACCTAAATATACGGCAAAAACTATTCTTTTTTATTTATTGAAAAAAAAATACAACCGTAGTAAAGTCTACCAAAAAATTAGACCACCGTGTAAAAGAAACCGAGCATACCGCGACTAATATGACGACGAAAAATGAATGAAATCCGTTTTCTGAATGAGATTACAAAAAAATAAAAAAAATAAAAAATAAAATAAAAAAAAATACAAATAATTCGAATATCAAATATATATAGGTACAAATTTTACTATTCTACTCTTCTAGCGTCATCATTCGACTACGTAGGTATTACACGGGAAGTGCGCTTTAATACTACCGTAAAATTAAAAAAGTAAAAAAAAAATTCACACGAACGAGTTTAAATATAAACAAAAAAATCAAAAAAAAAAAAAAAAGTGGGAAAAAATTAAGCAGAATGATTTGACGATGATGATGGAGAAGAAGTAAGAACGAAAAAAAAAAAAAAGTATCATGTTCCAGTATAATCATACGCAAACTAGGTATTAACAGGAAAAATTTATAATTCACGTTTTGTTTTTTTTTCTCCTATTTTTATCAACTGAACGATTATTTTTTCATTAAAGCGTATACAACATTGTGGTCGCGTTATTCTCCATAAAGAGAGGGTTGAAGAATGGAAAGAAAGAAAACCGGATAGACGTATTCGATACTTTTCTTGTATTTCCCGTCAATCATTGATAGTATAGGTATTGAAAAAAAAGAAAAAAAAAAACGAAGACAGAAAAGAAGAAAAAAGTAGAATTGGAAAAGGAAAAAAAAAATTTCTTGGCTGTTCAGGTTAATCACGTTTGTTTTTTATATTTTCCTCTTGACGATTTCGTGTGGATGGTGTTTCAAATAGTGATCGAATAACTTGCTGTACCTATACCTGTACCGTCAATTAATTATTGTATTCGTAGTCGTTTTGAGAAAGTTTTAATGAGTTTTTTCGTTCTCTTTCTCTCTCTGTCGCTCTTTCTGCAACGCTTCACGTATGGAACCGAGACAGTTGTCACGCGCTGGTTGCATATGGATCCGCCGTGCATTCGTCGTCGAAATTACTCTCTTTGTTGGTCGCGCAGCAGCGTTGTTCTTCGGGTGGTGACATATCGTGTCGATATTCAGCTGCGACACCTTGTGGCGTATTGATTAATATTATGGAAAAACAAATAATTATTACGTTTATGCCCACGTTCTCCGGCTGTCGGCTATTCGACATTTTTTATGATTGGTCACGTGTTGTTAGTCATGTCAGCCATTTTATTCGATCCTCTATCAACCGCAGCACTTTATTGCAGACGGACGACGGTGTTGGACATTCGTTATTCGAGTAAATGTGTGATAAGTGACGAGTTTACTCGTCCTCATTGATAATTTATTCACCGCTAAATATTACTCGTGATTAGTTTAGTCCGTATTCTCGTCTTCTTTCTTTTTTTTTTTCCAAAAAATGCCGTGACACAAAACCAAACGACCATGGAAACTGTGGATTTTCAACTTTTTCATCTCAAAGGTGGGTAGGCAGATGAAATAGGAAAAATTTTTCTCTTAGAAAATGTTCTTGAAACTTGAGATCACTGGCGTATGGAGGAAGCATCTGGTGTGCTTCAGCACCCCAAAATAATACGAAAAACGAAGTAAACAAATTTGATGATTTTAGCTTTAAAAAATTCAACTCCTCTCCCCACCCTGAAGATCAAATTTCTCCTGAATACGCCACTGATTGAGGCAAAGATTAGTCCCAATAAAGAACAAATTTCTTTTGAACTTCTGTATATTTCTACTAACAACTTTTTTCTATAATACATTTTATTATGTTGTACACCGTTGATATTTACTCTGGATGAGTAACGATCTTGTGAGTGATGATTAATTATCTCTTCTGATTAAGTGGCATGAGTTGAAAATTCATCATAACTCATAAATAATTGCTCACGATTAATATTCAAGTGATATTTTACTTGTAATGCCCAACCAGAAGCGTAGAAAAGGGGAATGAGGGGATCCAATATTTTTGGAGTCATCAAAATTGACTAGAATTATCTATTAGTTGGAAAATCGTTTCAATTTACGACCTTTTTACACATTTAGCTTGCTAATGAGGCAGGTATTATTTTTTTTGACTTGGAATTTAAAAAATTTTATTTGGAAATTTTATTTTTCTCTCGTCCGCCCTCCCAAAAAAAAATAAAATAAATAAACAGTCTGTCGCTGCATACCTGTGCCCAAGTTCGGTTGGAGAATAATATAGGATGTCAAAAAATTTTTTTCTGAACATCTGATTACAGCATTGCAGCTTTTAAAAATGTATTTCTCAAAAATTTATCGAAAACTTAACTTACTATTTTACTCATCTTATCTTGGGACTAAAAATGTGATTTTAAGATACGCATTTGATTATTTTTTTCCTTACATAGATCAATTTTAGTTTCATGAATTATTTCCATAGTTCCATAATATGAAAGAAGCTTTAGGTATGTCGTCTGTTTCATAATAATTTGATTCTTTAAATGGGTAATATCATTGAGATGGCGGCTAAAGCTTTAAATGTTATGGTCTAGGTGTAGTTAAAGTTAATACGTGTAAATAAGTATACTGGCTCTATGAAGTAATTGGGGACCGAAAAGAAATCCTAGTCGACGTTTATGTTCTCAGTTTTTGTGTTTTTACGGTGTTTTGAATTTACATTAAAAACTGGCATTCAATTTTTGGGTAAAATGTACATTACTGACGATTTGATGAAATAAAAAAGAAATTTCGAGTAGTTTAACCTGTGAATGTTCAAATAATCTTATGATTCCACAACTGGGTGTCGGTGATTGTCCTCGAACAACTTGTGGAAAATGTTGGGTTAGTGTTTTAGTCGGGAATGAGGCCCGATGCTTTATTACCGATGAACAGTTTGACTAAAGAAGGTGGGTAAATATTGATCTCTTGAAGCCATCGTTATATCACGTTGACTTTGTCAAATAGTAGGCAGGGCTCTTCGAGCGGGGGGAGGTGTCTCATTCCTTGGCTCAATCTCAATTGGCAAAGTAGAGTAACTGATGGCCTGCTTCGAACAGCCACTGATGGTACGGCTACCATAACCAGCACGATTGTTTTCCACCGCATTCCGCATTCGCATCGGACTTCGCTCAATATTGTTTTGCATTTCTTACCGTGCCCACCCACATTTCAGTTTTGACTTCTGCACTTGTTGCAGGGTAATATGAAACAGCACATGTTAACGCACAAAATCCGTGACCTGCCTCCGCACCTGTTCGAGAAGAAGTCACCAGGCAGCGTCAGCGTTCCTTCATCGCTGGTCGACGAGACCAGCAACACCAGTAGTGAGAGCCGCGAGCCATCGGCCGCATCCTCGGCTGCAGCGGCCGCGGCTGCGGCTGCTGCCGCTGCAGCGTCAACCATACACTGTTTGCCGCTGGATAGTTTAACGAGTGCAGTAGCCGCGGTTGCTGCTTCAGCATTGCCTAAAAGTGCGACGGTGCCAAATTTAAACTCGCTGGCCATATCCATCAGCGAGCCATCACCAGTGGCGATGCCGCCGCGAAAACGATCTCCCGACACCAATGCCAATCAGCCAGTTCCTAAACGCCAATCGAGTAAGTATTGTGCAGAAATTGAATACTTTTTGAGCGGCTGTTAGGTGGTTCCCAAGCTATGATCATTGGATAAAACGTATGTAATGCAAGGAAACCTGAAGTGATTCGTATTTGGCTATACCCAGATATGAGAGATGAATCACTCAAAGTGATCTAGTTCGACATCTTAGGTGAGCTACATTATTTTCAGTGGTGATTTATAGATCAAAATGTAGATCTTGATGCTTAAGTAAGCGTAAAAGGGCCGTGTACAAGTGAAATACTTAAGTACGTACTGCAGTTTTACCTGTATATACTTATAAACGGAAACCACAGATGAAATATGACTGAAGTTCGACTTAAGTACATAGGTACATATATTACAAAATATTTTTCTTAAGTACGACCCTAATACCTATATTCTAGAACCATACCTAAGTAAAGATCCAATGCACTAATGTTGTATTTGTGACTTCCATGTGTAAATATAGAATAAACTTAGTTAAACGAATTGGTACTTAAGTCTTACTCAATAAGTATAAGAAACGTTAGGCATGGCGTAGTGGTTAGGTGCTCGGATTTGTGAGTGAAATGTTGCGAGTTTGAGACTGGCAACTGTCACATTCCTAACTCAAAAATGACGGTTTTTGCTCCAGTACCTACGTGATTGAAAAATTCATGTTTAATAGACAATTATCGGTTACTGGATGCTGACCTTCTCCTCCTTCTGCATCACCATAAATCTTCCAGCTGCTGGGTAGAAATGGTCACAACCAAAGCCCATTGAAAAATAATAAGAATGTTTTCTATTGTTGTAATACTTCCTTCAGCTCTTGCTTACCACTAGTCTACAATTATTTGAACATTGGGAATCATTGTAACATATTTGCCATTTTGTTCTGAATTATTAATTTTTCATTTTTTTGCAGATTTGCCGAAGCATTTGTGTCACGTGTGCAATAAGAATTTTTCATCGTCCTCAGCATTACAGATTCATATGCGTACGCATACTGGTGATAAACCATTTCAGTGTACTGTATGTCTCAAAGCATTTACCACGAAAGGAAATCTCAAGGTATGTTGTTTCACTGCTCTATATTAGGCAACAAGAAATTTGACTTAAACAGAAGTGTTGAAGTGACGGATCCAGAGTGTTATTGTGGAGGGGAATGACAAAAATTTTTGTGGAGTATGGGTATTTTTTTATGCTCTTTAGCAAATTTTTGGTGTTTTTTATCTAGATTCTGTAGTTTTATTTTTTCACCTGAAATTTTTGATGTGTAAACATCTTAACACTGAGTTTGGGTATGGACTAAATAAATGGCATGTAGACGTGTGGTTGAGTGCGTGCGCAACGGGCACACTCACAACCACACTTTTATGTTTGTTCACACATCAATCCTTCATGAGTTCCCAGCGGAACTCCCATCTTTTTTTCTTTTTTAATTTGTTTTTACGTTTGGTGGAAGGGAAATTTTTGGATCCGCCACCGAAATATTGAGCTTTTTCATCCCACGTATTTGCCCAAAAACAATTTGAATCCATCAAAAAAGCCCTTGAAGGAAAATTAAGTGGTTGAATATTTCAATAGGGAATGAATAATTTGAAGGAGTGACGCTTCCTGCAAACCTTGTAGGTTGAGTATGAGTACGTAAGTAGTTGAAATTTTATCTTTGAGATATGTGAGAAAATGTTCGGTTTGGTGCCCCTGAATATGCCACGGAACAGTTTGGTCAGCAATAGTCTAACTCTTCTTCAATGAATTAAATGTGAGGAGAAAACTTCAGCACACAAATTGAGACCAAGAACAATGATTAAATGTTGAAATAACTCAAAAAAGGTTTTTAATAGTCAAAAAAGTTTAATTTCAGTTCTACTTTTCCGAATATCTTGGAAAAATGATCAGTAAATGTCACTAAATGATGCAAGAAATATATAGGCAGAAAAAATATTCACTCCATTTCTTTACCTGCTTTTCTTTTATTTGAGATAAAAAATAATCATTTTTATCTAGTTTGCTGGCAAACGGGCTATTAAAATTGACCTCGCAAAAGATTTATGGGTAGATGTTGAAAATTTTTCGTTTCATGACAAAGGGAAACTAATGATTCCATTTTGACCTTTTTTTTTCTTTTATTAATGTATATGTATTTATCGCCTAAATTTTTGGTTTATGGTTTTGAGACAACTGCGAGAGAGAAAGAGCTGAAATTTTCACGATTAGTAGTCATTATACAGGACCAAGTCTGAAAGGAGTTTGATAGCTATGGGTCCAGTAGTTTCCGAGAAAACTGGAAATGTAAAATTCCTGCAAAAGTTGTTTTTCCATCATTTTGAAAAAACTGGAAATAAGGATTAAGCTAAAATTTCCAAGATACATTGTACTTATGTAAGTGCTGGTCTGATGGAAGTTTTATGTCTATTCGTTTATACTTTTTGAGAAAGCTGGAAAAGAAAAAAATTGTAGCAGAAAATTTTGGATTCACAGTTTCGAGATAACTGCGAAAAGAACTGAATAGAAATTTTCACGAAAGATTCTTGGTAGAGTATACAACCTACCTGACTCGTATGTATTCAGTCTGTAGCAATATCCTCGAAAGTGCATTGTGGTGTTCTTGCTGATCCAGGGCCGTAACCAAAAGCTGGAAGATAGAGGTGCTTAACCCCTTTATAAAATCGAGTGACTCTAATTTCGCTCCTCAAAGAATGAAATTTTCCCAAGTCGTCACCTCTTATTACTGCGGATTTCTTCTTGTAAATACTTTACACCCCTCCCACCCTTAATAACCCCTTCAAATTTTCTTGCATTGTGAGTAGCCTATTGTTGAAAAAGTAACGGTGCAGACTCTTCACCATCACGCATTTCTGCATCCCATACATTGAAAATGAAACTCTGTCACCTTCCATTTCCAAAATAGATTCAACGAACTACCCATGGTCAGAAAGCAGGGATCTTCGAGCAGGGGGTGTGAAGGTATCTCGTCCCTGCCTCGATCTCAGCAGTAAAATCATGATGCAGTAAGGAAAATTGTGTAACTGATGACTGTTTTTTTTTTTTTTTTTTTGCTTTTTAATTTATCAATTTTTCGAAAGATGCAATTTTCTTGGAGAAAAGTGGGCTAAATTGGCAATATTACCTTCAGGTCTAAACTACTTCGAAAAGCTCCTGTTAGAAAGCAGTTCATTAGCAGAGTTTTCTTACCTCTCAAGTATTCCTCGATTTATCAAATTTCACTGAAAAGTGTTTCTCATGAATATCGACGTATAATAATTAAATTGAAAATTATTATTGCACAAAAATCTAATCGAATGTTTTCATTATCATATCCAGGTGCATATGGGTACTCACATGTACCCAAATGGAACGGCCAGAAGAGGTCGTCGAATGTCGTTGGAGATACCTGCGTTGCCTATCAGTGGCAAAGAACAAGCTGCCGAATTTTACCGTCAACCGAATTTGTTTTTGCCGTACCTGCCATCGCCATTTTTCAACGGAAAGGTAAATGTCGATTTCAACGATGTACCGATGATGTCAAGATAGAGAAGAGAAAAACTAAAATTTATATTTCTTAATTAAAATCCTTTTTTTTTTCTTTTTCTTTTAATTAAAAAAAGTTATTTTTATGAGCTTTAGAACAATGGTGGATTGGAAGGGGGTGAGCGCCAGAGCGCTATTTAACCTATTTTCGATGATTTTTCTTCAATTTTTGAGAGAATTAAACAATTGTAATGATATCAGTCAGTCTCGATCATATCTCAACTTGATTTTCCAAATTAATCGATCTCGACTGTCGATCCCCTCATCGTTTAATCCACCGCTGTTTTTATAGAATATACGAAAATTGCCCATTTTATGTACTTTCAAATTCAAAAATTGTATAGTTAGATTACGACTGTAGCTGAACTTTTTTGCGAATTTCCGAGCCGCATTTGCCTTTTATATTAATTTTCGTGCTATTCATCTTCGTTTGGCGATTAATTTTCTTTCATTCAATGCTGAGCCTACTTAAACGTATCGATGAGTTGAGGTATCATAATATTTTTCTAGTCAAAATGTATGTAGGCTGAGTGGTTAGTTAATGTCGAAAATTTCATGATTGATGTGAGTTTCTTCAGTATAGGTATCTGAAATTTAAGAATCGATTGTAGAATTGTCTTTGATAGGGTCTTCAGCCACCTCACCATCTAAATGAAAATTAAATGAAAATTATTTTATGCGCGTTTTACGTATGAATTGAGAGCATAATTACCGTTCTTAACCAGTAATTTCGACTATTCTGTGCTCCAAAAAGTTTGTTTTTCTGAGACAGAATAAAGAAAAAAAAAAAAGAAGTCAAATTAAGCATCTTTTATTCATGTTTAAAGACTGAGCCGAAGAAACCTGCGAAGGATTACAATTCAAATCTTGCCAGTGACGGATTCAAAGCGTCGTTTTTGCGGGAGGGGAAATGACAAAAAATTTTGTGGAGTTGAAAACTTTTGTTTTTTTTCTGCTCTTCAGCGAATTTTTTATGGTTTTTATACGGATTCGGTGGTCTTTCGTTTATGTTTTACCTTGAACTTTTGTCTTTATTTATTTTATTTTTTGACATTTAGGGGGGAGGAAATTTCCCAATTTACACCCCTAGATCCGCCACTGAGACTTGCTTGTGAAAACGATCGAAGACAAAAACTGTAATTTTTTAGCCACCCCAATAAACCCACAAACGTGAAATTTTTCTTCAGCGGCATGGCCAGTGAGGGATGTCCTGAAAGTTGGAACTTATCACCTAGAATTTTATAAAACCCTCATCAGAGGTGGTAAACCCCTGATAAAACTTCTGGAGATCAGGTTCAAATCTCCTATCATTTTTTCCTCAAGTGAAAATCGATAATACATTAAGTACTTTTTCGTTTTTCTTAACAACACATCTATGCTTTTTTCAAAGGAGATTCACCAGATTGTGGAAGTTTAGCCTCCTCGCACTCTTTTTATTTGCCTCTGATATTTCTAAAGATTCCTAAAAAATTTGGAGATGACAGAAAATATAAAATATCCACGTCCAGAAATTATTTTTGAACCAACCACCACCCCTTCCTTATTAATTTATCCAAACTATGTCAGGTTTTTTTTTTTTTTTATAAAAATCTGATTTCTTGGAATGTTCGAAATTTTGAAAGTAAACTTGTCGTCACCCTCGGGCTCTGCTTCCACGAAACAATTTGATTTGAGACATATAATCCCTCTAAGAGAAGAGCCCACTTAGAAAAAGAGAGCTATAGAAAGAAAGAAAGATACAACTGTATTTTGCCCATCTTTTTTCCTTTTTCGTTTTTTAGTATACAAACAATAAAGAAGTGTATTAGAGAAAAACCTAAAAATTTGCAGTCAAGAAAGCTACAGACTTTCACTAAGGCTTAAAACCTTCCTTGGAATAACCCACTGGCTAAGAGTAACCAACTCATTTACATAAAATGGCTTTCTTCCCTCCCTCATTCCCCCAAAGTTTCTTTCTTTCTTCCTCGATTAATTTTAAAAACATTTATTTGACTGGACCATGTACAAAGCATAACGTACCTATTCTTCGATTAAGGGCGTAGATAGTTCCATCATAAGGGTAGTTTACATATTCTCAGTGATCTCTTCTGACCCCGCACCCTCAACTAAAGAAATCCATTAAACCGACAAAAATGTATTATTTTTATTTATTTAAAATTTTTTTATTTTGCCCAGGGAGGGTCCGGACTCTCAAGACCCCCCTTAAATACGCTCTTACCTTCAATTTTGTAATATTTTGGCGCTCCATGTTCCAAGGAGGAGGTGACACAGAAGTATGAAATTTTGAAGACCAATTATATACTAAGGAGAATATGTTTATGGAAGAAACACAGTCAGAAAATTTTTTTGAGAGGTAGGTGGTTAAAATTCACAACTTTTCTCCCTGGGCGGGTGGTTATGGACTTTTTCTCTTCAGATGGCACATCTACATAGTGTTACCTTCCTTTCAACACCACAATTATGAAAATCGGTCCAACCATTCCCTCTAACTTTGGGCCACACTAAAAACAAACCTTGTTGAAATTAAGATATAGACTGCATCGAACAGACTTACAAAAGCTGTGCATCTTATAACTAGCTCAAAACTTATTTTTCTGACTTAGGTTGTTTTCACGTGTAGATCTCCATCAATCTGTATTCAACCATTTTTTTTCCCACTGTTATATTGAGTGTCATTCATCCTAAATAAGGCTATTTTAATTATTTGCTTTTCAAACTTATCGGCATATGCGTAAAATATTCGACTATATTTTCTAATCTTTAAATTGTAACTACCCTTGGCTAATGAATTTTCTTACCTGAGAAAAATTCTGATGAAAACAACACAATGAAATTTGGGTGAACTCATCATCCGATTGATGTAGAAAATATCGAAGACTGCTCTCATCGTTGGTAAACTTTTCTGTGTGACCTTGATTTCTGCCCAGTATCTTTAGCAAATGATTGAAATTCCAGATAGGCTATTCAATTTATGCATTTGTGTGTATGTATGCGTGTGTTTGTACGCGTGTGTTCCTATGAACGTATACTAATTAAAATTCATTTTTCTCTAGTTCAGCGACTTCTAACAAGAACAAATTCATATCGGCGTTTTTTGGAGATGTGAAATCTTTTGCGTGCAATGATGATGTGGCGAATGCGGCTCTCTGGCTTTTGTTTCCACATTTTATTTTGTTTAATTTTTTTTTTTTTTTTAATCTATTGAACGACTCTACCATCTTGATGGCGAAATATGTGATGCTGACTACCTTCCTCGTTAAAAATAAAAAAAATAAAAAAAAAGATAAAGAAGTTGTACAAAATGTCCTGAATTTATTTTCTAAGGTTGTTATTCTATTTTGTTAAGTTATTTGTTTTTCTTTCTTTCTTTTTTTCTTTCTTTTTATTATTATTATTATTATTATTATTATTATTATTATTATTATTATTATTATTATTATTATTATTATTATTATTATTATTATTATTATTATTATTATTATTATTATTATTATTATTATTATTATTATTATTATTATTATTATTATTATTATCAAAATCAGTGCGTGATAATTGTCCCAAATCGCGCACTATTGACTGCAATGTGTGTAATGTAATTGATTGTTCATATCATTTTTTTTTCCTCCTCTTTGTTCAATTTTTTTACTCGAATTTTGTTTTTATCGAGCGGTCTCAAAAGTAATTAATATACGGATAATTTGATGTATTTAATCCTTTTCTTCTTTTTCTTTTTTCCCCCTTCCCAACCACTATATGAAAAACGATGCAACCTTGAATAAATTTGCGAATATTTTACATTTTCGTGACTCGAAATAATATGAGAAAGTTCAAAATTTGTGAAATGAGAATGTCAAATAATTCTCCCAGTCAGAAAAAAAAAAAGTGCTTAATACTTTCCACTAAGTCTGAATATTGTTTTCGAGGTTGCGTAGTTTTCGATGTTTCGTATTTATATATCAACAATTCATTTAGTTACTCTGGTACCAGCATTCGTGAATCAAGTTTCCTTTAATGATTTTAGTTTTAATTAACTATTTTTTCTTGTGTTACACTTTTATCTGTACATAATAATTAGTTTTTTCTTTTGTTTTTTTTTTTTTTTTTCATGTCGCATTCTCATTAATTTGTATAAATATTTTTACATTACGAATCCCTCAATTTTCGGGCCCGTATATTTGTGTATTAGACTGGGATATAGAACGGCAAGTTCCATCGGGACAATTCTGGTTTTGTGCTGTTGTAGTTTTCTTCTTTTTTTTTTTCTTTACGTATTTATTCGAATATGATACCTACTCTTGATCGTTCGTTTCTTTCAAATTTCGGTATTCTCTGTCTTTGTAATATTTGCATCGCGCCACCTCACATTCTCGACCCGAAATAGTCGTGATTTCGATTCGGTTGTATTAATGCTCCAGTGTGTGATCGAAAAATTCATGCTTGGCAGACCATTGGTCACCGAATCTCAACTATACTCTTTCCATACCTCGACATCACATATATTCTCCAGATGCTGGTGGGTTTAATAAAATAACCTCATAGCAGAAGCCGAATAATTAAAAAAAAATAAAAATATTGTAATATCAACGTTTTGGAAAGGAACAAGCGTTTTTTGTCATTTTCCATTTTTTCTTCTTTTGGAAAAGAGAAAAAAAAAGAAAAAAAATAAGAAACATTGTTCAGTGATCACGGTTTTTATTAAATACCTATATTTCGAACAAAAAATTTTTCATTTTCGACCAGAACTGTTCCGCATGCCGTTTCTTTTCCGCATCTGTGGTATTTGATCGACCCAAGTTTTAAAGCATTAAAAAATTTTCGAAATTAATTGCATTGTTTTTTTTTTTAATTTTTTCATTCATAATGAGGATTTATCGGAAGCGATTTGACTTTCTTCAATATATTGATTTCTTCGCAGTCAGTTATTGTATTTTTCTATCGTACTACCGGTGCCTACCTATATATTCGAAGAAGTTCCATTTCTATTGTAGATGTTTTCATAAATTAACTCGGAGGCAGATACATAGCGTAGGTGCCTACTTACTAGTAAATTTTGCTGTAAATCTTAATTCGATCTTAATTTTGAAACAAACATCGATTTGATTATTGTTATTCAACGTCAATCTACAATTTTTTTTATTCAGGCTGTAAAATTAGCGCTTTTCATAGACAACGCCAAAGGGGGTATGAGAGGGAAAAGAACCATAAAATCTGGTGAAGACCCTCATATAAGATGAAAAACAGTATGTAATGAAAGCAAGATCTATAGTCCCTCAGAACTATTATACCATTATTTTGCCTCTGGTGCTATTTTGGTAATCCTAATCGTTAAATAATCAAAAATGAGATTTGTTACCAAAAATTAAGGTCATTGAAAACGTTTGATGATGAAACTTCATGGTTCAATTTTAAATAAGGAGGTCATCATCTAAGGCGGAAGCTTGCTTATATTGATTACAGATTTTGAAAATTGAGGTTTGAAAATAAAGATATAGTTATTTAGCAATATCATAAGAACTATTTATTTATTAAGGGGTCAACCTTGGCGTAGTGATTTGGTACTCACCCTCACATTCGAAAGGTTGTGTGTTCGAGACGACTGTCATAGGTATTCTTGACCTAAAATGGCTTCGTGTTCATTAGGAATTTTCCAGTATTTTCTCAAAAATAGCTAAATGTAGAACGAAATATAGAAGAATAAGTTGACTGAAAAAATTAGAATTACAATTACAGTAATTTCGTAGATAAGGTGTATTTTATTTTCTTCTAATTCAGACGAAGAGCGTTATACTACATAGAACTTCAATTTTGAAGTTAGCTAGTAATGGTTAAAAATGCAAAATAATTTTTTCAAATGCTGTGAGAGTTTTAGCTTTTCTAAGGCTTTTTCCTTCCAAGAAAAAAATCTGTGGTCCATTCGAAAATATCTTGATTTAGTCAATTTTGTGAAGGTGTACTTTTATCACTTTTTCGAAGATAATGACTCTCTGGCAGCCAGAACTTGAGGTTGAGAGCCACCACCCTGTGACTATACTTTACAGTGTAGGTACATACTGTATATGTGTATACGCCCATAAAATTCGGATTATTGGGGTCTGCACCAAACTGTGGCCCCTAGACCCATAATACATAAATACGCTTCTGTGTATATGCTTTAAACGTTTAACTTTCATTGAATGTTTTGAAGGAAATACAGGAAAAAAACTCGAAAGCAATAGCTGCTCTTTTACAAAAAGTAGGTTTTCAAAAAGTAGAAAATTAGTTGATAAAAAATTATTATTGATAGATCATAATTGCAGATGACTGAATTAAATTTTGTTACTTTTTATCGAACATTACACAATTTAAAACCATCACCCCCTTCCAAATCTAAACTAAATTAGATTTTATGGAAGTACCGTCCCGCCGCGTCCGCATCAAAATTAGTAGCAAGAAAATTAATTGTAATGAATATTTTTTGCAAATTTCGTAGTTACTGGTTCAAAATTAAGCATTTTATGGCTTAAATAATCAAAAATAGCAATACTGGAAGTATTGCCCGGCCAATCCGTACTAAAATCAGTAGGTTGGGTCCTTGGCTTAGTTCTAATGTTTGTTCCAAATTTCGTGACTATCGGACAAAAATTTGGATTAATACCGAAGTAATAAGAAAATGGTTTATGTTTATAATTAAGATATAAAATAATAATTACATAAGAATTTAAATAGAAGATGCCAAAATTTTCATTGGGTTATGGAACAACGTGCCTACCCTCGAGTCGTTTCATAAGATCAATCAATATTAATGAATAGATTTTCAAAGAAAACCAGCTTAAAAAGACATCCTGAAAGACATAAATTTCTTCTTATTTCTAAAAAATATGCAACCTGCAATGTCGACAAAATTTTTTATTTCACCCAATTTCACTTTTAATTCGGATAAATTCTCGATTTTCATTAGGAGAATATGAGTAATCAAGAGGTTATATGTTTTGGCACACCAATCCAATTTATATAGTGTGTGGGCGTCTGTATTGTCTAAGGTTACAATCGCTTGTCCTAACGAAGATCGAAACTTTCGATATTATCAAGCGTCTACGCGATAATTTGAAATAGATTGTTTATGAAATTTAATGAGCGACTTCCTGGTCTATTATATTCTCCCAATGAAAATTTGAATTTTCCCAATTATTCGACTAGCTTATGGAAATTAGAAATTAGAAATTGTTCAACCTGAATTAGAAAAAGGTGCGTTTGTATTATCATTGTATTGTTATTTGTTTATACTTTTGATTCATTATGAATGACTGTTTCGGCCAGTGCAAATTCGAACGAATATTAATTATTTTTATTTAGCAATTAGCATTCAGAAATGTTCAAGTTTCTCAAGATCATTAGGTTTGCAAGTTCTTCATTTTGTAGGACTCGATTTTACTGACGAAATATCGTGAGGACTTAGGATGGTGTTCTATTGTACTGTACCATAGGTCATTTAAAATCTGCAGTCAGAGGCGAACTTGTATATTGTATTTTGCGACTACAGACTAAATATTTTTTCACGATGCTTAAAACGAGATTAAGCTTTCTTCATATTGAGATTTAATTTTCACAAGATCGGTTTTGTGCCGTTTTCGATACGCTAAAATTATCTGCTGAGGCTGCAGCATTGTCAGCCTAAGCCTAAGTAAGTATGTCATTGTCTGCAGTGATGAATATTACTTGTTCCAGCGAGTGAAAGCAATGTTGGTGAATGTGAAAATATGTTTAGGGACAGAATTGCATGATGAAATAACAGAAACGTTAATTTTCCAAATAAGTGAATCCAACAAAAGTGGCGGTTTTGAAATTAATATTACATGTAAGTTCTTAGAATTAGGAGGACAATTTGTTTTTATTACAAACTTCTGCATCATTTTGATACTTGCTAGCCTAAGCAAGAGCAACAATGATAAAATTTTGAAATATTTATTTTCTCTTTTAATTTTTACTGGTTTACTTTTTATAAAATTATACTTTTTCCTAGGAATGAAAACTGCGAGCTGTTATTATACTGCGCCAAAAATAACAAAATAATAAGTTTACAAGAAAAAAAGTTTATGTACATTCGGAGATTAAATGCAAAGTATTTAATTGAAAAAAAAAAAAAAAAAAAAAAAAGTTAATTATCACAGAAGGAAAAATTTCTAGGGAAAAAACAATAGGTATAAAAAGATTATTGTAAATATGGGTAGGTATATATATTAAACGTAATCCATAAGCTGCAATTTGATAGGTTTTAGAAGTCAAAGGCTAAAGCCTACATCAACTGACTGAATGTCTACAGTAGGAGACGTACTACTTCAATGACAAAATGTGCACCGTTGATGACATTTCACGCCATTTACGCCGCACCGACATCCGCCCGACGTATCTCCTTTACCCTGAAAATTGTTTATGCATTCATTAGGTAGGTATATATTAATAACATCGAAGAAAATTCAATTTTTGAAAACTTTAACGTTGCTTTCTGTATTCCACCCACCATCGGTCCCCACCGAGGACCTCGGGTTACCCAACATATTTCAGTTTTACACATCGAACAGCGCAGCCAGTCGCATCCCCACTTTTTCATAAGAATAACTTCACATGTTGGACACGTCATGGCTTCTCCTTTCTGCAGCATTTCCTACAAAATTTTTATAAAAATAAAAATGTAAACTGAGAAATTTGAAACCTGCAACTTTCTTTCAAAACAACATACCTACAGCAGCGACTAAAAAAATCATCGATAGTTTTCTGATATTATCGATAGCCAATAGAAGAAAGTTTGGAATTTTGTATAATTCCGGTGTTATTAAGAGTAAAAAATAGCCAGATGTCAGTAAGTGATCGAATCCTTCACGTCTTACAACAGAATTCTGGCTCGCTTTCGCTTTAACTTCGAACATTTAGTTTCAAACTTGATTCACTCAGACTCGGTCACAGTGAAACAAATGATTCATTTGCGTGGAAACCACTCTTTTAAAAAGTATAATGATACCCACCATTCCCAATTTGATCACGAGTGAATGAAAAAACAAAAAAAAATCTTATGTTAAAATGCGATCTAAATTGATCTCAACTCCCGAGCTCAACTAATAAAAATTTATTAGTTACAAAAGCAAACTGAGCTATTTGTGTGATAAAACAATTTTGTCGAAAGACTTGATATTTTCGATTTAGACAATAGACAAAAATATTCAAATAAAATACCTACCTACATATTTTAGAGATCGCAATGGTATGGAATTATAAAAGAAGAAACAAAAAAAAAAATAACCTACCAAATTAATGATGGCTAGGTATTTTAAAGTTCTATCAGCTCCTACACAAAAATGATAGTAAATATATAAAGACGTGAGAAAAATTTAGGGAGGGATTACTCCGACGTAATAAAAAATTTATCTGCTCGAAATAAAAAAAGTGGATAAATACTGTGATTAAAACAAAATATGCTGAAAATTTCATTAGGTATAGGTACCTATGATGACGATAAATTACTTTAACTATTATTATTATAAGAGGTATTTTTCGAGGGTTTCTAATCGAATATATTTTGATTTTTTCATTAAAACATTTATTCACGATGTGATTCTCTGGCGAATGAACCTATTACCTAATTGTTTTCCATCAAAGGCACATGGTTACAGCATCATGGCTAAACCTACCTGTAACATAAGCCTAGTCCTATTAGCATCGGCACTGGTTTCCGATTCCTTATTTATAATCTCTTGGTACTGTTTACAGTTCAATCCCGAATGTATAACCTATGAAAATTGAAAAACATATTATACCGTAGATATCGCATTTGCTAAAATGGCTTTAAAATTTAAAAAAAAAAAAAAAAAACAAACAAAAAAAACCAAACAGTTTTTTGTTCTGTTATTGTATACTACGGCCAACTTACCTGGCATGTGAGACAGTTCGTTTTCGAACAAACAGGACAGTGAAATTCATTAACGTTATCTTCGAAAATACACCAACCTCTGCAGTTGGCTGTTTTGCAGTGAAATGTATTTTTAATTTTATTTTCGGCTTCCGATATAGATCTGGCTAAATGCTTTTCGAACGTTTCCGCAGTCACCAACTGCATGTCAAAGAAATAAATAGGAAAATAAAAAAAATAAAAAATACATTTTAATTGGTGACTTATGTTGTATGTTCAGTGATGTGCTCATGAAATTTTCTGAGAGTTTACCCAGTTTCACGTTGACCATACTGGCTACTACCACGAACAAAAAAACATTTTTTTAAACTTTTATTGACAGGGAATCAAGATTTCACAAGTACGAACTTCTGAGAAAATTGTTTTCGCAACACCCTTCCCCAAAAGTATGTTTTTTTTACCCGCCTTGGTGGAACCAGAAGTAGCGAATTTCGATACGAAGTCAAAAAATTATCTTCTGCACATGCGCACTTGCAACTTGAATTTCTCGCGCAGGTTTATTAATTTCTCGCATGGGTTGATTACTTTCTCAGTTTTTATTTCTCACTAGGAACTAAATACCGTATTTCTCAAAAACAAGCAAACTGCGAAAAATTCGAAGCAAAATTTTTTGGTTTCAAAAAAAAAGTTATTAATTATAATTTAGATCTGAAAAAAAAAATTAATCGTCGTTTTTTAGGGAACAGTGGGGGGTGTTGCAAAAAATAGTGTGTGATACACGTGCAAAATAAGTGATTAATACTCGTGTAATTTGCAGCACTCGTATCAAAATCACCTACTCATTGCACTTGTATTACAAATAAAATAACTATTTTCTCATATTCCGAAGGTTGTCCTACTCACAATTCTTGTTTTTTTTAATGATTAGGGTCTTCTGAATTCGGATAATGTGAGTCTCTGAACTATAATTTAGTGTATTGCGCTTAAAATGAGGTCATTCCATAGGATAATAAGGAAAGTCCCAAACTGATGGAGAAAAGAAATTAACGTTTTTTCGTCGATATGCAGACAATTTTAATCAAATAAAAATAACTAAGAATATGATTGAAGAATGCTTTTTAATGCAATGTTGTGAGAGTATACGGCGTTTCATAAGCGCCAAATTCCAGACACAAGAGATACAATGGCAACGCGGAAGTTATTTTCAGTGTTGAAAAGCAACACTGAAAACTCATTTTTTCAATGCTAAAATTATTTTTTCAATTCCAATTGTAAGTTTCCACTCATTTACAAATTGAAATTACAAAATTTTGCAACTCTAAAAAAAAACTCAAGTCACCGCCTATGCTGAGTTTACCCTAAACTTTTCATTAATTTCTTAAGAGTATACTTTGTTTACCACGTATACCCTATGAGCGAAACACTGTGTATGTTGGAAGATAATTATTTAGCCTATGCCTACGAGAACACACCTTCCTAGTTCTTATTTTCAAAACCCAATCAACAGGATTGAAATCAAGATTTTACTGTTAAGTATTCAATAATATACAAATTAGATTTCATTAGGTAGGTATTCTAGGGAGGAGCAATTGTGTAGAGAATGTGGTTCAGTGGTTGAATAGCTCCAGTTAATAGTGTCTCTCAAATGAATCGTGTAATAATGTATCTATGTACAGATTTCTACCATTGACTGACCATCGGTCTTTCTTTAGGTACCTATGGATATTGCTTTTATATGAAAGACTGAAAAATTTTTGAATTCTGATTGAAGGGAGAGAGGTAAAACTGAGCGAAGCTTCCTTATGTACCCACTCACAGAACAACTTTTGTGATGATGCCATTTTTCACAGATGGCCGAACCAAAAATTACCAAAATTCTCAAACGACTATTTCAAGTTGAGCCTGTTGTCGTAACGAAGCCCCATTGTTAAAATCTGATCAAATTCGAGAAAAAAAATTCTGTTCCGCTACCGGCATTTAATCGCCATCGCACGATCATTTTAGATATTCCGAAATTTTAATTTTTTCAATTCAAATTCCAAATTTCGATAGACAAAGGTTAGGATATTCTTTTCTTAAAAATCGAGAAATACATCACCCAATACATTTTTTAAGGGGCTGAGTTAAAATTTTTAGTTAATTTTTGGATTGAACCACTCATTGTGGACCCATGTGACCCTTAAAAAAAGGTTGGGATGATTTTGCCTTAAAAAATTGAGTGATATATCATCCATTACATTTTTTAAGGCGTTAAGTTAAAATTTTCAGTTAATTTTTGGATTGAACGACTCATTGGGCCCCCTGTGACCTCAAAAAGTCGACAGAATAATTTCTTTAAAAACTGAGAGATAAATCGTCAGTTACGTTTTTTGAGGCACTGAGTTGAAATTTACAGTTAATTTTTAGATCAAACCCCTTATTTTACCCCTTTTAAAAAGGGTTGATTAGGAAAAATTTTTGCTATTTTATTGGGTACCACATCATCGGATTTGTTTACTGAAGAGCAAAGTTTCACTTCTAACATAAGTGATGTAGCCTAGGTATGCCTAAACTGTTTTTGATGGTAGGATTGTTGAGGGTAACCTATTTCACTTCAGTCGTGGTTCTAGGGTTTGCTTGACATCCACAAATCCTACCTACTATCTATAATGCCATAATTTGAAAGAGAATATTTTTGACATAATTTCAACCCTATAAATAAGTAGAGCGTGATTCTCTGGCGTTTGTCAGATCATTTCCTTAAAAGGCAAGGGCTAAGAAACCAAATTGAAGTTTATTTCATAGGTTGGGGGGCTGGGGAAAAACATTTATTTTACTGGAAAATGCCGAAAATGGAATAAACGCAAAAAATGACGTAATTGCTGAAAAACTGCCAAGAACTCCTATTTTCCAAGAAAAACTGTAGAATTGGAGAGAAAAACTTACAAATTGCTGGTAGCTGAATGGACGCTAGGCATCCATCCTCTTAATGAACAACAGGTATCTTCCGAGTTATTCAAAAGTGTTTCCCGATGGTTGAATTTCCTTTCCCTTGCGAAGTTAGAGTGATTTGAATTAATGCAGAAAATTGAGAAAATTTGAAGGAAAAACAAAGTTTTCAAAGAAAACTCGATAACTTTTGAAATAATGCATCCAGAGCTCTGGGAATGAGCTCATTGAATTTCTCGATAAACAATACCGCAACATATATTTTCATCTATTTTTAAATATGACAAACATATTTGGTAACATAGTTTCAAATACCAAAAATTCAGGTATTTGGCGATAATCAAAACATCCCACAACTCTTTATAAACAACCAAAAATCACCCGTTTTATATTATGAATATAGAAACATTGTCTCCATATTCAGTGACCTAATTATGCCTGTCCTTTAATTATATTGCGAGTCAGCACATCCCTATAACAACAAATCCCTACCTTACTTAGCCTATCCATCACATACACTTTCATACCCTGAATGGATATATGAACCCTGAATACGAAGGAACTGATATTCATTCCAGTCCGGTTCTGGTTTGGTTAAAGATATAGTTCTAAGGGTTTAATCCAATGTTAAAATAGTATTGAAATATTGTTGAATGTACTAATGTGTACGAATTATTATTTTATTAAAAGTGTTTAAAGTATTCTTTGTGTTTGAAATATTATTATAGTCTCTCGACAAGTTAAGGTCCACAATAGTTCGAGGATAATAAATCAAAATATTTTAAAATATTCTGGAAGTATTAATACTTTTCCAGTGTTAATATTTCGTGTATGGTGTAACACTGAAAGTGGTCATATCTATAAACAATACAACTTCTTTTGGCCGTTACAAATACATAATTTTCAAATAGAAAATTGGAGAAGTTGCGAAGAAATTGAAATTTCAAGTTTTTAGTGCTATTTTCATTGTCTAAAGTTTTTTTTTCTGTTTTTGTCTAATAATGCCAAAAATACAGTTTTCATTGCCGAATTTTAGCCTTAATAATGTCGAAAAATCCATACTCCACTTATAAAGGAATATTATACGCGCATATTTTGTAGTTTGTGTGACATACCTACACAAATTTTCCCTGAGTCCTATTAAGGCTCTGTAATAAAATTACGTTTGTAGAGGCTTATAAGGTCGTCACTGTCTGAATTTCGAAACAAAATTCACTCGTGGACTTGGGGCATACACTTAAAATACATTTCACAAAACGATAAAATTCTTTACGAGTCAATTTTAATAAATACTTAACTGCTTTAATTTCACGTTCTTGCAGCACACTTTCGCACGAATATTCAGCATCGCGATAAGGACATTTCACCTCAGCTTCAGCACAGTGTTCTATCGTTTGGCCTAAACAATCCCTGGTGGGTAGGACGTACGATTTTACTGACCGAACGATCACTAAAAATAATAATTAATTGCAAAAACACAAACTAAACAACCATTCTTACCGACAAAACGTGTGCAGACATTCTTTAAGGACAACTCCTTCGCCTACATCGTAGGGCACCAGGCAGACGGCACAATCAAATGCTCCTACGTTCGCAATCAGATCTGTTTTTTCCAAATCCATCAGTTCGTGGTAACTTGAAGGTTTTTCAATCGAAGTTCTTCGCTGGAAAAACGTTCGATTAAATTTATTTTATGGCGTATTATTCGTAAAAAAAATCGTAGTACGATCTGTATGTCTTATTTCACTCAAGGATCAACTTTTACCTCCATTGAAGTAATTATTTGAGTTAGATCAAAACTGCTGATAAAACTAACAACAGTATAGTGTTTTCATGTAAGTATTTTCTGTGAACCATTAAATAGGTAGGCATCAAAAACTTGCCTACGTCAGGGAACAGTAGTTTTTGAGACGAAAAAAAAAATTGCTGTCTTCTGCTATCAAACAGCCTATTATATGTTTTTTTCACAGGCATAGCCAGGAGTTGAGAAACCCAATAGAATTTTACAAAAACTTTTTCCAGAATCGAAGCTAGGACAAAGGTTTCGGGGTGGAGCCTCGAACAACCGTCATTTTTTCTTGAAATGAAAATAAGTAAAACATTATTTCGAAATTTTACTTCACAGTAGGCCTACATAATTTCAAAAATCTTCTGATGGAACTTCGTCTGATTTGAGGGTTCAGCTCTCTTCTCCACCACAGTGTTTTGTCTCTGACCTTGTTCAATATGTCTAAAATAAAATTGGAGGCGATGAAAAATATTAAATACATACCGGTTTTTATGATTTGAAATGAAAAAGACTAAAAAAATAGAAACATATTCTAAGTAATTTCTGCGAAATAATAAAAAATCTAAAAATTAATATCCCCAAACGGAACAATTAAAATAACATTTTTAACAAGAAGAGCACGAGGTAATCAACAAACACAATCATATGCTAAGAAAATAAATTTTTTGCAGAACTAACTCATCTAGTCGCTCCAGTAAGTTGTGTGCTTTCTACAAATCACAAAAAATTTTTTAGAGAAAACCCTATTGAAAAGAAATGTTAGGATACACTAATCCTTTTCCTTCACATCTGCAAATTCATTAATCACATATAATAATTCATACTTCATTCATTTTAACTCATGACTTCACTGTTGTTCCAGCTGACAAATATTAAACTATCATTTGGCTGATTTTGTACCCGCTTATATACATTCGCAAACTTCATCTTGTAAAAGGATCTTTGAATCATAATTTGTCAAAACACATTTTCTTAAAATACATTGCACTTCTTCGATTTGAATCAGTCTAAATGCCTTCTTCATCCATCTCTGTATTAACTTTGCTTCCTCAACCTCAATGAGAACAGCCTTTTCAGAGAACCAGTACCACATTTTTCTAAATAGAACAGTCGGTTATTAAAAAGTGATGATTTCCACACTTTTTTCCACATCAAACAGGCAATAACATTGTAAACATCATATAATAAGGAAGAAATTTTTATTGTATGTTTATCAATAAAAGTTCCAGCAGTCTCTCCACACAAGGGTTATATAATTTCTTCATGCATTACTTTTTAGCATTGAAAATTTGCTTTTCAAGTTAGTTTATGAAAAAATATCTAGCACCCAATTTTCACCTATATTTTATGCCTGAAGAGTAAGAGAAGGGGTAGATAATGACGGTAAAGAAAGTGGAATGAGAAAATAGTATTGAAAAATAAAGTGGAGGGGGTAATACTGTTTTGTTGTTTATGTAGCAAATACAAAATAGAAGAAAATGAAAAGTGAACAACGCTGTGGGAACTCACTTGTATGAGGTTTAGGAGCTTGGACCCCCAACAACAGTTGCCGCCACTAGGCAGGTTAATATTCGTCTCTATGACGTTAAACTAATTGCACTATTTACGTTCAATCGTAATTACTTGCACATACATGCAAGTAATGTATGAGTACCGAACCGTGAGTAATTTCAATAATATGATGATGTCACGATTCCGTACAAGAACTGGCTCATCATTTCTTATCACTATAAGAAATGACGCAACTGGGCCATTCACACAAACATACGTAATTACTGTGTATGTGTGTAGGTGTGAGTGTAATTAAGCCCATATATAAACAATCCGAACCGGCTCTAAAATTGCCAGTGTTTGTCTAAGTTTTGGCTTACCCATATGTTTATATATGAAGTGGTTGAACACGCAAAAATCTGTAGATTACCTTCCAGTGAGAATATCTTTTCACAACAAGGTATTCCACAAACACTTAGTGTTTTAAATTTTTATTTATTTTCAATGCCCTCCTCTTGTTCTTACAAAGTGTGAAAAACCTGCAAATTGTTTAGGTATATCATGAATAACACGACTGAAAAATTTTAAATGGTTAAATTCTGAAAGTTTGGAACTGACTCTCAATCACTTATGCCCGAATGCAAGAACAATATTAAATGTGACTTAAGAATTACTCATCTTAACAAAGTTACATCTACATAATTATATGTTCATGTACTTATCTATAATATAAAATTCAGAAAGTCCGGATTTTCATCCAAATTTATTTTTCATACTTCTCATTCAGCTAGCAGGATGAAAATTGACAAGAAAGTGCATCAGTATCACATCTAGATATGTTTTTTTCAAAATTCTGAAAATGTGAAAGGGGCAGCAGATATGGGCCAAAAACACTTTTTGAAGCAGCATTTTTTCTGCTGTCAGTTGAATGGGTGACAGTCAGGAATAGTTTTTTTTTTTTTTTTTTTTTTTTTTTCTAACTGAATACGTTTTTACTGACAAGATTTCCCGAAAATTTTACTGACTGGTGCCAATGTGCCGATAAGTGTAGACTCTCTATTTCTCCAGTTGTGATTAATTCACAATTTTTCCACAGCCTGTCGAAGGCAGGGCTGACGACTAGTATGGATTAATTGATTATGGAAAAAATATAAGAATTACTTAAATATCGTTCTTACATTCAGCCCTCAGAGAGCTTTCCAATTACGTTTGATTTACATTACGAGTTGATATCTGTAAATAGATACGAACTTGTTTATTTTCATTCGACGTTTTCGGTTTTGCATCCTCGATGAGGGATGCTGAATTTTCTGGTCGAACTCGTCCACAAACAGCGCATATTTTCGTACGTTCTTCGTTGATCAGTGTGCAGGCTGCACACACCCATTCTGGAGTATAATAAAGTAAAAATCAGTTAGAAGAAGAAAAAAAATACGCACTGAATTACGAAAATACATAAAATTGAAAAAATAAAATACCGGATGCGCTGCCTAATGGTTGTTTACTTCCAGTTTGCAAAAGCTTCACTTCATCCTCAGTGTCTTTAAATTTTACTTCAGACACTATATTTGAATTCGACAGTTTGGATTCTGATGGTGACCCACTACCAGACACACAAACAGCATTTTCTCGTACCTTTGATGTCGATGCAGTTGCTAATGGCACTTTGGTCGATGTCGATGTTGTTGTTGATGAGTTGACCGACGTCGATGTATTTGCTGATGAATCGTTGATGATTGCTTTTGTAACTTTACCATCGGATTGTTTTGTAACATTGTCAAACAGCCTAACCAGGTAAATTATTAAAATAATAAGCAGAGATAAATATCATTATCTAATAAAACATGTAATTCACACGAAGTTGTTACTACAGCTTATCATACCGCTGATTTTAATTAAAATAATTTGTTTTGTCGTCTACCCTCGTGCTACAAATTGTTAAATTTAGACATGAAAAAATTGATCAACTTGTGTAAAAGACTTTTTGGTTCTTTCAAATTAAATATATTATGGTGGATATAAGAATAAATGGCAAGTGGCAGTTGTCATGCATTTTCATATTAACAGAAGATAGTCGGTATGCATCAATTATTTGGTAAATTGTCTGTCGTTGAACCACGCTTTTCTATTAGGCCATTATGTATTCCCCAGATCCCTTACCTCTTTCTTATGGGGAATAAGCAGGGCCGGATTTAGGAATTTGGAGCCCCGGGCCCACTGTTGGTGGAGGCCCTCGTAGGTCCCCTACCTTCGACAGAAGTCTTGATTAAAAAATATAGGCAATTTTCCTTTTTGATATATTGTGGCAATAACAATGTAAGTATATAGAATATATAAATTAAATCTAAAAGGCCAATTTTCGGCTTTTTTTATGGAAAAATCTTTCATGTCATCGAAATTTAAGCTCCTCATAATATCAAACTCTTTGTTCAGTCGAGCTAATGCTTGAAGACGATCTTGAGTTTTTGATGAGTTTCAACTTCAAAAAAGAACACTCTCCACTGCAATTTGTTACCATTATACTGAGGTACATTCTTAATAATACTTCAATATTTTTGAAGATGCATTGCATGTTATTTCAAATTATCATTTTATACAAGAATAATTCAAAGCATTCTTCCATTGGCTTCTCATAATTTTTGATAAAATCTTGAAATTTGAGAAGTTCGTTTTCCAATGATGAATCTAAATCTTCCAAGTAGAATTTTACTACTTCTTGAGCTTTAATCTTTATTTCCTCCATTTGAAGCTCTGAAATCTGAGATATAAATTCTAACTGGTTACATATTTCTTCATAGGCGGAAAGGCGATCTTTCAATGAGATAATCAGATGGTCGATGATTGGGAGAAATTACTGAGTTTGAAATTTATCTCTTTGGGATAACTCCACTTCCTGTCCTTTTTCATAATCTAATGGTTGAAGACGCACATTCGCCTTCCTTATATGAGAAGATTTATAATCTTCAATTTCTTGGCATTCAGCATTTAATTGTATTCACAAACAGCAAATCATCACAAAAACATCAAATTAAACGTTACCAACTCCAACAACCACTTTAAGTTAAATGTGAAGAAATTTCAATATTTTTCTTTCTATCTTTCTTTTTTTATTTCAGCCTCAACTAGTGGTACTTGAACTAATATTTTTAGTTTAGGTGGAGGCCCTGAGGCTCCAGACCCCCATGGGCCCCCCTTAAATCCGGTCCTAGGAATAAGTGAGAAAGTTTGAATATATATTTCTCCATGAGATTTCTATACAAGTCAGCATAAACCTGTGAGATTTTATTACCGTAACCAGTTTCACTTTAGAAAATACAATATGCAGAATTATGGCAGGCTATTTGCGATTTTTTTTTTCCAGCAAGGTTCATTTAGACACGAGAAGAGTATAGCATTTTTTAAAAATAACTAGCAATACGTGGCTCATTATTATAAACCTCGTTGATTCAATATGTTACAAATGATTTCTCTGAATACAAAGGCCTGATTCATAGGAGTGCTAGGTGTGCTATAAGCCCCCAATAAAATTTATGTACATATCAAAAATCTCCTCATTTTACTATTTCACTGTACTCTACCGCATATTTAACTCAAAAATTAGGTTTAAAAAAACAAAATGAGTGCTGCTATTTTCATTAGTTCTATAAGTAGTGTACCTATTTCCAAAGAAGCTCCATCCAAACTTTAGCAATAGATAGTACAACTTGGGACAAATTAATAATATTTAATAAACAATGATGGCTGATAGTGGGGGATTAATTTCCCTAAAATTACTGATCTAGTTTCAAAAGTTCAACACAATACAAAAAAAACTATGGTTCAATCACAAAATAAATTTTTAATGACACAAGTTCATAGTAAAAAGTGACTACTATACCTATACTTGTACCCTTTAATACAATAAATTACATACATTGATTTTTATTTATTTATTTATCGGGGGCCACGCCAAGCGATGTTGTTAGGGGGGTATAACGGGTCAATTTTTACAAAACACTTAAACAAATTGCAATTTTTACCATAAAAGTTTAAAATAATGTCATTTGGTCAGTGGAAGATCAGAAAAAAAACTTACCACCTCTTTCAATGTTTTACAAACAGCTTGGCCCCACGGATATCACATCCCCAAATATATATTCAAACTTTCTCACTTATTCCTAGGGCCGGATTTGAGGGGGGCGCATGGGGTCTGGAGCCCCAGGGCCTCCACCACAAAAGGGCCTCCACCTAAACTAAAAATATTAGTTCAAGTACCACTAGTTGAGGCTGAAATAAAAAAAGAAAGATAGAAAGAAAAATATTGAAATTTCTTCACATTTAACTTCAAGAGGTTGTTGGAGTTGATAACGTTTAATTTGATGTTTTTGTGATGATTTGCTGTTTGTGAATACAATTGAGGCAACTGTTATTTATTTATATGTAAATATCTTAGTCATCAGTTGGAGCTACACAAGGTAAGCATTAGCCTCAGATTGTAAGTTTTATTAACGTACCTTTGTGTGTGTATGTGTGTGGTTTTGTGCATGCCAGTTGTCATATTTCAATTTTAAAACAAATATCTCATATTTTGTTCAATGATTACTCAGCTTTATTTAAGCTAGAGAGCTGTGGTTGGTATTGCTGGAAAGAGGAGAAAATTTACAAAAATTTTCACGTAATTTTTTAATCATATTTAACAATTTGGAAACGAACAAAGAAAAAAAATGTAATTCATAGAGAATTTGTCATTTTTTGGATTCTAGAAACTTCTCATCTTTCACTAAATGATTCCTTAGCCGCTATCCAAGTTAGAGAGCTGAGGCTGGTATCATTGGAAAGAAGAGAAAATTGGAATAAATTTATTATTCATATAATTTTTCTATCATCTTTAGAAATTTGCTAATAGAAAAATAAATGAACAAAACAAAAGAAAATTGAAGGAAAATTTGCTATTTTTGGAATCTATAAATCTCTCCTCTTTCACTCAATGATTCCTCAGCTGCTACCTAAATTAACGAGCTGAGATTGGTATCATTGAAAATAGGAGAAAATTTTCATAAATTTACTGTCCATGTAATTGTTTCTATAGTCTTAAGCAGTTTAAAAATAAAGGAAATAAAAAACCCAAATTAATGGATCAATTCAATCCCTTACACCATTTGTAGCTCTGTTTGATAGGACTACACCACCTTACAACAACTTACACCAGGAGGGTGATTTCACAAATGTAGGAATGCTATATGACTTTGCGCCAAGTTTTACTTGAATATTTGTGCAATATCCCTACCAGTGTGGGTTGGTGTAAGTTAATGTAATCCTGTCAAACAAAGCTCATATCTCCTTTTACATAGTGTAAACTCCCGTAAGAATCTCGCAAAACCATCTGCCAGTTAAAAAGTTTATTTGAATAACGTAAGATACCAAAATAGCGTTCTGCAGCTCCTTAGTGGTTCCACATGATCGCCCCTAATGGTAAATTTTCAGTTTGATGTGCTCCCTCCACAAAAAGTCAAATTGCGTTAAATCTGGTGATCTTGGATTTTCTGAGTAATTCAAGAAATACCGACCATTATGAGCAGGACAACCATCCTGAAACCATATTTCGTTGTTTCAAACAAAACTGTCCGCATTAGAAAATTTTTTTAAATACTCATTTGAATTTTTGTGAAGAATTGCAGGTAATTACCTTATCAGCTTTATTTCAATGACAATAACGGTTGTTTCCAATTAAAGTTTTTTTTTCTATTTCCGTGAAAATTGCTCATATGAGTTTGATATTTTCACCATTCGACTTTTCGTCGAATTTTGATTTCGAATGGCTACTGACCATACTTTGAAAAAGGAAACTTTTCAAGTTACAAAAACAAAATTCGCATGTATTTTCCTATGAAGCAGTTATAAAGTGAACACCATGTATGTTCCTACACTCGGCTATTGATGATTTTTTTTTTTTTTTGCGAACATTGAGCCAAAAAAAAAAGAGAAAAAAGAAAGGAAGGAAAAAAAAGAAGCCCCCCTAAAAATCCGACCCAAACAGCGACTGTCTGAATCATTTCTATAAGTAGTTACACTAAACACTCAAATGAGAAATATTTACTATCTGATGCTTGAAAAAGTTTGTTCGTTAAAAATGGGCTTAATATATGTAGCCTCTCTAAATCGTGCGAAGATTAAAATTATATTCATATACATTTATATTTTTTTTAAATCCGGCTAATAGCTATAAGTAGGTAGGTAGGTAGTTACGAAATTTAGCGTAAATTAATTTAAGAAGTTAAAATTACGAACTTTATTCGTAAATCGGTGCAAGCTTTCATTTATCTGAACCTTTGACTAAATAGTAACGGACCAGTAAAGAACGATGATTTGTGGTTAGACATGCCGGCGCTAAATAGGCAACCACTGCGTACCACTTGACATTTATGTACGCTATCCTTGTGAGTTTAAAGGATGACTTTATCAAATATATTATAAATTGGTGAACTCAAGCAAAACGTCGAAAATACACAGAAGGTACTCTACGGTTGCCTACTTTTACGCCGGCATGTCTTCACATTAAAAAGTACACTGGTCATAGAGAACTTTACTGGTCCAGTGCTATAGTATACAGTAGTTGAAGATCTAAATTCGATTTTTCATTCTGTACTTCAAATGACATGGCTACACACATGCACACACACACACACACACACACATATATATATATATATACATATTATTGTACATTTTATAAGGGTGCTTTTTCAATCTCAATTTCAATCTTTAATAAGAAATTGAATGGGGGACTTTCTCGACTTGCATTTCGCTTTTAGAGATCAAAATACATTTTATTAACGTGTGGCCTTCAAATATTAAACTTTAACCCCTTCGAAGGAGTCATATTTTCACTCAGCTGCCTCCGGCTATACTCGTATACGTACTCAGTAATATGCTGCTGTGAAGTACGGGCGGTATCGTTTACTCCGCGATTAATTTCCACCTTTTTTTCCTGGCTTACTGGTTCAGTATTTTCTGCAAAGTTAAAAAATTCAAAATACGGCAGCTTTTCAGAACGAACTATTCCCGGTCAATGGCGATTCAGGAACAATGAGAAGACTTAATTTGGTAATCTCTAAGCCAGAGAAAAGACTAGGTACCATATATTTGCTTACCGGATTTTAATACTTTCAAAAACATTATCATTCCACTAGAATTCACTCCGATTTGGTCTAACGTGGCCGTCGCATCCGTTATTGGATGTTTGCCGAAAATAAGCTGTTGGCTGGTCACCGGTATGTCGTGCTCTTTAGATATTTTCGTTTGCAGTCCGTCGATCGTCGTGTGTGGACTAATTTTCATACGTATTGGATCTCGAGATAAACCCTTCTCGTGTACGTGAATATCTATACTATAAAAAAAAAAGAAATAAAAAGAAACGAATACATCTAAACTCATTAAGGAAACGAAGTAGAAGCTCATTCTTCCTCTTTCAAAAACAAAACAAAAAAATATAGAAAAAACGAGAAAAAAAGGTCAGTTCTGACTAAGCAAGGCTCAAGTTGGAGTATAGAGCTACAACTTATAGATCACTGGTTTGAAACGCGTCAATTTCGGTGCTTTACTAATGGTCAATTTTTGTGTGACAGTCATCCGAACATCACTCCACATTTCTACATCCGATCTGTTCGATGCGTAGTTCTGTGGAAAAAATTATCCTTCAAAGGCAATTTCGCTGGGCGCTTTACATAGTGCAACGGTTTGGTATCTGGCGCCACAGTAAGAAGATGTATAGATTAAAGTTTCGGGATCCATAATGTCGTCCGTCAAGGGCGTAGATAAGGGAGAGGTCCTGCGGGGCTGGACCTCCTTGGCTCGGAAAAAAAAAGTTTAAAATAGAGGGGGGTGTTTGTAGATGGCGGTGGTATTTTGGCAAGCGGGTCGCAAGGGACAATTGAGAAGATGTGGACCCCCTCTACTATCGTGGGACCCGGCCCCGACCAATACACCTTCCTCCAACGTGAAAAACTATACAGCACCTAATAATCTCCACACATTGGGACAAAATGGCCTTGATGCTGAAACCCATAAGAGAATAACAACAACGACAACAACAACAAATTGAATTAAACAGTTAATTTTTCTCCCTTTATTTTTCTCATTTCTCAAGCTTATTGCGATGTTATGTGCAGAACCAAAACTTCAAAAAAAAATATACACGTTATTTTCGCAACAGTATGGAATTGAGGTATGTGTTACCCCTCCTTCCATGTTTGGAAAATATATTTTTGAAAAAAGTCTAGTTAGAATTGTGGCAATGGGTGATCAAGACATACGAGTGTATTACACACTTGTCGATCACCTAGCTGACGAGAGGATGTATGGTCCACAAACTTAGTTTTTGCCCTCATGGTTTTACATTTTGTCTGTAATGCCAAATTTTGTACTGAGCTAGGCTCACACACACAAGTCAACAAAGAACACACTTCACCTTCTATTGTTGTGTGGTGTGCTGTATACGCACACACCTACAAGTGAAATTCAAAAAGATTGTAGATCATAGTTTGAACGCACTTGTCTTCGTTCACTGCTCTCAAAGTTCCACAAATTACAAAATATTGATAGAATTGGTTCATTCAGCAACTTAGCCTGTATGAAGACAGGAAATATAGTTTATTGAAGATTACAATATTAACAAACTCAGACAGCCACTTTGCACCACAGAAGTTGTATAGAAGTGGGGTAAATTTAAGAATAAGAAGACCTAGGGCCCACTCCTAAATATTTCCATCATAGATAAAGCTGAGGTGGGCAAATGGTGGTGGGCCCCAAAAAACCTGCTGAATAATGTGACAAAAAAGTAAGGAGACCACCAACATATGGATGGGCCAGGCCCCCCTCATAAATACAGCCTTGTTCAGGCTAACTAATATTATGAGTTTAATAACATAGCCTACTAGGCCTAATGCCAAACACACTTTTTTGTAATTTACCTGATATTTTGAATTTCGTCAGACTGAGATGCTTGTAGACCTATGTCTGGTGTATCTTGTCTGGTCATGTTACAGTTGACTTTCAGTCGGGCTAAATCTCGAGCTATATTTGCTGCTTCGTGGTGCTGACCACTGGCGATTGCTGTTTGGAGTTTTTTCAACAGACGATTTACCGTCACCGAAGTTAAATTCTTAATTTCTTTGGGAGAGGCCCAGTTGTCTGCAAGTGAATAAGAAAATTCTATAGACCTAGAGGTGGCAGCAAAATGTTAACGTTATCACAGTGTGGGGAAAGAGATATAAGGGCTTAGTTTCAAAACGCAATAAACTAAATTGGAAGATCACACATTTAACTTAATAAGCCCAACTTGAAATATGCCAGCTTGTGCTGTAAACTACTGAGATTCTTCTCTGCATATGTTGTTTGGTTCATGATTTCTTTTATCAAGATAAGAAATTGCTTGTTCATGCCATTTTCCTCTGAATCTATCATAATGATGACACTAACGAATATAGACGAACATTTTCTAAATGTACATGTTATACAGTTGTAATAATTTTATTAATTTCCCAAATTATTACATACTATTGACTTTTCTTCTTTAAAGAGAAAACCTAACGGTAAATTTTACTGTTCACTCGAATACAAAAAAAACATTAACGTTTGATCTCATTAGAGTACACACATGTGTAACTTCCTAAAAACTATCCACATGCAAAAAGTAAATGCTAATTCTCCTTCCTTCAGGTAACAGCCAATTGTAGCAAACTAGTCCCACTAGAATTTACCATTTCCTTTTCACACTACATCGGAATGAAGATTATAAAAACTAGTACACAGAAGAATACAATGTTTAATTCTTAGTATTAAATATTCAAAGTTCAATACTAAAATGTTACTCTGTTAGAGATTATTTACTTACCTGTAAATGGAAATATTATATTGTGTAAAATGTAACTGTGTTTGAATTTACTTGAAGTCTCATAAACATAGAAAGTTAAGGTCCACCATAAGAGTGTGGATAACTAGGATTTATATTTTATTTATAAAAGTTTATCTTTTAATGTTTGTAAATAATTATTTGTGGTTAACCACAAATAAATACTAGGTAAAAGTGTCAACGTCTAAAAGAGGTAAAAATACTATAATATCACTCTTTTATTCAAAATCAATGTGAAAGTTTTATTAAAACAGTCTCTTACACGATGTCATTGAAATACTTAGTGGGTGACATAAATTAAGGAGGAGGGAGAATAGAAAAAGAGAAAGACAGAGTTGAACCAAAATTTCCCAAACTTAGAAAACTGTTTGAAGAGCGTACCTTAATTCGAAAGAATGTCAAATCCATTGATGAATTTTACAGAAAACATTTCTTAAAAACGGTAAAGTTCTCCCAAAAAATTAGAGTCAACTACGCTATAAAGCCAAATTTTAAAGGTAATAGCAAAAAGAGGTGAGAAAAATTAATTCTTCTGTACTTTATAATCAGTTATTACCTACTAAGGACTTGAAAAAAAAAAAAAAAATTAATTCAATTTTGCTTGAAATACAACTAATTAGGCCTATGTTCCTCAAAAAAGTTCCTCAATGTAAACTACTACAAGTCATTTTTCAACAGCCTACTTTCACAATTAACCAAGTACCTAGGTACCTCGTACATTTCGTTAAGTGTTAATTAAAATAAAAATACTTTTTCATACCGGAACTCGAAGGTTTCATTCAAATAACTTAACGCACATTTTTAAGGAAAGTACGAGTATGATTCAACATCAACAAAACACAATTTATGCACACACAACTTGTATGAATAAAACGTTTCGAAAATGCCTATCTTGTGGAGATAAGAGGAGAACAGCCGATCATTTATAATATACCACGTTATCTAATGGCGATTGCTATAGTGTATTAAAATCATTGTACCTCAAAATATGTGTACATTGTACCTACTTTGACTTTTCGTTTCTTGCCCATTGCATCAGTTTATGATATTGTCTTTAAACATTTTCAAATGATGGAACTAATGTTTTTAAATATGGAATTGAAATTCTGCCATGTCATACACGGGTAATAAGGCGTGGTGATGGTGTTGGCTCAAAAATATCAATTTTAAGACTTAAATCAGCCTTTTCGCACAGACTATTTATTTATATTTAATTATATTATTTTTCAGCAAATAATACCCGGTATTATAAGGAAATATGAAATAACATTGGCAGAAAATTACATTCCTGGACGAAGCAACGGCTTTTTTCCAGGCAAGTAGGTATCTAATATTATCTGAGTGAAAAAGTAGGCTAACTTGGTTACCGCATTCACCACACCTCAACCCATACGACTTTTTTGTCGGATGTCACATCACATATTTAATTTATTATCGATAGCGGTGAAGCAAAAAGTAATCGATACCTAAAAATATGTAATATCAATTAAAAATGATGACAAAAATTGTGTAGAAGACTATAGAAACTGAAAGATCAAAAAAAACAAAAAACAATTTTAGATTCCCGGTCATTTTTCCAAATCATTTTCCCAAATGGAAAATGTCGACTGATGAATACAAATTACGTTTAAAAAAAAAAAAAATCACTGGACCTAACTTTTCACAATACATGAAGGTATAAGATAAATTCTTTTTCAAAAAAAAAAAATAATAATCTACTTCATCTAACCTCTCATAGTAGTCAATATTTAGAGGCATGAGATAAATTCTTTATCTAACACAAAAAAAAATTCATCTTTTGGTCCCCACAATATCTGAAGGCGCATGTGGCGATGTGAACTGGAATATACAGACGCACACACTCTCATCATTCCATCAGCGGTGGCTACCCCAGCTGAGTTTGTCATCGCTATTAAATCTGTAGGTTGTCGATTCAATTCTCGACACTGGCAACCTAGAGAAGTGGTGACTCTTGACGTGAGTAAAACAGCGTACCTCAATCAGTTCACATAACCCCTCTGCAGAGTGGCATTGAGCCATGATGGTGTAAGTGTATGTTGCGGGTTTGTTGGTTTACTCGCCTTGCAGTAGCCTAGCTCCACCCTCTGTAGTGATGTTGTGTTGTATTGTAGCTGCATCACTGGGGAGGAGTGGTTGTGGGGATGTGAACCAGCATATATAGATGAAAGCAGTCTCATCATTCCATCGGCAGTGGCACTGCTGCGTGGAGTTTGTCATTGCTTTTAAATCTGTAGGTTGCTGGTTCGATTCCCCACACTGGCAACCTACACCACATAAGATAAATTCTTTTTCAAAAAAGTAAAAATTTATCACACCTAACTCGCCACTATATCATCACTCCAGTATTTATATTTTCATTGTAGAGAAGAATTTAAAAAGAAGAGTAAAAATTTTCAGAAAAGTATCCATTAGGGAGAATATTTGGTAACCAAGGAACCGATGCATTGCTTTGAAGGGCCTAAATGTTCTCTTTTGCAATACACTGATACCAATATTTCAGGTAATAAGGCATCAATGCATTGCATTAGTGCCTAAATGTTCTCTTTTGCAGTGCATTTGGTACTAAGGTTACAGGTACTAATATTGCCATGCAGTTAAGTCCATCGCTTTTAGCTGGCAAATATGTATATCCCACATTGGATTGCCTGAACCAACAAAAACTACAGCTATTCACATTGTGTTGAAAAAATTATGGGAATTCTTCAACTCATAAAAACAAAATTAGCGTGTATTTTTATGAACATCCTGTATACGGGGTGGTTTATTTATTACCCTCACTTCCTTTGTTTTCAAATATAGAGTTATAGAAAAAAAATTTTCTAGGGTTACTCTCCTTAATTTTTAACATGGATTTTGAAATTATCGTTGGAAATTATTTTCAAAACCAGTAAGCAGAAAAAACTGAACCATACTTCTTTTTAACGTGTATATGTTTTCGGGATGGGGGCTTCGATGATATATATATATATATATATAATGGAGACAACGCGGAACAGTTTTAACAAGGGGTTGAATGTCCAGACTATAGATGCCGCATGCTGGTGTACAAAGTACCCTAGACTGAACACCCCAACCAATCAGAATCAAAAATTGGTGTAAAAGTGAGGTATTTTGTATGCCAGTGTTTATAAACAAATGCACGTTGTGAGATTTTCATCCAATTAGATATTTAGTTAGAAATACACGTGTTTGTAGATGCGCTTTCTATAGGTAGGACACCAAAACTGCCCATGTGTTGTCTCCATCATATGTATATCCTCGAAGGGCTAGGGGTCATTCCAAAATTTGCATTACGTGCAGTCGGTGTAATTTTTGCTATATGTACACTCATAAAATTGACGATTTTAACGTGAATATGTTTAGCCAGGGGATCAAACCGAAATTTGCGTGAACATTCTCGCGTCATCATTATAAATTCTATCAAGGCTAAAAACATATCCATGAGTCAACCATGTCTTTCGGATGAGCGGAGAATTTATTTTTATTTTTTTTAAATTATGAGAAGCCCCATTATTTTCTTTGAGTTTTAAAACTAAAGGAAATTTCATGAATAATCTAAGTCTGGACCAGTTGTTCTGAAGTGTATCACAAAAATGTCACATTAAATGTCAGATTCTATGATTTAAAATTTGGATAAAAATACATATGGCAAGACAAATAACGAAATCAGATGAGTATTGCTGAAGATATGACGTGCGGAATACCACTTGATCATTAAGCAATTTACAGAGTGTATATATAGCCGCAATTAAATTACCTACGTTGGTGCCCTCACTGTCGCAGTGGCAATAACTGGTATGTAAATTGCCTGATTTAAGTGATATTCTGAGCGTCCTGTCTTCTCTTATTCACCCACACACACGAAAAAAAAACAAAAAAAAAAACATGAAGTATTGTCCAATTTTCGGCATTTGCAGGAGTTGAAAAAATTTCTGATGAAAAATTCGAAATGTAAGGCAATCTATACATAATTATAGGTACGTATCATCTCAGGTGGGTACCTAGCTATTTTATTTTATTTTATTTTTTTCAAGAAAGAGACTCTTCACCATCCATTGGTGGATCTAGGGGGAAATGTCCCCGTCCAAATTTCAAAAAAAGACGTGCAACCCCCATACGTGCTGACTTATTTTTCTTTCAGTGTTGCCAAATTTTGTAAATCGTAATTTGTAAATGAGTGGAAACTGTTAATTCGAATAGAGAAAATAATTTTAAGGTTAGGAGAATGAATTTTTAGCGTTGCAGGGCAACACTGAAAATCATTTCCGTGTTGCAATTGTACCTCGTGTGTCCGTAAGTCAGCATTTATAAAAACTCAAATTTTTTGAAAAAAATTCGAAAAATTTGGAAAAACTGTCAAAAAAATTTTATTGCTTCCTCCGCTGCCATTAACTGTCATCCCCGCTTAAAGATTTTCTCTCCCGAAATTCCGCTCAAGATCCGACACCGTCCTTTCTCTTTGTTGCGGAATATTGGGCACCTCACGAAATTTTAAGAAGTTCGCTTTCTATTATACGTATATTCTGCTAGCATAAAATTCTGACTTTTTTTAATTGACCCTTTAAATTTTTCATCACTGAGCGCATAGTCTCGCAATTTTTATTTCGGTATGCCATAAGCAAAATATCAATTCCGAGTTAAGCAACGTTAATTTAACCATTTAAAAAAAAAAAAATTAAAAACTGTACAAATTGAAAATAAAAATTTCGGTTCCCCTTAGACCAATAACGCGCGCTAAAACGAAGTTTTTTTTCTTTCTATTAGAAACACTGCGTTGATATGGGCATACACCTTGATAAGATAATTGTGCAGCTACATGAAGCTGAACAATCGAATTTAAACTCCCTATCTCCCAATCGCCCTTTCCTCATTTGTACAAATATAATATGAGATAAATAAATCTTTGCTAACGAATAAAATCTGAATTCAATTCACATTATAACTTACTTTGTTTCCACTCAGCTGCAGCCAAAATAACGCCATCTCTGCGTTCTTGTTTGTCACTAGGAACCGATGGCATTTCTTGCGGAACCGCAACATTTGTATCTTCCACCGGGTGCGGTTTATTCTGCGCTGGGTGTATGTCTCTAGCACAAATTCGTATCCCTTCGACATCGACCACTTTTGTACGAATACTTCCATCGTTTTGAACCGCATGTTCGACAACTGGAACCTTCAACTCAACCTTCTTGCCACTGGTCATATTGGCAGTCGCAGCGGTTGACGATGTTGGCACCTCCTCAACAATAGCTCTCTTAGTAATAAAATAGGCTTCAGCTTTTTCATTTGATTTCGTATCACCATCATCGCCATCATCATTATCATCACCACCATCATCATCAACCCCTTTGTTAATATTTGAGATCTTATTTTTGCGATCCATTCTGCTGGAAAATGCTTTCGTTTCGTTCCTCGCCGAATGGACGGTCACCTTCCGCTTCGACGACTTATCACCCAGCAGATCGGATTTTGGCAGCGAGTCCTTCAACTCTTTGAGGATTTCACGCAATTTTTGACGATCCTCTTCGCTGTAGCATTTATTATTTTTTGATTCCGCGTTGTTAGCGTTGGACGGTTTCATCACCAATTCGTCGTCGGTGATATTCAAATCGTTAAGTCGAGTTTTGGTGAAAAATGCTAAACGAGCTTTGCGAACCTGTTCCATTTTTTCTAAAATTTGAGCATCGTCACGATAAGACTGATCAACTTTTGCTTCGATCGCGACGGAGGCAGTTGGCAGTGGCTCGAGCAGATCGCTACTCGTCTTTGGCAAAGATTTCTGAAGTTCTACGATTTTCTGGCCAACATTTCTGGATATGTCATCAACGTTGGCAGACCGTTTGTCCGTCAGCAGTTTTAATTGCGCATCCTCCTTGGGGGTTATAACTGAGGACGCTTTAATTGCTCTGTTCACCGAATAAGGCCTCCATTTATTACACGCTTCACAAATGAATTTCCACGATGGATTCTCCAGCGTACATTGTGGACACGTCCAACTGCTAAATGGTTTCACCGGTTTAACCTGCGGCTCCGTTGTTTTTTCAGCCGCCACTACTGGAGGCTCAGGATTGCAGGTTTTGATGGCTACAGCCAGCTGTTCTTGGGCAGGGCTACTTTGATGAGTTTCCTTGTCAAAATCTTCCAACTCAGTAATGGTTAGGCGATTTGACGGTTGCTTGTTTGAAGATATGACTGAACGAGTGGATTTTCTGCTGTTGTCGTGCCCAATTGTAGACGCCGAAGGTGATTTTGAAAGTGTTTCTTTGAAAAAGGTGGTGTTCACTGTAATCCGAGTGGCATTGGTGATGGCATTCAATATAGAAATCAAATCTTTTGGTGTGGTTTGCTTGGATGTTGCATCACCAACACTTTCTGGAATTCTATTTGGTGGTTCTTCTAGCCAAACAGCAGAATTAGTACCAGCGTAAAATTTATCATCCATCGAATGGGTCGCTTCTTCCTTACGTCGACGTTCTTGTTGTACAATTTCAGCAGCTTCACGATCCAATTCGCTGATATTTGCCAGCATAGAGATTTGTGATCTACGTTTGGGATTGCCAGCATCATTAGATGAGGCAGATGTTGAAAGTGGTTCAACCAGTTTTCGCTCAGTAGAAGGATGTTGATCGAGGTAAACCAGCTTCCAGCATCCACTCATCCAGCAATTGCTCGCAGCTTTTTTTCTTGTCTGCACTCTTGGCCACAGATTTTAGGTTTGGCTGGGTGGAACTACGTTTGTACCATGGTTTAGGTGAGACTGGAACACTACTTGCCTCTGTCATTGCAGGACTGGCCACAGATTGTTTGTTTGCTTTTAGTACTCCACGCTCCAGTTTCAACGAATCATTGTAAATGGCTCCAGCATGATCTAGCCCTACTTTGTTACCATCAGACATCGTGCTTTTTGGTGGAGTAGGTGCCTTACGCTTTTTACGGGCACCACTAGGACGTCGGTGTACTTTTGCACTAATTTGATGAGTGTTGAGTGGCGGTTGGGGGGCTCGACGTTTTCCTGGGCGATGGCAATGTGAGCGTTGGACTTGCAGCGTATCAATTCCCTCTGAGTATGGACGCACTCGATTGAAAGGGTACTCCTTGTCTGGCCAGCATGCAGCAAGATTCTCAACGTTTCCAACTGAGTTACGATGTAATTTTTTAGCCCTTTTTGCAGAAGCAGCAGCTGCTGCTGCTGGGATACCTAGTGCTGATGAAGTTCCTCCAGCAGTCGGTTCCTTTGTGTAATGATAAAGAGTAGCGTCACTGCCATGTAAGTTGTACTTCTTACGTAGGAATGCACAGGTTTCACGGGCAGCTCTTTGATTCTCCACTGCTTCTATTTGCTGATTTGGGGGTAAGTTGGTAGATTTTGAAGATTTATGTGAAAATTGTGTTGATGGTTGATGCAGATATGGTGGTATGAATGCAAAACTTGTAGCTGTAGCTGAGCTCAGTATCGACTCTACACTCTCCCACCGATGTCCAGTATGGCTGGAGACACGACTGGAGCGTGGTGATGATGGCAATGAGTTGACATCCTCAAAAATACTGTGATTTTTGGCACGAAACCGCTGTAGAAAGGAGAATATGCTGTTGCTTACCTCCTTGCGTGGTGGTGGTGGTACCACATCTGCTGTGCGGAATGGGATACCAGATCGTTGATACTCAAATGGATACCTTCCATGATAGTAAGCAGGTCGATGATGACCATTTGACATGCACCGAGGATTGTTTGTTATTGATGATGAAGAGCTGCATCGAGATGGTGGTTGACGCATATCATCGTTGTTCATAATTTAGGCTTCGCTCCATCATCGAGGTTACACCACTGTAATTTTAATCTGTTGATGAATAAAATAATAAAACAATTTTTGTTATAAGGCGAATGATGTTTGATGTGTATGTGGTGAGCAGAAAATGGGAAAAATAGATTATATGAGTAGGTACTGAATATTTTTTGGCTCGATTAGTAGACATCTGTGATAAAAACCAAACCTGATTGTAAATTTTTCCCCAGATATTAGTACAACTACATCCCAATTCGTTGCATTAGGTAATAACTGCAATAAATGTGTATAAATATATCAGTAGATAGATAGGTATGTACCATACCTATCTATATCAATTTCTTTAGCCATCTTTACGTCTATATAGATTTTCAGCTCCTTAGTTAGAAAATAATGCAGATTATTATGGTTTTGAAAAAAATATTCCTTTTTTTAAAACATTGTAACTCAGTGTCAGTCCCTATGAGAGTTATGATAAAAATGGACTGAAAATTTTTTCCACGTTAGAAAACTCTGCTTAAAGCACAAAAAGTCTATTTATCTTTTTCTTTTGTGGGTGTGAAAAAATCTTAATGAAATCTATGAGTCACGTATTTCAAGTAGGTATATTGGTTTTTAATATAATATAATAGCCAAAAAATATTTTCTTTCAAAATTATTATTCAACAAAATTTTAACAAATTAGTAAAAATTATTGTAATCATACGAAAGCATACTCAAAGTTGAACTCTTGAAAGAAAAATTTTCACCACTGAATAATTTTTCCATCAGAACAGATTACATTCGATGCGATCGAGAAAAACTAAATCATGGTTAAAAGAAGATATTGTTAATAAAATCGAAGAAAATTCGAAATTTAAATTTCAAATGAAAATACACCTATCCAAAAAAACATTGAACTGAAAAATACTAAAAATTTTATTTCTTTGTCTGACTTTTCAGATTATGGTAAGGGGTAATAAGAAAGTTATACAATCTAATACTGATTGGAGTAGATGCAAGAACATACTCAGTAAAGCATGTAGAAAACCAAAGCCCGATAAAACACTATGAAGTTTTAGGATTTTGATGGAGCTAAGAAGCCATATTAAGGACATAGATAAAGGAAGAGTCCGAGGGTCAGGACTTCCCTCCAATCAAGGAAAACAGCTTGACATCTAAAAATAGTGTCTGTCAATGTCAGTGTTGGTGGTGTTTTGGCAGGTGGTGTCAAAGAAGGCGACGAGAAATTTGTGGACTTTCTCCCTTAGAATGGAGCTATCTATTAACTTCCTTAAGCCATATAGATAACTTTTGGACCAAAGTCCACATGTGAGGAACGTATTAAAAAAAATAAAATATAACAGTTAAATCAAACCGTAAATATGTGAGCTTGAAATTCTCAAATTTATTTCGCTATTAGAAGAAAGAATTGGCTCAGTGAGATTATAGAAAGTATATCGATTGCATATTTATGTAGGCCTCTACGGACACAATCATCAAAACTTACTTCTGGTTTCATTCGAATTTATGTCTAAGTACGAATTCTCGTTGGGTTACGAATCACACATTTAAAGGCTAAGATAGGTACCGAACTTATTCACGCAGCGCCAATAATTAGAAAAACATTAACAACCTATTCACGCAAAATGTGTGATCTGGTTCATTAGAAACTTAGTCCAACGCTGCACTTTTACTACACATTCTAATTTATTTCAACGTGCAGCCGTTTAAAGGCATTATAAAATAATCACAAAGTTTAAATCTAAATTTTACGACGTACTAATAAAACATCCACAACGCACACACACACACACACACACACAAGCGTAAAAATTATTAAAAAAACCACGTAACGAGTAACGAACACTTTTTTTTATTTGTTTTACATGTATTGACTTCTGTAGACTGCCTGAACGGTTTGTAGGTAGCCTTTGACAACGATCTTGAAAAATTCAACTGACTCGATCCCTGCGATTAGGTAGGCAGTGAAACGGAACGACCGAAATTTAAAATTTGTACAGCAGATCGTTTTCTTTTCTTCATTCTTTTCCCCCCTCAGACTAAGTTAAAAGTTAATTTTAGCATACATTATATGCCCCCCTTCCTCCTAAAGATATAACATCATCCTTGGACGTATATATCCATATGCGTTTTCTGGCGGCGAAAACGCAGACGTTTTACTTACGTAGGATAGTTTTTTTTTAGGCAATATACGGTCTCCTCTTCATCTTCACGTTTTGAGAGCGAAACGAAGGGGGAGGTCAGTTAACCGTTGGCTTATAATGTATAAATATATTACTTTAGCGTCTTTTTAATAATCGCACATGTGCTCGTTGTGGAAAAAAAAAAAAAAAAAAATAGAAAGAAGTATAGCCTACTTGTTGTACCACAGTGCTAACGGTGGTCTGGAAGTTAAATCGAGAAAATGGAACAAAACTGGCGAATTATCGACGCAGTGGTCTTCAATACGAATTTGTATTAAAATGAACCCGTTAACCATGTCTATGGCCAAACCATAATTTTAGGGCCTGAAGACGTAAGCAACCGACATAAAAGGAAATAAAATTCTGACAGTACGTTGAAAGGTTCAGCTATACAGCGAGTCTAAAAATCTTCTCTCCAATCAAAGAAATCTTATAGAACTTGTTGAGAGAAGCAAAAAAGTTCCTATTAACATATGAGTTTAGAAATTGATTGTTGCAAAGATCTAATCTCTCAAAGTGTCTACTTTTTATTGCTAAATCAAATGAAGAAGTTTAAAAAACTCTTTAAATTTGATTTCTGATGATGGCATCTTACTATTGTACTCATTGAGTACATTAAGAATAAACGTTCTTCTGACCAGCTATCTGCAATACTTACAAAGTTAAATGTATTTGAAATTCGAAGAAATTTTTTTTCAATTTTGCATGCCTAACACTCATTTTAAAAAAATTCTGAAAAAACAATGATTCCACCAGCTGAATTCAAACCCCCGACCATTGTACCATCTGTACAGAACACTAGGTACCAATGCGTCATACTAAGAACTTTTGCAAATTTTGCCTTCAAAGTATAAAATATGCAACCAATTTGACCTGTTCATCTGGGAGCCTGTATCTCTGAAACAACCCAATTCCCTTTCCAAACCCATGTTGATGAAAACTGTTTTGTTTTTCTCGACGAGTTCTAAGAGACCCCTTTTTTGAACACCCTGTATAATATGAGTATATAGGTCTGGAAGCATGACTTTATCTGGGTTGGGGGAAGGAGTCGAATCCAGAATAGTCGAAGCAGGATGCGTTGTTGGTATGCTATGAAAATATGGTGACCATACCACAATGGATGGCTTCCCTTTAGGTAGTATAAAACAAAAAACTTTTTTTTGTAGTTGAAACAAGCGTAGAGAGCTTTCAAATTGTTCAACTACAATTATTATACGTTTGAGCAATATGCGTGCAAAATTTCAAACAAATCGATCAATATTGAAAGATGTGAAAAAATCGCAACAATTTAAAGGGAAGATGGACAACTTCGACCATTAAAGTGGTCACAGGGGTTAATGAAACTAAGTAATATCAGTGTTTTAGCAGTGTGGACACTTTTCGGCAACTTGTACTACAAATGGCCCTTAAATCTACCGCCATCAATTACATTGTTTTTTAAATCGTTCGTAATAATTATGAAAAATGTTTTCATCAGAAGGAATTAAGAATTACCCACGTATAGTAAGTCGTCTACATTTTAACTTTTTTTACCCGAAACCACGAAAAAATAGTTCAAGAAAGTAGAATTTCTCCATCAACGATTGTTTTTCACTTACTTCTTCATACAAAATCCCCTTCTCACCCACCCTCTACGTTCTGTAAATCGTGATAAGTCCTTTCTAGAATTTCAGTAAGTAGGCTAGCTAGTTATTCTCAATGCACAGAGCGTCAAGATAGCTGTTTGCGAGGGAACTGTTGCGCATCGTATCAAGATTGGGTAAAAGGATGGTAGGTACTTTTGGGGAACATTTATGTCGATATACTGGACCCATTTTCTTCTGCCACTTATTCCCATATACTGACACGGGCTAATGAGAGCTTACGTCATCGCTTCTTCCATACGACAAGGGAAGGAAAATACCTATAGATTAAGGGGTATCCTTATACCTGCCTCAAACGAACAGAAAAACTACCTATAAATAACGAACTATATACACACATTTATTTTTATTTGAGTTATCAATTCATTCAACCTCCTCTTTTCCTCATTCAAAACACCAAACAAACTCAGCTTCTTCAAATCCTCCAACGGAAACCAAAAAATAAATAAATAATAACTCGGCAGCGTATAAAATTATTTTGAAAAATTCGTAACATAAAGTATTTCGAATAATAATTCTGTCATTTAACGAGATCAGTCGTGTCACGAGACTTTACAATAAAAATTATTCATTTAATTTTTTTTCGCCACCTAATTTTTTTCCTTTTTCTTTATTTCTACTTGTTTAATGAAAAGATTACGAAGTGAATTTTTTTTTTGTACCTAATTCAAAATGTGCACGGAATCGTCAGCTAAAACATTCGGGATAACTATACGATTTGTGGAGTCGTTGCCAATAAAACTGTGCCAAGAAATCCTCAACGCTGAAAATTCATAAACGTGCATCCATACGGTACGTGGTTTCGATGATTACATATTCCTCAAAAAAATAGATTAAGATCGACAGTTAGCAGACCGAAAAAGACAGAAAATTCGTTGGGAAAATTCTTATTTCATAAAATGGAAAATTTAGACCATTAATATATTGGGTTTACGTAATTTTTTCAAAAAAATAATGCATATTATTAAAAAAAGACACTATACTTCGTTACAAAAGAGAAATGCAATCACGCACATCACCACCTGCAATACACGAAGTATGTGAACATCGTGGGGGGATGAAACGGTACGGATTCACACTGGACGCGAAAGGGAAATACATCTGTTCGTTAAAATTTTTAATTTTACTTACCACAAATTTAATTCAATTTCGATAACATTTATTTGAGGCCGCTTGTTCGGACATTCATAAATTTTTACGTTTCTCTTTTGGAACAGAGTATAAAAATGTACCAACATTAAATCCCTACAGATACCAACAGTTTAAGTGAATTCATTGATATTTACGTTAAATTTGAGAAATTTTATGATTTTAAATTTTTTTATTAATTTTATAGATCTTTTTCATTGTTTTACTTGAAATCTATGTTCGCCCAACAGACTGAAGGGCCAAAGAAACTTAAACTTTTTACCATACACAATTTTATAAGATCAAACTACCTATGCAATCAAAGTTGACGAATGCGATTGTAGGAGAACCATTGTTTATAGGAAGATGAAATTTTGGTGAAACATTAACATACGTTTGCTAAATATTCTGTGAAAATTTCGCTGAAATCGCGTCATTTGTTCTTGAGATAAAGCTGAAATTTTGGAAGGGTTATGTGAATTAAACTATGGATACAAAATGGCGTACTGCCGTACTTGTATCTATAGTGCTCTACCAACATGAGTAAAGTATAGGGCAAGAAAATGAATAAAAAAAAAGTTTTTGCAACACCCACCCAAAAAACAAACGTTTTTTTGCGTACTAACGTTACGTGAAAAATAGAGGATTTTACACCAATATAAAAAAGTAAAATTTTATGCGCAGCTTGGGACTTGATTTCATTATTAGATCACTGTCTTGGCAGTGCATGCGCACAATATCTTATCTAACATGAAATATCTGCTCTTATTGATTTCATGAAAAACTAGTTATTAATTTTCCCACTTCAACTGAACACAACATTTCAATTTTGAAACAAGCCCCTCTCGTTTCACTGAATGATTCTTCAGCTTCCACTTAAGCGAGAGAGCTGGGATTGGTGTCGCTGGCAAGAGGATAAAATTTACAAAATTTCCATATATACCTAATTCTTTAATCATATTGAACAGGTTTGAAAAAATTTAACAAAAAAAACACTAATTAATGGAAAATTGACTGGTTTTTGTAATCTAAAAGCCTCTCCTCTTCACTTAATGATTCCACAGCGGCTGTTCAAGTAGGGAGATGGTGTTGGTATTGCTGGAAAGAGGAAACAATTTTCTCAAATCAACTTTCCATAAGTTATTAATCAACTTTATGGCTGTTTGAAAATAAATGAACGAAAAATATGCAAATTATAAGAAAACTAGCAGTTTTTTGGACTCTGCAAACCTTCTCTCTTTTAATTAATAATTCCTTAACTGCTATTTAAGCTGAAAAGCAGGAGTTGGTAGGTATGGCTGGAAAGAAGAGAAAATTTACTTAAATCTACATTTCATCAAATTTTTTATTTATCCTTAACTACTTGAAAATAAACGAATGAAAAAACACAAATAAATGAAAAATTTACCAATTTAGTAGTGATAAGACAATTCTAAAAAATTTTCTCCTAGTTAGTTTTTTCTTTTGGCTATAGGTGAGTTGTGGCTGAAGATCTGTTTCCTGATATGGAAACCGGTTATTTCCAGCCCAACATTCTCTCAGCCGCTTATGAATTGCAGCCCAGAAAAACATGGCCTGGATTCGTACAAATTGCAGCCAGCGTTTATACCAACTACATATTATCACCCAATTTGCCAATTCACATCTACAATGCAAAAAACAAACTTGAATTCCAAATGTGCAAAAAAATTTTGAAAAACTATCGATATAGTCATCGATATCTAACAAACGTATTAATCTTTAGATATTTCATTGCTGCAGTTTCAAGAAAAATAAGCCCTTGCGCCAGAAACAGGGAAAAGATATTGTAAAGCATATTTTCGTCTATTTTTAAATATGACGAACATATTCGTTTACACGTTTTCAAATACCAAAAATGTAGGTATTCATCAATAATGAAATTGTCCTATAGCTCTTTGTAAACAATTACTAATTTACCCCTATTTAATTTTACATATATAGATATAACATCTGTATATTCATGACCTAATTGTGATTGCCCCTCGAGTATATCGCGAGTCAGCACAACCCTATAATATAGCCTATCCGACTCGTACACTTTCATACCCCAAACAAGTATATAAACCCTCGATTCGAAGGAATAAGACACAGTTCCTATACAGAAACTAGAGCCTCTCTTACAGAGCTACTTGTGAATAGACAGTCTTGTCTAAAGGGTTGTAATCCCATATGTTAAATCTATTTTATAGTAAATAACGTATTATTTAATGTACTGTTGTCATACAATTTACGATTTTATTAAAAGTGTTAATTCAACCTTGTGTTTTAAATATTATTGAGTCTCTCAAATACATTAAGGTCCACAATAGTTGTGGATGATAAATTGAATATTTAAATTATTAGAGGTATTAATCCTTGTCCAGTGTTAAATATCTCGTGTATGGTGTAACACTAAAAGTGGTTCTAATTAGGTACATTACTACCTCTTTTGGCAGTTATAGATATACTTCAAGAAACACAGGAGCAGTGGCGGATTTAAGTCTCTTGACGCCCCAAGCTGTAGAAAATTTGCCGCCCCAAGAAAACATTTTTGTGCTCCCTTCAATTTAGGAGTAATATTGCGTGTGGGAGGTGTGACGGATCAAATTACATCAATTTTTTTTGTACAATTCGAAACAACACATTTCTAGATGATCTGATCATAATTTCTATATAAATTGCATGAAATAACTGAAAAAAAATTTATTTTCTTCTCCGAAGGTGCAGCTTTGTCAGCCTGGGTGTAAATCCACCGCTGCACAAGGGACTTGCTTTTCTCCAATAATTTTTTTTTGTTCGACATTTTTCTCGGAAACTACCAAATGAATAGGGATATATTTCTGAGACCTGCTACTTGCTACATTATGACGATTGTCACTCATAAAAATTTCGGCCCTACTCTTTCGGTAGTTTTCTCCGAATCTGGGAAAAACCATTTTTTCAGCAACTACCTGTTTTACATTTTTCTCGACAACCACTAAACTAATAAGTATCTTTCATCAAATGTTCTGATATATGAGGACTAATTTTCGTAAAAATTTCAGCCCCATCCCTTTCGTAATTTTATAAGATCAGGAATTTACTTTTCTCCAGTTTTCTCGAAAACTATGAATTCAATAAGTACCAAACTACTATCAGACCTAATCCTATGTAAGAACTAACTTTCATGAAAATTTCAGCCACATTCATTTTGTATTTTTTTCAAAATCCTGGAAGCTGTTTGAAGCAATTTTTTCTTTTCCACTTTTCTCGGAAACTATACTGAACAAATAGGTACAAACTTCTATCAGACTTGCCTGCTTTCCGCCTAGCTTCTTTGGTTCATACGGAATTTATGTTCTGGGCCGCAACTAATAAAAAATTGTAGGCCGCAATTAACGCAAACCTTTTCTAGAGTTGGACCGCAACTAACCGACATCGTTTCTCTTAATATTTATTTTCAGTTATTTAAGCTAGAAAATTGGCGCTGCTAAATGAAAATTCGTTACGGACGACCACTGCCAGACGTGGTAGCTAGAGGACAGTAATTGGTTTTTAATTGCGGATTCGTAAAATGGGGTGTATTCAGAACATGTAATAACTACCAAATATTAAAGATTTTTCAGGTCAGAAAAATTTTCACTAATAAAAATCAAATTTTCTCAATCTCAGACAACTGAACTGTATAAAAATTGATGAATTCGTACTATTATCGACATTTTCAATATCGGCTGTAATCAGTATACTGATCACAAAAATATTGAAAATGTCGCACAGAGGACGGTGCAAAGCCAAAGCAGAATACAGTGTTAACCTCAAAGGTCCATTAATTAGTTTTATGATTTTCTTATCAATTAAATCACCATACTATCCACATAGGTAAATTAATTTATGGAAATACAAAATAAATTTTTTATCAAGAGATTACAACTGAACGAATTACTCAATTTTTTTCTTTCTCTTGTCCTCTATAGGGTCACTCATGGTCACAAGACAATATCGCAGCCACGGCGCTGTTAATAGCAAAAAAAGAAAAACAACGATATTATATTACCATTAAAAATCAATAAAAATTCAAAATAACAAAACACGACCAATTTCTTGTAGGTAAGTAATGAATAGACTATTTTCTGGAAAGACAAGGGCATGAGCCATTGCCCTGAATAGAAAAAAAGGGAAAAAAATGGCAAGCACAAAAATAACTTTACATACTTCACAGCAAAGCATTCGTCAACAAAGGTTACAACAAAACAACACCAACTGAATGATTCATACTTGCCCACCTGACTCGATCTTAACTTTTGGGAGGTGAGTGAATCAACTACCTTTTGTCCTTGACAACCATTCGATCTTTCATATTTTGGTAGGTGATTCACCGAACCACCATTGATGCACAACGATCTTTCAAACTAGTTTTGTCACTACAAAATTTATCTGACGACTGATTTCGCGAACCAAAAAATGTTCTAACACTCTTACAATCGTTCGAATAGGTAATTTCAACTGCCTTGTGAGTGGGAACACCAGCCACCCAACCATCGAGTAATATATTAATTTCTATGTTCCTAATCGTATTAACTATCATCATTTTTACTAGGAATTTCATATGACATTAACTTGACATTTTCTCTTGACCGAGAGGAGATATCAAAGAAAATACAAAATTCTGATGGGTTCCGCACTAAAATTTTTATAGCTGATTTCGGTACAGAAAATAAGTGCTACAATTTATTGGAATTTTCAGTCTTGTTAGTTAAAAGTTGGTTCTCACGATCAGCTTTACGCTAAATTTTTAGTCGAGACGAGAAAAAATTCTAAAAACTTATATCTCAAACAGAATAATTTTAAAAACATTTTTCACAAAAAGAAAATGATACTGTCAGCGACACTCAGGGCTTGTACAAATAAGAGCAAGTCTTTCAGAGAACTTTTCACCCAATCAACCAAAGAAATGAGTCTGGAAATTTGAAATTACAAAAAATGTTTTTTTTTTCTCCAATTTTACTTTGAGAAAACCGAACAGCCGCTTCAGATGCTGCTACTCATCCAAATCGAAAAGTATGTTTTTGAAAGTTTCATCATTTTTTTTTAGCATTGAATATATCTTATATTTTCCTAGTAGCACACATTTGACCAAGAATTGAGAAAATAATCTTACAACATACCGCGCGTAAACATGTTATCATTTCAAAAAACTTAATGGAAATTATTAAAATAATGTAAAACAACCAAATGCAATTTAGTTGGTATTTTATGCCTTGAAAAAATGTTCACTGTGTCCCAACACATAAATCTCTGCACTATGCATACAAGTTTTACAACTTCTAAAACAAATTTCATTAAAAGAAGACAACTAAGAAATAAAAACTCATGGTTTCATTTTTTTTGTCTTGATTAAACTGACATCTACGCATTATCATTTTATTTTTGGTTGGCCATGAAACAGTTATTCACTGTAGTTCTCATGATAATAACAAAAATATGAATTCATTTAGACTAATCGAAATTATAAACGACTGTATTTTGAAATCACAAATTTTTATATACCATATTTTACTGGTAAAACAAATTTCGTTTTTTTCACCGTAACAATTGTTTGTTAATTTTACATAACGAAAGAAGCACAAAAAAGATACAGCTGACTAAAAGATAATGAAAAAAGCCTGGCTAAACTCGTGCGCTGATGACAAGCGATCTCAAATAAGAAACTTAAAAATTATTTTTTATGTTATTCTTGTTAGAATAAACGTAATTTTATTTTTCACTAATATTAGAAAGGAATTGCCCGTGTTGTTTACAGAGATAAACCTCAGGGAACAACGTTTCACGCAGTTGGATTGCGGAAATTTCTTCCAGCGAATTTCGCTTTTCCACCCAACTCTTCTTCAATACGTAAAATTTGGTTATACTTAGCCAGTCGTTCAGAACGGCACGGAGCTCCAGTTTTAATCTGAAAACAAAGACAAGAGGTGAAATTTCAGCACTAACCTAATTACAAACAAGCACAATATTATTAATTACGTGAAGAGAAGTGAAATGGATTAAATTATAAATTAAGAGGCGAAGCCAGGACATAAAACTTCTCAGGGAGGGCCCTCAAGATGCAGTCATTTTTCCTCAAGCGAAAATAAGTAGAATATTAGAATATTATCTTTAGTTTTCTTAATAGCGTATATTTTTGAATTTTTCCGGGAGGGGTGTAGTGGGGGTGGGTTTCAATGTATCCTTAGCTTTGCCTTCAGTTCAATTCAAATGATTAAATTTTTGCAAAAAATGAAACCGACTGCATACATGGACATAAAACATACTAGAACCAAACTGTTGAAAACAAGTTTTTCAGGTTTTATAATAGTAAAGTTTAAATTCGATTTTAAATACTGTTAGATCTACTATATTGGACTATAATTATAGTAATAGTAATAATGATTAAACGAAAAGGCATATCAAAAAACGTATGCTATGATGTATCACACAATAAAATGTGGAAACTCAAAATTGAGTCCCTTTAAGGGGCCACTGGCAGTTTAAGTATTGGTTGAATGCAAAAATGAACATCAAATTTAGACTCAGCACCTCAAAAAACATATTTGGTAATGTATCATACATTAAAATATGAAAATTTAAAATTAACCCCCTTTTGAGGCCCATTGGGAGATGAAGAATGGATCAAATGGAGAAATGAACACCAAATTCGCACTCTGCTCTTTAAAAAACATATTTGGTGATGTATCACACAATAAAATCTGAAAACTTAAAACTAACTCCTTCTGGGGCCCATTGGGAGCTGAAGAATGGGTCGAATGGAGAAATGAACACCAAATTCGGACTCAGCACCTCAAAAAACATACTTCGTGATGTATCAAACAGTAAAATGTCAAAACTCCAAATTTTGCTGGTGGAGTATTTATATGTTCATAATGAAGGAAGGAAGGCTAATATAATACTGAGAGAATTGTTATCTGAAATATTTATATAACCACAAGAAATACCGTATCCTAGACACTTTTGGGTGATCCAATCAAGATGCGTTATTCCGTTTTATTTGGAATCGGGACTTGTGATTGGTCATCTTACTTTTTTGATAAAAAAATTCCCAAATTTTGAATCTAATTTTTGAGTCATCTATGGGAAATTTTTCGCATTTTTTTAGTAAGTGTTACTCACCGTAAAAATACTAATTTTTCAAACCATCATTCGTATTTTTAAGACGATATTGAATGCTGCAGAGTGGCACAAAATTTCATTAAATTGCCAGAAAACGGGTCAAACACAATACCTCTTTCTGACGCAGATGGTAAAAATTCCTAAGAGTAGCTTCACGAGCGTAAAATCGCAAGATAGCTCCGCAGCTATCCAATGAATTTTTTTTCGCTACAAGAAAATTAATTAACAACGGTACAAATCACACATGATTGATGAGAAAGAGGAAAATAAGAGTTGCGAAATAACATGACTACAAGTTGGTAGAAAATCGAAATACGACCAGAAAAATGAATGAATAAATAAACACATAAACATGGTCGAATTATATTTCATCACATTTCTAATATACAACTGAAAACAATGTGAGAACGAAAGATAAAAAGTGTGAAAAATTCGGCACAAGAGCATTGAATTCCAGAAAATAGGTACTGAAAAACGAAACTCATCTTGAAAATAACGAAGTTTCTTAATTTTATCATTTAATTTTAATATTATGTTCAATAACTTCACAGAAACCATCGAGTTGATATTTTAAGGATTAAATTGCCACCTAATCAAAGTTCGAAATATTTTTTTTTGTTGGTCCTTCACTGAACTTAAATAACTTAATAAAAGTACCCAATAGAAATTATGATTCAAAAACTCTCTCTCTCTCTCTCTCTCTGTAATCACAAACGAATTCTCGGAAATTTCAGTCACACATTCTAAACACAGAACAAACTTAGTCAACCGGTTAAACAATTTTTCATTAACAATAATTTGAGAACGACGGTTGATTTTCAATTTGTACATAACAAACGTCGACATTCAAACTACGATACACTCATGGTACTCTGGTTACTCTCCCAAACTTTTACACTTCATCAACCAATGAGTATTACTTTTCAAGTCTGATCGTATTTTTTTAACAAAAAGTATAAAATGAAAATACACTTTCTAAAATAATACTAATCATCCTTCATTCATCATGAAAACAGAAGCTGGCAAAATAGATTTTTTAGATTCAAAAAAAGTTTGATAATAATTGAAAATATTGTGTATTAAAAACAATAATTATTTTGCGACAGGCGTTAGTAAAGTTTGCGAAAAAAATGAAGACATGTTGCAAGGAATGGTTTCTTCGAAAAAGGAACATACATACTCAGAATCATTAAAAGAAATTAAAAACGACTCCGTTCATACACTGATTATTACGAAAAATTGAAATTTTAAAGTGTTAATCAGGGTAATCGGCGAAATGTTCATGAAATTCGGTGAGAGAGAAAAAAGGAATGAAGTAAGAGCACAAGACCGTTATCTTATTCGAAATTAATGAATTCAGGAGTCAACCCTACACCAAGAATCACGAATTTCGGAAAATAATTCGTTGATAAATTTTCATTTTGGTAATTTTTTCATTTATTAATAAAAATAGAATGCTTAAAATAAAAAAAAACTCGAATTTAGATTTCAAAAATTGAATATGAGTACTTGGTTTCTTACTAATAAAAATCTGCAATCTTTAAGAAAATCCTCGTTTTTTTAATAATTTTTTTTCCCCCCCCTTAATTACCGTGTTTAATTTATACATAGATTTCAGCTGCACTATAGGCTACACTGCTCCAGTGTTCGAGTGTGGGCAACATGACGCAGACAAAAGAACTTTTTTATCAATGGTTTTAGTTTCAACCAAAAAAAAAATATATATATACATATGTTTCTATACGTAAGCTATAATCTTTCTTTGAACGTTGAAGAAACATGATATTAAAACTTCAATAATTAAACTCACTTGTCCGGTACCCAAACCAACGACTAAATCTGCGATGAACGTATCCTCGGTTTCACCGGAGCGATGAGATACCATCGTGCCCCATCCATTCTTCTTCGCCAAATTATGCGCTTGAATTGACTCCGTCACAGTTCCAATTTGGTTGACCTTCAATAATAAACAATTACAAGCTTTCTTGTCGACAGCCTGTTGGATACGTTTCGGGTTCGTCACGGTTAAATCGTCAGCTACGATCTAAATAAAGACAAATACGAGCAATAAACAATGAGTTTTCGAGAGTAAATAAATCACCACAAAATACAGTGCGCAAAATTTATGACTCAAATGCTGGCGCACCTGAATCGGAACGCAAGATGTAATCTTCGTCCACGCATCCCAGTCATCTTGATCGAATGGATCTTCAATTGAAACCAATGGATAGCTTTCCAAGAAGGAGCAGTATAATTCCCGCAACTTGTCAGCTGAAAGCCAAGTGCTTTTGTCGGATTTGGGGTTTTTGAAGTCCAAGTCGTACAGACCATCCCTGTAACATTGAAAATCAGGTTTATCGGGCCATCAGTAGAATTTCGAACGGTTAGAAACGGAAAGTCACAGCACTCACTTGAAGAATTCTGAGGCGGCAACATCCATACCGATTTCAACCTTGCCAGAGTATCCGGCTGTATTGATGGCTTCCTGAATTAAGTTCAAACCTTCTTTATTGTCTAAAATGTTGGGTGCGAAACCTCCTTCGTCACCAACCGCGGTGGCGTCAAGTCCATAACGGTCTTGAATCACTTTTTTCAGAGTATGGTACACTTCAGCACCAATTTTCATTGCTTCGGTGAAAGACTGAGCACCTGAAATCACATATCTTTAAAAAATCACGAAAAATGAAACAAAAAACTATAACAGACTTCTAAAGAATTTAAACGAATACGAGTTTAATGAGTGAATGCATGAGAAAATAATTCCGTTTTAAATTATTATTTTGAACATCGTTGATTATCTAACAATAACTGTGACGACTCGGAGATTTTCAACACTACACTAATAATCTGAGGATAAAAAGATACAATTTCGTACAGAAGTCTTTCGAAAACAGAACGAATAAAAAATGTATAATTATATTATTTTTCGCAAAAATTAAACTGGATAAAACTTTGAAATTAATGAGCAACTTCTGTATTATCATTTCAGAAATGATCTTGAAACAAATACACTAATAGCAAAATGAATTTTATCAGGATTCACTGTATCCTGATCGAGTTAAAAAAATTACTCATCAGTATACAAAATGTCAAGACAAGACATGATTCAACAAAATTATTCAATTGTTAAAAGAGGAACATTTTAACTGAATGTAAACTCCAACTTTTTTATTTATCAACTTCATTAATTACGATTATCGTAACATACATTTCAATACAGTAATTTTAATTTCGTCAATGTGATTAGAAATTTTAGAAAGTAAAAAAAAAAACTTCACCAAACAACGAATTACTCGTAAATTTTTATTCATAGTTTACTGAAAATAATGCAAAATACACTTCAACAGATGATACGAGATATTTCTTTTCATTTCAAGGCTCCAATTTGGATTAATTCAAAATACCCTGAAAACTAAAAATGAGTACAATACCACATATATTTTCAAAATTTTCCGCGAAAGTAACAATCGCCTTTGTAGTTCTTTTCACCCAACTCTTTTATAATTAATGTTTGTATTAGACATTTTAGCCGACCATAGAAATATGTTTTGAACTCCTTTCAGGCACTGACTGTTTCGAATTTGGGGCATAGTAAGGATTCTATTCTTGAACGTTTTTCATCAACTCGTATAACCCTCGAAAAATAAATTCAGAAAATAATAGAGGAATTTTATTATAAACTACAGAAAAAGTAAGCAGTAAACGCTGAAGTTTTCGATTTATGCAAGTCAGTAACACTAACCAGTGGGTAAGATCATGAATTCTTGCATAGCCAATTTGTTACCAGCATGTGAACCGCCATTGATAACGTTGAAAGCGGGTACTGGGAGAACTAGTTGACTGTTTCCAGCTAATTCCGCAATGTGTCTGGAAGAAAAATAAAATATTTATAATCTCAATCAATGTATCAGCCGAATTTTATTCATCAGAAAGACGAGACAATGTTTCATTTTGTTCATTTTAATACAAGTACCTGGTTCGCGGAGCGTTGTTCAGATGTGGAAAATAGAAAAAATTTCGTTGAGTTAAATCGAGCTAGAGATCAATTGCAGAAATATATTTGTTAAGTATATCCTTCGCCCTTGGTATTATTGTATATCTCGAGAATTAAGATTGCAATATTCAAATCATAATACTTCATCAGTCATAAATCATAATAATCATACGCAGCTTAGGTCTAGTAAAATTCCAAATACATCCGTTTCCATCCTCTACTTTTAGGGTTAATCGCAATTATTCATCGTTCGTTGTTATCACTTGCTGCTGAAGGATAGATTGAGATGCACATATCATTACTTTTCAACAAACTTTCTCAAACTTGAGATCTATCTAGATCGTTTTTTTGTACCCAGATACCTCTAAATAGTGATTTTCAGCAACATTTTCGGTCTAGTTCCTCAAAACTCACTTACATATAAACTCTACTTACATACATAAATACATTCACACATACATATATACAATTATTGCTCGTATTATAGTATAGGATTCTATTATTTTTTTCGCATTTCCAAAATTTAATAATAATTCACCGGGCTCTCATCGCTTCTCTAACCGAAATGGAGGAAAGATAAAAAGAGAGCACCAATTATAGTTTAAGATACAAATACAGATTTTGTGGCAATTTTAATTTTATAAATAGTCCACGAGAATAATTCCTACGATTCTAGGTAGTAATGCCTTTGTTCCCAACAGTTTTAAAGATTCTATTCTTGGAAGTTTCGTACATATTTACGAAATATGCAGTTCGATTTCACTAAGCTGTTTATCAATTAAAATTAATCATAAGTTTCACCTTACTAATTTACTTGCGTGGAAGTCAATTATTTAAAAAATATTTTACATTCCGTCATATCGATAATCGATTGTTACCATAAATTGTAATACCAATTTTAAGTTTACAAAATTTTTATGGAGATACCGATGACTCGAGAAGAGGGGAAAATAGAAGGCAGTTTTTAAATGATAGATTCGTTACATCAAATTAAGAAAATGAAAATAAGAAAGAAAAATTAACCAATCAAAATCCAACCATTCGTACCATTCTTAACAAAAAATAAAAAAATAAAAAATAAATAAAATAAAAATTCCTACGTTTTTAAATAATCCGTTTATGCAAATATCTCTCGACTAACAAACAAGAAAAAAATTTAACATTGAAAATATAACCGAACCGAACATGTGTTTCATAGAGGTTTCAAGTACAAACCGGTAACCACGCCCATTCAATACGTTGCATCAAACCGGCAAGCGAAATCATGACATTCAAAACGTAGAAATTGTATTAATTTGAGCAACGGGCACACAAATTTGTAATGATTTTGTAATTTATAACCTAACTGGTCCCAAAAACACAAATTGACTGTATATTTTTAATATTAACTTTCACAAATGACCTTAAGAAGATAAATTGTCGGAAAGTTCTAAAATAATTCAAACGCCGTATTCTTTATTGACCTACAGGAGTATGATCATGATAATTACCTCAGCGAAAAAAAACGATGTTAAAATATTATGGCGTGAAAATTAACAATTTACTTATAACTACAAACAATTACAAAAAAGAACGCACGTTTCTAATACTCGGAATGAAATAATAACTTACTGGTAGAGCGGTATTTTCTTCTTGGCGGCTCCAGCTTTACATACGGCTAACGAAATACCAAGCAATGCATTTGCGCCATACTTGGATTTATTTTCAGTACCATCGAGTTGGATGAGAAATTCGTCGATTTCCGTTTGTTTGGTTACGTCGATTTCCTACACAAACAATATAAAATAATATATTTTGCTCTAAAAATGTAAAAAATTAGATCCAATTAATAAATTTATATGCGAAAAATTGCAGGCAGTACTTTTTGAATGAGAGCAGGAGCTAAAGTTTTGTTGATATTTCCAACCGCTTTGAGAACGCCTTTACCCATATAATCGGTCTTAATCTTATCTCTCAGTTCGAGGGCTTCGTGAACACCGGTACTGGCTCCTGATGGAACTGCTGCTCTGAAATACTGGTCTCCGCCAAAATTAGTCCATAGGTCAACCTGAAAATTTTGAATAAGGTAGCTAAAAAAATTGAATAAACATCTTACAACTTTTCAAGAAGTAACTCAATACTGAATAGCAAAAACAGACAACTAATAAATAAGTCAAAAATGAACAAATCACTATAATCACTTGCGTCAATTTTAAGACCTGAGTAGTTTAACCTATTCATCCCAACGAATTATTTGAGAGCAAAAAATAATAAGGTGAATCATTCTGTTCACGGATATTTGGTAATGTCTGAGTTACATGAAGCAATAATTAAATTAGTTTCAACACTCACCTCTACAGTTGGGTTGCCTCTGGAGTCAAAAATTTGACGAGCCATAATTTTCGTAATGGACATTTTAAAAGTAGAATAGGAACGGCAAAATGATTTAAAGAACTGCGAAAAAATTAGGGTATTAGATAGGATATGTGGGAGTCAAAATAATGATCACAAAAAGCTGGAAATAAAATGATTAATTATTAACGAGAAAAAAGAAAAAACTGCAGGCGATACCTTCAAACTAATTGACATTTACAAGAAAAGGATCAAGTAATTATTAACACTCCGCACAAAACTTTCATTGAAAAGTTATTGAAAAAATAAATCAATCAACACCCTCTTTCACCTTGAACTTACCGACTTCTGTTATTAGATAAACTGGGAATTAAAAATATTGAAGATGAAGATACGTACCGAAATTTTACTTATTCCAATGAATAAAATTCGATTAGCGAAAATAGAAACGACGCAACACAACTTATTAAAATAATCTTCAACTTGGCCACGTTTTTCACGATAAGAAGTGGAAGAATATTTTCTAAAAATCACTCAATTCCCAGAGTGAAATTTCAAGCCGAATCGATTGACTAAATACAACTTTTAATTTCCTCTCACTCGGGGCAGCTCAGCCATATTCACAAACATCACTTTAACCTCTCTTCACTTAAATTTCACCTTAAAAAGTTTTTTGCACAATTTCGTACTTAAAAATTTGGGAACATTGTATCTCTCACGAGAGTTATAGCGCGAAAATAAAATGTTACCACTTTCTTAAATACAAAATTGTGCCAAAAGTCATTTTTAAGTGAAGTCAAGTGATGGGAGGTTAAAGTGGCGTTTGTGAATATAGGCGAAGAAGAGAGGGGAGCGATAGAACCATTGATATCGTTAAATTGACAGAAAAGTTATCGATAATTTATAGTATATCGATAAAATGTGGATTTCCGATGATTTCCTTGCGAGTTGCGATTTGACTTTTGCATTGCGTGCGGTGCCTTCTCATTGTGCCAAAGTTTTTTTTATCAATTAAGTATATGGATTTAAAAATTTGAAAAACCAAGTTAAGAAGTCTAGAAGAGAACAACTCGTTATCATCGTCATTTAGTATTAGTTATTACTCTCTAGAATAGAATTAATCGATTTTATTTTGAATTAGAAAGTACCTAAAATTTACGGAGTTCGGTTAAAATCTCTGTAATTTCAAGTTTTATTGTTGTTTCTATAAATTCCTTCATTCTTCTTCATGGCGGATCCGAAATATGCTAATCTCTATGGAATTGTATGTACACTTCCTAGTTTTCTCATATATTTGAAAGTTTAACATGGTTTAATCTACTATTCTCATCGATATGCTTCGACGAATGGTGCATCAAATAACGCATCTCAGACTTACGAAAACTTTTGTTAAAACAGGCACACGATCAACCCGATGTTTATGAAACTAGCGATCTTCCCGAAGCGGATCAAGCCTGCGATATCTTTGAAGAAGTAAGACAATTCTGCATTTTTCTTTTCTGTTCATCCGATAATTCGCTTTATAATTGATTACAGAAATCTGATGCGATTGAAAGACTTCACATTAGTGCTCCAGAAGCATTCAACAAATTTAAAGGGAAACATTTAGATGCTACATCAGTCGACTTTTCCGACCGTGTTGGAAAAAGTCATGCTAATGGATACAATGTTAGGTATATATCATTGTATCATAATATGTACCATTTCAAAAATGCATCGAGAAATCTGTATTTTAAATTCACCATCTTTTTCACAGATCGCATACTTGGGAGCTTGCCGGATTCGGAGAAAATGAAACTCCTCTTGAGAAATATAATAGATTGAAGCTTGAAGCAGAACACTTGATGGAAGAAGTATTAGCATTATCGGTAAGTAATGTTTTTCTCGCATAATTTTCCATTGTTCAACAATAATAAATTTTTATTGTAATTGCAGGCAAGAACCGAAAATGATTTAACGAAAAATGCTGATACACTGACTGTATCCGCAGATAGTGCGAACCAGCTGCTCTCAAAAATTGTGGACATTAAATTAGAAGATAAAATTGGAGCAGATTTCTCCGATGATGTTTCCAAATCGGAAAAATTACTTTTCGAGTGAATTAAGCTACATTTTTCCGTAATTTGCATCGTCCGAGTCAAGTAATGATGTATTTTCCATTTTACAGTAAAGTAATAAACGAGTTGGATGATTTGGGCAGTGAAGCTGTTGCCACATCAAGTAAAACATCAGAATCTACCGTAGTCGTATCTGACGTTAAAAATGCTGGTCAATATATTTTTACTTTAAAACCCAATCAGCAAAAACAAGTCGCATCTCGAATCACTGACTTGGAGCAGAAAATAAGTAAATTAGAAACTCTGATCGGATCAAATACTAATCAAGTCGTACGTAGTCTCTGATTTTTATTCGCTGAAAATTGGAGAAATAAATCATGATATCTTTCATTGTTAGGTACGTCTGTGCAACATAAATATGGATGATGGTTTAATCAGTTGTTCCCAGTGGATGATTGCAAAATTATCTCTACTGGACTCTTCTCAATTAGACATCATAGAGTCGAAAATAAACAATATTAATGCTAGAACTGAACAATTTTTGAATAATCAAAATTCTATTTCTCAGGATCCAGAAAAAGAAAAGAAAGTGCGTTTTATAACTTTATTTAGAACCTATTTATTAGTATATTTCTAATGTCGGCCATTTTTTTTCAGATTAACGAATTGTATGAATTATGTAGTAGGGCTAAAGAAAAATCGGATTCTCTTTCAAATATCGTTGAACGAATGACTGCTCTTGAATCCTTACATCGTCAAGGTATGTTAAAATTAATCATGAAGATACGAATCGTGAATAAATACCATTAGAACACCTAGTTTTCTCACTTATTATGACGAAACAAATTACTCATCCACTTGCGTGCAATGAAATATCCGTAGGGAAACAATTTGTCTACAAAGAATTTTTTGTGCATTCATGGCGGTTTGCTGAAGAGCCCTTATTCTATTCTACAACTTATAAAGTAAATTGTTATCAACTTTTTTTTTACTGATTTGTCGTGTATTAGTTGCGAGGAAATATTTTCACTTCTTGTCCTTGGTATAGTACAAGTTTTTTTGATGTATAACCATTCTGTAACATTTATATTTTATTTTATTTTTGACTTTAATACCGAGTGTGCTGTTGTCTGCAATATTTGGATTAAATCTATATGCGTGGAAAAGGTAATGCTATGAAAATTACCAATTTTTTAAACAAAACAAAGTTCCATTTCCTGCTAAAGATTTAAATATGTAATGGTTTAAAAAATTTTGCCGTGAATTTTTGGGTGAAAAAATTTTAGTGTAATGCGAGAATCAAATTTTGAAAAAATTCTAAAAATAAGCATACAACTACAAATAAATTGTGTCTTTTCTTCTTATATTAATTTTTTATTTTTTATTATTGTTATAATTGGGCTCAAGACGTGACCATTTTTCTTAAGAGGTTATTAGATGTTGATGTGATTGTAAGGGTGTAGTTCCCTGTTTGGGTTCCAATCTCCCTTGGGGATTACCAATTGAATTAAACCGAACACACCGCCAATTTGGATAGATAAGTGACGTTAATTTTTAGTCTCAAAGTAACTTTCTGATAGTAATGTCAAAAATCGAACCACTTTGTTACTCGAACTCATTCTTAACCCGTGAAATAAGGTAGCAGTATGCAACTATACGATTGAAATTTTTGTTTTCATTTCTTCTCAGCAGTTTTGTTAAATAAAGAGCGAAAATATTATGTTATAACGTTCTGTTATTATAAATTATTCAACACTTTTTTCTCCGTGTATGAATGACAGAAAAAACTTCTGACTGAAATGCAACAATGTGTAATGTCGTTATTGTATTATGCGTTTAATTTGATAATAATTGATAAGACATCCGCGCATTGCAACTTTTTGGGCCCCTAGTATTTCATGACATTACTTCATTGCAGCGTAAATTGGGAACGTTATCATTTAATCGTCAGTTAATATGTGAAGTTTGTCGGGAGTTTTACTTCCGAACTTTGTCGTTTGCATTTTTTTTTTTTGTTCTGAAATGCGCCGTATAATTGTATTGTGCATTTCTGAAGAGTTAACATGAAAACTAATTGGGTGTTTTTTCAATTTTCAGGTAAACAAAGTGTTCAAACAATCACTCATTTGGAAAATTTACAAGCTCAACTAGCAACCAAATTGGCCAACAATAGCGCTCTTTTAAGTAATGTCAAAGAAAATCTGAGCGGTAACATTACTGTTATCAAAAATAACGTAGAATCCTTGAAATCCCGAGTTGAAAGTCTTCTGTCTAAAAGATAATGTAATTTAATGAAAAGTACCAATAATTTTTAAACATTTTAATAAAAATCTTTCAACATTCATTTTTTGTAAATTTATCATGAAATTAAATAATTATCAACGCATTTAAAAAATTTAAATTGACCTTACTTCACCATAACAGCACATCCTGGGCAGACGTGTAAGGAATTGTGGATGAATAGATCGCATTCTGTGCAATACGTCTGCTTACAATCATTACATACGCTCATCTGATAAATAAATGGGGCACATTAATTTTTTTTTTTTTTTTTTTTTTTTTTAAAACATAACACTCATGAACTCGATGAGAGCAGAATTAGGGCTTCCTTACTATCTACTTTGAAGTAAGAGATTTCATAAAATCCTACGACGAAGTTAGAAATTTTCTTAGAAAACATTCAGAAAGTTTTCAATTAATCAAGTTCCTTATAATCCCGAAAATTCTATTTGATCCCTAATAAAAGTTGTTCGATGGAGTTCTGTTATGCAGAGTAGATGATAACACAGGTCAGTGGAGATACATCCAATAATAGAAATAAAGGGGATTTTTGCTAGTGATTTTTCCAAAACATGTGTCACAACTGGAAGGTTGTCTCGCAATTTTCCTAAAAAAAAAACAAGTACTAAGTCTATCTCTGAAGAATCGTTCTACAACCTCATATTGAATTAAGCTCTCTTTTTTCACACATCGTGAAAATCAAATAGAAAGGAGAGAGGCTCAATTTTCTTCTGAAATCCGAAAATGAAAATTAGACCAATAATTTTCAATTAAATTTAAGCTGAAAGTTCAATTTTTCAAGGTCGACTGTTACGAGCAAATGATGGGAACTCGATATTAGTCTTCAATTCTGGATTGCGTTCATTGAATCTAATGCTCGGCTAAAAGAAAGAATCATACAGTCATACATCACGCCAGCAGTTCATCACAAAATTTAAGAAAAATAATGAAATAACTGAGTTTTTAAAACAGAAAACTAAGTTAAAAAACAACGAATAAGTTTTTCCATATGGTAGGATAAGAAATTAGGTTATGGAGACTTTCTAGGTAAATTTCCTTCAGACGAATGACCGGAATACTAAATTGAATAATCTACATACAGGAAGGGTTACCAGCGAAAAAAAATTCAAAGTTATATCTCATTAAAACAAATGTTTTAATATTTTTTGTTTTAGGCGAAATTAATTTTATCGTAGGAGGAGACGTTGATAACACTGTTCATGATTTTTTAGTGTATTTGAAAATATGTAAAATTGCATTCAGTGCATTGGCAAGACTTGCGGGCGAGACATGCGGAAAAACGCCGATCCTGAGTCGTAGATCACAAATATATAGGTCACTCAAATTCTTCTGTACACAACATATATGTATATATACTTCACTTTTTTCTCATTTTAGAATATTTTGGGAGCTTGTGGAAACTTCCTTGTGAGATCAAGGGCAATGAAACTTGAGGGTAGTGTTAGAGGCTTTTATGAGCTAAACATTCGTGTTAAGATTTTTGAAATTTATTCAGTAGTTTTGGAGAGAGAGATTCTCAAAATTTTGCAAACCCACCATGTTGTAATCATGATAACTCCCGTAAATGAGATTTTAGTTTGAAATTTTTATGATGGAGACTACTGAGGACAGGTTTGGTATTGAATTTAAACAAAATCAATCAACTGGTTTTCGAATGGCAGCCACTACTAAATTTGACACTTTCGGAAAATACACCTACCGCAGTTGAAGCGCGGAAGATATTTTTATTTTTTAAATTAAAAAATACAAAATATTTTTCACCAAGAAGTTTTAAGGGGATTTTGTATTAAAGCAGAAATGTGGCAAACTTCGATCATGTATCTCGACCAAAAGTTTCATAATTATCATCGATGTAAATTTTCGGCCGTATCTAACCAAGGTGAAATGCTAAAATCACTGAATAAGGCACAATGAAAAACTTTACCCATTTTGAAAATTTAAGTTTTCTAAAATTTAAATGAAGTTTCTTTGATTTAATAAATTAGCTGGTTTGTGTTTTGTGCCGATCATAATTTTTTGATCATCGCTGGATCAGAAACTATGGCGAGTAAAGAAATTCGAAAAATTTTTTCAACTAATAGTAATAGCTTTTTATTTTGAATGTTTTCAAAAAGGAAGTTAAACACTTAAGAACCACAAAGTTACATTATTTCGATAGAGTAAAATGCTGAGAAATGGTTAATAGTTTGGAGCAAGAAATTCGAGTAGAAAATTTTCCAAAATCAAGATCTATATGCCCAAAAGAATAGTTTTATTATTTTACACTCCAGTCTTAATAAAATTAAATGCAAAAATTTTTTTTCGTAAATAGACAAGCACCTTACTCGTTTTTTCTTTTTAATTCGTCAACTTAGAGAAAACAGGGAATCATGCAGAATGATTGAATTAATTTTTTATTTTAAATTAGACCATGATCTACTTTATTTTGGGCCTAGGATTCAACTAAGTCATGAGATAATAATTATAATGTTTGAAATTCAGAACTAAAAAAAAATAAAATAAAAATAAAATACCTGTTCAATACTATCATTTATAAGCTTCTGACATCCATAGCACTGCGCATTACTGTTCGGTGAATTTGATACATCTTTGAACACATGAATCGGAATTAAGTGATGCAATGGGCGAACTAAATGAGCCGATGTTACTAACGTTATACCGCAAGTTTTGCATTCTACAGGTAATTCACAATATTTACTGCTACATTGAGGACAAAAGTAGCCTGTTTTGTTCATAACACTATCGTCTAAGTGACTAAAACAGAGTATTTAGTAAAAGGTAAAATACTTCAGGTGAAATTTCATGATTCTTGAATATTTTGAAGCACCTACCACATACAAGCCGTAAATGGGGGTAACTTTTCAGTGTGATGAGGAAATCCCATCTTTACACACGTTGCCTCGCAATCTTTTGAAACGGAACGTGGTTTGACATAATTAAACAATAACTCTTGATAATGTGCGTCATCCAAAACAATATGATACTGTCCACCGGTAATATTACACAAAGATCTAAGAATATACACATCGGCACATAAACCGATAACAGAGGCTTTCACACCGTGAGATTTCAGAGACTGTAAAAATAACCACGATCAGATGATAAATTTTACGATTTTTTTGTTCTAAACAGCTGAATACCTCAATGGTCTCTTGTATGTTACCAGGATCGCACGTAGTTAGGCTTCCAAATATTACAAGTATTTCTCTACTAGTATGCGAGGGTAACATTTTCATGGACGAAAGGGCTAGCTCCAACGCATTTTGCAGAGATGGTTCACCGGTGCAGTAACTGGCATTACTGCAAGAGTCTAGATTCGATAAATGCTTACGACTGTTGCCGGATAAATCAGATATCTTCTCGGCTCTTCTATTTCGCGTGGCTATAATACCTAATTGAGAGATAGGATTTTGCTCAAGGAATTCTCGAATAAACTGCTGAATCAGCTGTAAACAAAAAAGAGAATAAAATAACTCAAAAAAAATATACGGAATAAGTTTTGACTGCATAAATTACTTTCATCGTGCAGACATGTCTCGTAGGTTTCAGATCTTGGTCTTGCATAGCATCTGAGAAGTCTATAATGACATTTAAATGTCTCATCATACCAAGTCTCACAATTTTTCCATTTTGTTTTTTTTTCCGCTGCTCTAATAAAGCCAAGGACTCGGTAAAGGCTGACAGTCCCAGACCCGATTCATCTTCTCTAATTTCTTCCCTATATAGGCGTACCAAATTGTAAAAATTAATTTTTTAAGACTTAATCAAATTAAATAAACGAGGATCTGTACCAAGATTTCTCGTATCCAGTTTCCCAGCGATATCCCTTAATATCACTATTCATAAGAGCCATCTTGTTAACTTGAAAACTAAACGAATTTCGGCTGAAAAACAGAATGAAAATTTTAATTCAAGGTTTTGAATGAAGTCGACTGGCATGAGAAGAAAATTTACTTACGATGAGTAACTACTAACTAATTAATACTAGCATTGCAGAAAGATCGAGGCTTATCACAGCTTCAAGTCTTCAATACCTATGTGATAATTTTCACTCCTTTTCATAAGAACATTTTCCAGATTATTTTAATTTCATCTTGAAAAATACACATTCATTTCCGAACAAGTAGTTGCCGTTGCGGCAAAATGCAAATTAAAAGTTGATTGTGATTTATATTAAGATATTAGGCTGTACACAAGCACAGTACATTAGCTTTGTTCGTTAGAATTCCAACATTAGTCTATCCCTTTTACTATATTAGGCCCTTCGTATATGGTCGAAGTTTAGGCCCATATACACAAACGTCACTTTAACCTCCCTTCACTTAAACTAGGGCTCTTCTAGTTTCACACAGGCATGTTCATGCCGCCATATTGTTCATAAGAGAAAAGTAAACAAAACAGAAACAACATATGATAATGCTAATTTTATTCAGATCAAAAGAAGTTTTTTGAAAATTATATTGTGAATTTGTGAATTTTTTTGATTATTTTATAATGGGTGGATGCCTGTCATGAATTGTACCAATTGCTACCATAAGGATTACACTCATTCTATAAAATAATTGATTGTTTATAGAATAATTAATTATTGAATAAGTTTGCCAAAACATTGTTATATTACAATGAATCTTAATTTCAGATGTGTCTTATCTTTTTGTTATGTACGGATAATTTTTCTAATGAAATCTCCACAGAACTTGCATTTGGTTGGCTCATGATTCTTTCTAACCTCGAGCAAACGTTTAATTAATACTAAAGAAACAGAAAGAGATAAAAATTCTTAATTAATAGAAAAACTTTGTCAAATTTGTACCTCACTTCTACTTCAATTGCGATAATTTGTACAGAAACTTATCACAACTGATAACTTGCTTAGGATCAAGATGGTGGCATTAGCATGCCCATATGATCCAGAGCCTTACTTAAACTTCACATGAAAATGACTTTCTGCACAATTTTATATTTAAGAGTGTGGTAACATTTTATTTTCATTTTGGAACTCTCATAAGAAATACAATGTTCCCACACTTTTAAGTACGAAATTATTCAAAAAAAATTTTTTAAGTAAAATTTAAGTGAAGGGAGGTTAAAGTGACATTTGTAAATATGGGCCTTAGCTTGTTTTATTTGCCTAAAATAACGACATGGGGTTGCACCATGGAAAGTTACACTGCTACTTTTGGGTGATTTCGCTTTTCAATTGGTGTATTCCTTTTGCAAGAATGAAATAGCACCGCTGGGTATCAACCTGGGGTAAGTTTATGAGACATTAAGCATCATAGAATTTAGAATATTTTACTCATTGTAAACATAGTCAACGTTCAAATTTTTGTTTAAATATGGTAAAAATTTAGTGAAGTTATCATTGAAATGAATTTTTTTCTCTTAGTTAAAAAGTGATGTAAAGAATTTTGAATAGTTAGACTTTGGTGTGAGTTCACAAATTGTACTGGCATTGCTCAAATTTTGAAATCAGATCTTGAAAAATTGGAATTCATCTTAGAAGATGAAAAAATTATAGGGATAAATGTTAATATTGTAAATTTTCCTGATTTTAAAACATTTAACGGGGAAATTTAACTTGAAACTTTCTCAGTTGATATTTGTAGGATGATTGAAAATAAAAATGGCACTGAAGAGGCTAAATTTTTTGAAATTTCAAAAAACATCTTTTCTAGACTCCTTTTAAACTGTCCAAAAGGAATCCAAAATTTTTTAGAACATTTTTGATCATAAAAAAATTCATTGTTAAAAATTCATAAAATTATACATAATCATACATAAAATTTACAATTCAACATAAAATTCAGATTTAAATATGAAATTCATGTTGAAACATGAAATTTAAGACTTTACATGACCAAATCTGATAAGATAAACTTCTTTGTTCAAGTTGGACAAGTTTGGATTTGCTCTTTCACATACAATAGCTTCTTTGTTCAAGGTTTTTCAAAACCAAATCTAAACACTTTCATACAATAGCTTTCACATTAGTTGAAATATTTTGTCAGATTTTAGTTTTTATTTATCTAATTTTAAATATAATTAAATTTTTTTTAAATTTTAGATAGGATCCCAAATAAACTTTTTTTTAGATTAAATTAAAACCCCAGGTTCATTAGAAACTGTTATCTTAGTTAAAAAAAAATTAAATTTTAAATTAAGTTTTCATCAATTGGTTCAAATTTTTTTCAAACATTGAGGAAATTTTTAATACACTACCCAGTTCATAATGGTATTCATTTGGAGAATGTGGTACCTTATTCCCCCAAATTGAATGGAATTGCAGAGTGCCAGAATCAAACTTTGATGAAAAGAGTAGTAGTCTGCTGATTGATGGCCATTTAGACATAAAATATTGGGCGCATGCCATTGCAACTGCAGCATATTTGTTGAACTGTTTGCCGAAAAGAGTTAATACTAATTACAAAATGCCGTATGAACTGTTTTTTGATAGGAAACCAAATCTGGAAAATTTAAGAACTTTTGGCTCATTGGTCTATAGACATATTCCAATTGAGGTTAGACAGCAAACTGTAACTAAAGCAAAAGATTGAAAAACATAAAAAATGTACCCAAAATTAACTCCTAGGGCCAAAAAATGTATATTAATGGAAAACACAACTACTGGATATTGTGCTCATGATTTACAATGATAACTGGTAGCTCATCAACAGTTTTGCAGCATGTCCTAGTTCTTCTCCTACACTAAGATTTTTAGAAATTCAGACGTTTATAAGAATTTGTTGCCAATTCTGAAATTTATTTTTCACTATATGAATATATTTTAGGTGAAAAATTGTATGTAACTAAAAAGTTTTGTGTGCCACCATATCTAGAGGGATGTAATTTCAGTGAATGGAAGAGAATAATCAACCATATGCATTCTAAAACACCCTAGTTTATTGAACGCACCTTTGCTTTATTTTTTGGGAGATTTTGTAGGTTTAAAGATTTTAATATGTCTCGCACATACCTCATTCCAGGAGTGATAATAGCTGCTTGTGTTCTTCATATTTATCTTACACAGACCACTGATTTTAGGGGTGCAATTTGAAGCTGAAGGGGCTTGTATTTACAGGAACATCGACTTAATGACCAGGTTAGAGAACAAGTAGCGGATGCAGTTTCTCCAGCAAATGATAAGGGTAGAGCATTTAGAGATCAGTTAGCCAGAGAAATGGGTCTATTGACTGAGCAACAAGAGCTAAGTGATCTGTTACAAATATAATAATGACATTTAAATGAGAATTTTTCATTTAGTTAAGTGATCTATGACAATTAGAGGAATGACAGTTAGATGAAATTAGCAGCTTATTGATATGTAATTAAGTATATTTATAAATTTTAAGGATAAATATACACGACTATTATATTACCAATTTAATTTTTTTTTAAATTGTCAATTATTTCCTGAAAAATTATTAATTACAGATAATTTGACTTAGAAGAAATTTTTTTAGTCTATTATACCACAAATTTTTTCTCAACCAAAAACCAGTGACCATAATTGATAACCAGAAAAGTTGTTTTGATTAACCAGAATAATAACCAGAAACCAAATAATTACATTTTAACCAATAACCTTTGACTATATAGCTTAATGGACTGCTAGAACTGATAAGAAATACAAAGGGTTAAATGGAACACCACTAAAGCCACCGTTAACAGGCGTTCTTTTTACAAAACACGACCTTTGGTGATTTTCAAGATTTTATCAGTTCTAGAAACAACAAAAAATCAGAAACAGCATACCTACTACATATGAAATCGATACCTGTTTCATTTATCGTGTGGTAAACAAGTCAGAAATATAAAAAACTTGTACTTGTGGCAGTACTATATCTTTAGCTCTGTTTGATAGGACTACACCAACTTACACCAACCTACCCTGGAGGGCGATTCCACAAGTGCAGGAATGTTATGAGACTTTGCGCCAAGTTTTACTTGAATATTTGTGGAATATCCCTACCAGTGTAGGTTGTGTAAGTTAGTGTAATCCTATCAAACAGAGCTTTTAATTCAGATTTCGAATACGCTGGGACATTTGATTTTGGTATTCTCTGCAATTGAAAATCCTACTGACTGTTAAATTTGCTGAAATTTTTTAACAAAACTGTAAGAAATTGTTTGTCAAGGCTGAAAAATCATTATGGAAAATCATCCACATTGTTCTGATTCAAACAAAATGACTTGGAAAAATTATCAGAAATATATTTGTTGTAACGGAAATCCCACCTCATCTCCTTCTTCATCATCATCATCACAACTATATATATATATATATATATATATGTCATATGCTCATCTCACACACGAACCACTTCCCCTACTTTTCTTGAACCAATAATGCTGTGCTTCGCAATTTCGTATTTCGTTTGTAAAAATATATTTCAGTCTGCAATTAAATGTTATTGAGGTGAGTTCTGATCACTTCACACAGAAAAGATAAGGACGAACTTCCATCTTAGAAAAATGATTTATTAACGACGTTAGTACAACGACTGACAAGCAGAGAACATTCTCCGTCAAGCAGTGGCGGGAAGAATATTGTGTTGGTGATCAGTGTCGCCACATGTAAAACAAATAAATGTAATATACATGTTACATACAGTGTTGGTCAGTATAGAGTTATGTGTTTGTGAGGGAGTGAGGGAATCGTATCCCAACACCCCCCTGCGCTTCAAAATGGACGAACGAACATATAAATAAAAAAGTGTCACACAGTGTATTTATTAAAAAAAATAAATAAGCAATAGCAGTCAAAATTGTTACATATAAATATCATATAAAAAAATTGCTATAAAAAATGGTAAAAATATTAGGTATGTCGTTGACTAGTATCATGATGTACAATTATAATGTGTATAAATTTATGTATCAATTGTTTTATCTTATATATCATGTAATTATTAACATGAGGTATACATTTAACCTTCTGTTATAGTGTCATGTCTTATAAATATTGTGTGATTTTGATTTAAAATATATATAAAAGGAAGGTCGGAGAGATCAATATCTCCTCATTGTCAGCTGTGGAGAGAAAATATTATTATGTATATGTACTTATAATTAGTTGTGTGGGGTTTAGATAAATATACTACTGTTGGAATCAGTTGAATTTGTTAGGGAATGCTGATGCCAGTAAGAGAGGCAGAGCAGCAACGGGGAACCTATTGAGTATTGTGATGTGAATTGTGAAACGAAATATGGACTGCTCGGTTTACGATAGGCGCTAAAAGACCGACGCCCATCCGCAGTCCAAAACCAAATATCAAAATTTTGAGGGTTATGTCAATTAAGACTATTGGCTGAAAAGTTGACTTGTTCGGAGGATTCTCGTAACGATATTTTGGAAGGTTTTCCGATCAAGTGCTTTAGTTAATATGTCAGCAACTTGATCAGGTGACCTAATATCATTGAAGCTTATCAATTTTTGTTGGAATGTTTCCAAAAGTGCGTAGCATTTGATTGCGAGGAACCTGGATTGTTTCTGGCCTCCCCCAGATGCAATATGGGACGCAGATATGTTGTCCTCGTACACCTGCACTGGGTCGGTTACAGAGAAGACGCTTTCCATAAGTCTCCAGATCACATATATGTCATCTAGTGCATCATTTAATGCAATTAACTCGGCTGCAGTTGACAAAGTTGCAACCGTGTGTTGCCGGTGAATGGCCCAATTTAACAAGTCTCCGTTTACAAAAATCATGAAGCCAATTGTGGAGCACCCTTTCTCCAGGTTATTTATATCAATGGGTGAATCGTCTACATCGGGTGCATATGACGCATCGACAAAAGCTTTAATGTGTGTTTGGTCGGAGTGGAAGACCAGAGAGAAGTCCCTTGTAGTTTTAAGGTACCTAATAATACGACAAACGTGATTTTTATTTCATTATTAGAGAATGCCTGAAAATGTGACAAATAATTGACGGCGAAGGCAATATCCGGGCGGGTCAGTCTTGCCACATATAGCAGATTCCCAATCATAGCCCTATATTCGGTATCGTCAATTCCATTTGTCGGTTTATTTATTTTGAGTCCAGTCTCCATGGGTGTGGAAGATGGATTACATTCCGTCATTCCAAATTTCTGGAGAATCTTATCGATATATCTATTTTGTGTAAGTATTATTTGTTTTCTTGGGATATCTCAACTTATTTCGAATCCAATGAAAAAGGTTGGGTTGTGTTCTATTTTTAATGTGAAGTTTTTATTGAAAGTATTTATTAAGTCTTGTGTCCACTCGTCGTGGTTGCTAGCCAACAACATGTCATCCACGTAGACTATCAGGAGTGCAATTGCACCAATATTATCCTGTTTGACGTATAAACATCTATCTATCTTTGATTGGATGAATCCAGCTTGAATTATTGTTGAATTCAACATGTCGTACCAACTCTTGGAAGATGTTTTCAGTCCATATATTGACTTTATTAATCTCAGGCAATTATTTTCACCTAGTTGGCATCCCTTAGGGTTTGATACGAATATAGGATAATTTATTAGTGAGTTGAGAAAGGCTGTTTTTATATCAAATTGTGTTATGTTTAATCCGTATTTATTGGTAATTGACAGTATCCATCTTATTAACCAGTATTGGATTACCGGGGCATATGTTTCAGTTAGAGAATAGTGAGTAAGATCTTTAAAACCCCTCGCAACCAATCTAGCTTTCGGTATATGAATGCCTTGGTTGTTTGGTTTTGTGGTGAAACACCACTTTGTATCTACCAACCTCACATTTTTCTCCTTTGGGACAACCTCCCACACGCCCATATCAGATAATGACTTCAGCTCGTCTGTAATGGCTTGTTGCCATACTTCCTTAAAAGGATTGTTTTCAACATTCTCCCATTTTTGAGGGATGTGGTCTTCAATGTAATTTTTATATCTTGATTTAAATAAGTTTAAAATTACGGGAGTTTCTATTATATTATTATTATCCTGTATATTTTCATTATTATTATTTATATTATTTATTTGTTTTATGTTTCTCGTTTCATCAAATCTGACATTGCAAGTGACATGCGATTTGTCCATTAATGGGTCCCTTATGCAGTACCCACTATTGGTATACCCTACAAAAATTCCTTTAACGGATCTTTGGGTTAATTTTGGGTGTTCACTGTTGGCTCTTTTACTTTTATTTCTCGTGGCTTGTTGCTGACGAACCTCTATGGGGATATGCCTGTGAGCGAGAGACCCAAAAACTCTCATATTAGATAAGTCCGGCTTTGTGCCGTAAAACATCTCAAAAGGGGTCTTATGGTCTTTGTTGGCCCTAGTTGGGCTTCTATTTATAACATAAACAGCCGACAGAATAGCCAATGACCAAAAACTGAAGTCTAAATCGGAGTCAAACAACATAGCCCTTGTCCTTGCCATAATCGTTTGATTCTGCCTTTTGGCCATCGCATTCAACTCTGGTGAATACGGAACAACTGGCTCGAGGTTTACACCGTTGTCCTCACAAAATATCTTCATATTTGAGTCAAGATATTCCCTAGCATTGTCACATCTTAAAGTGGCTATTGGGTGATCTGGGAATTTCGACTTTAATTTCATGTATAATTTTTTAAACTCCTCGAAAACCATTGATTTTTTTTCAATAGTGGAGATAAAAGTGTATTTTGTGGTATGATCCACAAAAATCAAAACATACTTTTCACCATATATGCCTGGTGAGAAGGGGTCCATTGTATCTGATGAAACGAGCTCGAGTTTCCTCTCAGGTCGTGTGCGAGTTCCATTGTGCCCTAATCTTCTTGAGTTAGCTTTCACACATACCTCACACAGACTGAACTCGTCATCACAAAAAGTAATTCCGTTTGGAATACCTCTTGAGACCTTTGTCAAGAACTTCAAATTTTTTCCAGATAAGTGTCCCAATCTCCTATGCCATATCATTCTTTTGTCTATTTTTGAAAATTCTATGCTCTCATTGACTTCTTGATTATCATTTATTATGTCATTATTATTTGTTGTATTATTATTAGTGTTTATACCTACGTCCTCATTCATTTCACTTCCACCTTCATTCGTTTCACTCTCTTGTGGATTATTATTATCATATTCGTCATTAGGATTTATTACAATATTATTATCTTTATTATTATTAATTGTGTTTTTTTGTGTATTATTATTGATATTCTCTCCATTCTCTTCGTTCTCATCCTGACTTTCCTCTATAATTTCTTCTTCTACTTCATATTCCATCCATTCATCTTGGGAATTTATATTAGGCATACATGCCAATTTATTTGATTCGTTATTAGAAGGACATATTTTATTTAATTCGTCTTCATTTTCTATAATATTAACGGTGGACTTTGGTACAATTTCGTACTTCACCATGTATACGCCTCTTATTTTTGGGGCTGAAAAGATTACCTCGTCCATTCCTCGGACGTATATGTGCGCTGCAGAGAAATTTTGATCTATGCCAAGCTCCCTATTTTCTGTTATTTTAATCCCAGACATTAGGTCTACGTTTAGGGATGGTACATAATGTATGTTTTTCAATCTTATTACTTTTTGATTTCTCTCTGAATTTTCCACTCTGATAAACTTAGTACCTATATGTGTGGCAATAAGTAGTGTGTCCTGAATGGCACATTCCAGCTTGATGGGCTTTTCTAACATTATTGGGTTAGACAGTTTTGATAAGTGTGATATTACGTGAGCCACAGCTCCACCATCTAACATGATTCTTTTAGTGAGGGGGACATAATTTGAGTCTGACTCTTGTTTCGTGTCTTTAGATGTGATTAAGTTTATTAATTAATTATTATTTGTGTTTTTTTTTGGGTCATGATCCTTATATCTGAACATCATGGACCATTGAACGTCATTTTCCTTTTTATTTTTATTATTATTATTTTGATTGTTTTGTCCGTATCTTGTGTTTTGTGCAGGACCATCTAATTTATCTTGGGCTTTTGCACCCATTTTATTTGACGGACATACTTTGGCTATGTGTCCTTTGCCATGACACTTAAAACATACTAAGTTATTCGAATTTGGCAAAGTATTTTGATTTTGGTTATTATTATATTTTTTATATTCATAATTATAATTATTATTCTGAGACATTTCTGATTTTTGATTATTATTATATGTCATTTTCCCCTGATCTACGTTTTGACTATGGTTTTGGTTTCTATTAGTGTTATTGTATCTATTGTAATTTCCTCCATATTGAAATCTTTGATTCTTATTATTGTGGTTGAAATTACAAATTTATTATTATTATATCTTGACTTTTTCTCGTCATATAGTCTATCTGACCTTTCAATCAACATGGGATGGAGTGTTTCAATTGTTTTTTGATCCTGACTTAAGGTATTGAACTCTAGCCTTGTCATGTCATAGTCCATGTTCAATGATATTAGAAGTTGTTCTATCTCTTCCTGTTTGTCTAAAGGTTTACACAGTCCCTTATTTTTTGGACTGATCTCGAGAACACGTCTAAATAACTCCTCATATTGCCATTACTATAAAATTTTAATCTTTGAAAGGCCTGCTTCGCATTAATATATGTAACTTGCGTGCAGCTTTTGTACCTTTCATCTAAGACTTTTAATATTTGATTTATTGTTTTTAGATCTTTGACTCTCTCAATCAGTTTGTTGTTTAGGCCCTGATAGATTAGAGCCTTTCCCTTTTCCTGATTGCAGAAATATGCCATAAGACTAGCTGAACTATCATTGCCAGAGTCAGGGTTTAAAAAATTGTTCAACTCAAGTCCCAAAAATAGCACTTCAGTCTCAACATCATGCATAATCGGATATAATCCCTCTGCATAGAGTGTTGAGACCATCGTGGTCCTCCAGGCATCATAATTTCTTCCATCGAATACCTTTTTCGTATCAAATCGTGACATTTTGTTATTAATTTTGTGATATTTGGGAATTTAAATCCTACCTCAGAAACACGAGAACTTAAATCTAGAGGGTAACACGGTCTCAACCGTACAATAATGCACAACACGGTCTCAACCGCTCAATAGGGAATGCAAATTAAATAAATTATAGTATAACATTCAATAATTGATCAATATTTTAAAATAAATCTCACTAAACATATGATGCCAACGATGAGGTGATCTCTCCGCCGTTGTTTCTGTTTCTTGAGCAATTGATTTACTCTGTCTTTATCGCCAAAAATGTTCGAAATCGAATTGGTTAAAGCTTTAAATCTTGTTTCAGAATGCAAATAATTCTGTTAAACACGTTAAAATATGAATTAATACTCAGTCCAAAAATTATTCAACAAAAATATGAAAGAGATTACTGCTGAAAATGAAATAATCTATTAGCTTTCAACAATTGAAAAGATCCTTTATTGTATATGAATAGGAAAAAATCTGTCACCAATGTTAATGATCATGAATGTAGGTTTTCTTTTGTTGGATTCAATGAAGCTCCTCCAACAAAGATTTCCTTTTTCTACAATTCTCAACCAATAAGATAAAGTTTGAAAGGCTATTGAATCCACCTTTCAAGTTTCAACTTTACTTGAAACTTGGTTGAGAATATACATGAAAATATACCAAAATTTAGCTTTGTGTTTCCGAAATTTTAATTTTTTTAATCAATTTTGAGCAAAATCACACGAATTAATAATTAATTAATCTAAACTTTTTACTTATCTTATGTTTTTTTGTTCACTTTCGTCGTTTTTCCGATGTTTTCCTGCTGCTTTCTTGCCCAAATGACACCAAACTTCGATGATTTTTCTCTGCAACTTTCAGATTTTCAATTTTCTTACTTTGTTTTATTCTCCAGAACACAGCACGAACAATTGCCAACCATTTTTGATTCTATGCACTGGTCTGCCAAACCACAAGATCCTCTCGTATCTGATCTGCTTTCCCCAAATTCTCTATTTTGACGTTTTCACAGGTGCCCAAGAATTTACCGTTGTTTTCATTAAATTTCACTTTTTTATTTTATTGGTTTACTTGAATTAAAACTTTTAACTTTTCAGGATAGTTACTTTAATCACTGAAACGAACTTTGCGTTCACGAATTTTGCACTTTTCCTACCACTTTGCGTGGAGGTATCACACGGCACTAAGCCTTTTCACTTTGCGTGAAACACGAACTTTTAACTTTTATTTAATTACACGATTATCACATTTTAATTACCACACTTATTTTTTCAATCCGCAGCTCTGCCTACCATATTGAGGTGAGTTCTGATCACTTCACACGGAAAAGATAAGGACGAACTTCCATCTTAGAAAAATGATTTAATAACGACGTTAGTACAACGACTGACGAGCGGAGAACATTCTCTGTCGAGCAGTGGCGGAAAGAATATTGTGTTGGCGATCAGTGTCACCACAGGTAAAACAAATAAATGTAATATACATGTTACATACAGTGTTGGTCAGTATAGAGTTATGTGTTTGTGAGGGAGTGAGGGAATTGTATCTCAACAAATGTTGTTAAATTAAAAAGTCTCAAGTTCTTTCATTCCTCATTCTGTACACCTCACATCATGGTAGCCATCGCTGTGGTAGAACTTTGAGGAGAGACTTGCAGAATCTTGAAAATGAAGAAATAATATTTTTTGAATTAATTTACTGTTGTGCGAAAATTTTTTCATGTTTTTTGTTGAATAATACACGAAGTAGTTACCGTGTTTTTCGAGAAGTTTAAACTCAAATTTTAATTTATTTTCATTTTTTGAAAAAATTCAAATTAAATCGAAAATCAAAGCTGAAGCTCCAGACTTAATAACGGCCAATCCTGGAAGTCATCGAATGCAAAATCCAGAAAGGACCACCAAAAAGATCGTGAGAACAACCAGAGGAAACCTGCTCCCGTCATCGAGGATTCAACGGCAATCCATACGTCAAAGACCATTTTTTTCGGCCAACTCTAGTCAAAATTTAAGCAGGAAATACAACGTTAGCCAGCGAAACTACGAAGACAGAAATTATTTATCGTCACAACAGAAATATTAAGGTAAAATAATTATGTAAAGGTAATATTTGTTGAATTTAATTTTTTTTTCGTGTGTTAGAAACTATTGTGTTTGAACTGAGGCAAGAATTCAAAAAAATTTAATAATTATATATGTCCCCTATAATAGATTTGTTTGAAGGAAAAATTGGTGAATACAATATAGAGAAAGAAGAATTGGAAGAATTAATAGAAAAGTTTGAAGGTGAAAGAGTGATAGACGTTAAAATAGAAACCTATAATTTGCCATATTTTAAATATTTTACCGGCGAAATAATATTAGAATTGTTTGTAATAGATATATCTGGAAGGATCGAAGAGATTAGTAGTATAAAATATATAAAAATTTTAGAATCCTCAGTAAATTATTTTTCGAACAGAATTTACAGTTCTGATAAATCAAAAAATAAATTTATGAACAGATTCTTCAATTAATTAAAAAATAAAAACTGGAGAATACCGAATTAAATAGAAAAGAGAATAGTGAAAAAGGATTAGAAAAAGGATACGAAAAAGAAGAAAATTTAATAAAGTAAATTGAAAAAGGATCAATAGAAAATAGAAAATATATAGCCATAGTTAATAAAGAAAATAGTGTTAGGTTTTTGAAAAATCGAAAAAAATATGGCATCCCCCAATGGAATGAAACAGATAGAAGCACCCTTAGGGAAAGTTTTTAATGGAAAATATTATTTAGACTGGCACAGAATGATTATCTCAGCCATAAGGGGAGCCGGATATTATGATACTTTTGGGGAGCATGAATTTCTAGAATCATATATTAATCATACAGACGATCTGAATTTTAGACCCGATAAAGATATGATGAATTATTGCAAAATGCAAGACAATGCAAAAGCATTTGTACTTGAAAGAGTCTCAAATGACATCACAAAACAAATAAGAGATTGCAATACTGCTATTTTAATGTATAAAAAAATTAGATAATATTTATGGTACTAAAACATCAGTTACTGCAAACATGGCAAAGGCCAAATGGATGGAGTTTAGATTCCAGCCAGGAGGCAATATGAGAGGTTTCTTGAAAAAATGGGATGAACTAGTCACTGATGTACGAGATAGTGGTAAAGAGGTTACTGAAGTGGAGGAATTGGAGAATTTGCAGTTAGCCTTATGTTACGAACAAGCCCTAGCTAAAATGCAATTCAAAAACTTACCCCCAAATGAAAAAAATATAGATAATTTTAAAAGAATATGAAGGGAAGATTCTGATCAAAAATTTTGTGATCAGACCTTGAAAAAACAAAATAGTAATAATATTTAATCAACAAAATAGTAATTTTAGATATAATGGAAATAATAATAGGAATAATTATAAAGGGTAGAAATAATAATTATAGAGGTAGGAATAATTACAGAGGTAATGGCAATGATCATAATGGATATAGAAACGGGAATTGTAATAATAATAATGGTGGAAATAATAATGGTAATGGTAATGAAATAAACCATAACCAAAATAATAATAATAATAATAATAATGGAAGTAATGGTAATGGAAATTATAGAGGAAATAATTATCGAGGTAATCCAAACTATAGAGGTAATAATTATCGAGGAAATGGTAGGAATTATAACCAAAATAACACAAAATATTATAAATGTGGGCAATTTGGGCACATAGCACAAAATTGTAATAATAATAACACACAATCTAATATAAATAATGATAATACGAATAATAATCAGGGAAATTATCCCCCAAAAACAACTGTAAATCAACCTAATACTAATAAAAAGGAAAGTATAGAACAACAAGTGAAAATGTCTTGCATGATTAAAAAATTTAATCATGATAATAATGAATGGTTATTAAAGAATTAATTAATAAAAAAAAAAAAAAAGGATGATAATGAACTCAATTACACAATATTGAACAACAAAGCAATTTTGGATGGGGCTGCAGAGGTGCATCTAACATCTGATTTTAATAAATTAGTTGATGTTAAAAAATTTGTGACCCCAATCAAATTGCAATGTGCAGGTAAAAATACATTTCTATATGCCACTCATACAGGTAGGATGGTGATAAATGTTGAAAATCTCAACAAAATTCAGTCATTGATAGAATTGAACGATGTTCATTATGTGCCAGATCTAAATCTAGATATCATTTCAGCGATCAAAATCACAAATACAGGAATAATTAATATTGATCAGCAGAAAGATATTGCCAATATTTATTTTATTGAAAATGCAGAAATAATTATGACTGCAAAGAAGGAGGAAGGAATTTTTTATATATATTATAGTATCAAAAATAATAATAAATCACAAATAAAAGATATTTATAGTGACGAGCAAAATATAATATGTGCTCCGGTCACTCAAAATATTGATGATGAATGGGATGAATTCACTGTAGAATTAGAAATTCAAGATGATGATACGAATATTGAATCACCTCAGGGGGGTGAAAATGAAGAAATAATAATAGAAAATAATGAAAATAAAAATGATAATAAAACACAAATAAATAATAATATTAATAAAAAATTACTAATACATAGGAGACTTGGACATTTGAATGCCAGATACTTGCAAAAATTAAAAACTTTAGCAGTTGGCATTCCCGAAAACTTAAATTTTAGGGATGAAGATTTTAGAAACTTCCAAATATGCTGTATTGCCAATAACTCGAGATTAGGTCATACTGGGATTAGGACTAAGCCAAGTAGGAAATTGAAGATAACATCCTCAGATATTATGGGTCCGTTTACGCCTTCAGTGGCTAATCAACGATATATTTTAATGTTTATAGATCATTTTTCTAAATATACTTTTGTTATGCCTATTGCTAATAAAAGTCAAGTAACAAATGAATTCAAAAATATTATAGTATCAATGAAAAATAAATTTCCAGAATACCCTATAGGAACAATAAGATGTGATAATGCGAGGGAGTATACCGATGCTAAGACAGTAAATTATTGTAATGAGGTTAGTATAACAATAGACTATGTAGTGCCGTACTCGCCTGAATTAAATGGTATTGCCGAAAGGCAAAATCAGACTCTAATGAGGAGAGTACGAGCCATGTTAATTGACGCCAACCTTGACATAAAGTACTGGTCTTATGCTGTGGTGACCTCAGCTTATTTGATTAATAGATCACCAACAAAAGCAAACGAGGGATTTAAAACACCCTACAAATTATTTTGTGGGATAAAACCAAATTTGAAAAATCTTAAAGTCTTTGGTGCATTAACATAGAGACACATACCTATAGAAGTGAGAAGACAGAATGCTACCAAAGCCAAATCAAAATCAAAAAACAAATTCAATCCAAAATTGGCGCATAGAGCGGAAAAAAATATAATGATGGGCTATACTAATACAGGATACTGTCTTAGAGACCCATATGACACAAAATCGTATATTTCATGTGATGTCAAAGTGGACAAATCACAAAACATAAAATCCTTACAAATAAATAATAAACCACTCACAATAAAATCAGCAGATTATGAATACGATTTAGGTATAATTAATCCAATTATAATGAATATCAATATTAAATATAACAAAACATATATAGAGGATAATATTCCAAAAACATTTTCTGAAATTGATACAAATCCATTTAGGGAGGATTGGATCAAGGCTATTAATGACGAATTCAATCCTCTCGATGACATGAAAGTATGGGAAATAGTAGATTATGATCGCCAGAAACTCATAGATACACGTTGGATTTTCACAATCAAATTTACAAATCAGAAGGGGATGGCATACAGGCCTATATCGATGCCTCATATGCACCCCAGGTTGATGAAACAAATATAGAAATAAATAATCTTGGAAAAGGTAAGTCAATAACTGGATTTATGTTATTTGCTAATGGAGACTTGGTGGAGTGGAATTGCTCTAAGCAAACAATTCACGCCTCATCGAGCACTGCAGCAGATATAATTGCAAATAAAAGTTATACAATACATGAATTATGAGATATTTGGAGAAAAATTAATCGTAGATATAATGAGGGACAATATTTCCACCCAAAAAATATGTTCAGGGGGAAGTCAAAAAAAGTCAAGGGCTCTAATGATCAAATGTTACTCGATATTAGAAGCACTAGAGGATAAAATAATATATTTTAGGACTGTGAGTTTGGAGAATCAATTGGCCAATATTTTGACCAAATCTCTGGATCGCACAAAATTTGAAAATATAATTGTCAAAATATTAAATGACACTAACATATACATATAATACATAAAAATTCGTTTATTTCAAATTATATAAAATAGAAAAAATATTTCCTTCCAAGTACAAGTCGTCCCAAGTCCAAATAGAAGTCGTAACATGAAAATAATTGCTGAAAAATTACCCTTCAATTATTGTAAAAATAGTACTTAACAAAAACTTTTTACTAGAAAATTCTTGCCAGAAATAGATTCTCGAATTCTCGAATAATGTAACAAAGAAAACAGCATTAAAATCGAGCAAGAAAAAACCTACAATTCGAATAATAAAAACCCTATACATTTTTAAACAAGCGTGAGAGAAAAATACAAAATATTCCCACACGAATGATGAAAGAAATCAGTCAACAATAAACACAATAAAGATTAAAACCTATTACATGACCGCAATTAAGATAAATCGATGAACTTGCCTTATCGTGAAATATGTTAGATGCCAGTGCAAATACGATAGTAACACAGGAAAGATAATAAGTGATTCAACGTATATTATTCTACAATCCATTGCATGTTATAATTTTAAGATAAGATACAAAACGTAACGTTCTTTCAAATACATCGAACCGATAATCGGAAATACCTTTGTGAATATTTATTTTCTTTTTTCCCTTTACGTAATATATGTTTGTGAATATTTTTTTTCTCTTTTTCTTTTTCTTTCGAAACACACGATAAATGAATCATCTATTACTCATAATACTCGAATATTTTTGCATATTACCATTTTTTATACTATTATAATATTTTTTACACATTACCATTTGTGGCGACGGGTGGTCGATGACGAACGAGTGTGTATTACACACTCGTCGACCACCTAGCGGGACAGTGGGGTAAAACCCACGAACTACCTTTTTGTGCTCACGGCTGTACATTTCGTCTGTGCAGCTTAATTGTTTACTGGGCTTGGCCCGCACACACTCTCAGCAGTACACGCAACCGACCGTTATTGGTATTTGTGTGGTGTCGTGTACACACATATACACACACCCACAAGTGGTGACCTCCGACGTAAGTATTTTATTTTTGTTGTTGACGTTTCACCGTCAACAGAGAAGGAACCGTCACCTCCTTCCCCACCGCTTCCAACTAGCTTGGAAACAACAACCAATCAGCTTTCAACAGCTGATTGTCCAAACCACGCCCCTTCTTCAAACGTTGGCATACTTGCCAGCAACCGAAGAAGGAATTTAGTCGGCTCGCATCAGCCGACGGAGAAGGTTCTCCTTCTCCTTCCCCTTTCCCTTGTTCCTCATTGGTACTTAAGTACGGACCAATGTCCACAAAAATCAGTCGGCACTCGACTGCCGACGGAGAAGGTTCTCCTTCTCCTTCCTTTTCCATCTCCCTATTTTTTCATTTTTCCCTCTTCTCTCCCCAGGCTCAACGTCAGTACGCAAGTACCGACCAGCCATCCCAAAGAGAAGCAAACAGTTGGCAATCAGCTGCCGACGAGGAAAGTGTAAACTTAGCCTCCTTTTTCAATTACCACCATGGCCTCCAAACTAACCCCGTTGTCCCTCAACGACCTGGGTCTCCCGCTGATGCCTGCGAAGGCCACAGTTAGCAATCCTCCCAGGAGGACGGAGAACCAGCCCAACCTCACATCTGTCATCCACTCAACGCCGCATGTCAGCATGCGTTTGTCGACTGTACCGACGAACTTGGCGATCCCACAGTCCTCTACGCTTGTAAATTTTGGTCTGTTCCTCGACAACTACCTTCCGGGCAAGGAACTTCTGGTCAACCAGCATCAGCCGGTTGACAGTTCCACGCTGAGGTTATCACCCATCCTCGGTCATCAATCGCACTGGCAGGAAGCAAATTCCGCCGCTATTGGATGTACCACCTCGCCTCCTTTACAAGCTCATCCACCCTGGTTACTAACAGGCCTTCCTCCATTCAATGCCGAGAATGTGCATCTCTGGCTGCAGCAGATCGAGAATCTTGCTCGCGCCAGTGGCAATACCAGCGAGTCTCAGCTCTACCTGGCGATCTCCGGCCACTTGCCAACCCAGGTAGCCAATGCTGTGTCAGAACTACTCTACAGTTCCGACGACTCGCTGCACACTTGGTCGAACCTCCGCAATCAAATCCAACAAGAATTTTCCCCTTCCTCCTACACCCGGATTAGAACCCTGTTGGAAAACACCCATCGTCAACCTTCCGAGAGGCCTTCGGCGTACCATCGCCGCCTCGTCACCCTAAACAAAGGAAGAGTCAATGACGATGTTCTCCACAACCTTCTTTTCCAATCCCTCCCAGTCAATATCCGCCAGACATTGGCCATGACAAAGCCCGCAACCTCTCGACAGGCAGCGCTCGAAGCTGACGAGGCAATAGCTCTCGAGCAAACCTTTCCGTCAACATCCCCTGTGACCAGCACCATCTCCGCTATCGCAACTCCCACGGCATCCCCATCGACAGCACCAATGGCTAATTCCTCGGAATTAGCCACCATTACCCAGCTGCTTCAACAGCTCTTGGCTGGAAAACAGGTGAGTTCTGTCAACCCCCCTAAAGATCCCGCCCCATTCCTTGAACATAGGTGTTCGCGTTCACACGATGCCAGGTCCAGAGACAGATCGCGCTCTTGTGACTCTAGCTCCAGTTGTTCGAAACCACGGACGACGCTACGAGTCATCGATGGTAAGAGACTAGTGAATACCCGCTCTCCCTCCTGTTCCCGCAATGGCTACTGTTGGTATCACCAACAGTTCGGGAGGAAATCGTGCAACTGCTCTGACCCTCCATGTTCGTGGTGGGACAAACCCCAAAATTGCGACCGCCACGATTCCAAATCCCCTACTCGTTCGGGAAACGAGTAAACGAGTCAGTCAAGACAGCACTCCCACTCGTTTTCAACTCAGTCCGTCTATTCGTAGAAGATCTGCTTAGCGAGCATCACTTCCTGGTTGACACTGGCACGGAGACATCGGCTATACCTCCAACCACTGAAGACCAGAAATGCAACGCTAAGCTCCAAATCTACGCTGCGAACCAAACTCCAATTAGTACTTACGGAGTTAAGCTGGTGCAGGTAGATTTTGGCCTTCGCTGCGAATTCAAGTGGGTCTTTATCATCGCCGATATCGCTGATCCCACCATCGGAGCAGACTTCCTTAGCCATTACCAACTGCTTCCCGATGTCAGCAAAGGGCACCTCCTTGATAAGACCACAGGACTTGCCATAGTAGGTAAACCTCACCACATCGACTATCCCCCGGAGATTTGCCTTACCATCGCCCACTCAAATAGACGATTCCAAAAAATCCTCGACAAATTTCCCGGCGTAACCGGTAAAGAAGGCTTACGCCCGAGGATTTCCCCTACCAAAGTCACCCACGATATTGAAAATGTAGGTCGACCGGTGTTTTGCCGTGCCCGTCGTCTACATCCCGATAAGTTAAAGGCAGCCTGCCTTTCCTTCCAAACCATGCTCGAACGTGGTGACTGCTGACCCTCCAAAAGTGCCTGGTCATCCCCCTTGCACATGCACATGAAGCCCGATAAAACATGGCGCATGCTTGGTGACTACAGAGCACTCAACACACGAACTATCCCCAACAAATACCCTGTCCCGAATATTATGGATTTTCACACCAGACTAGCTGGTGCCAAATTATTCACCAAATTAGATCTCATGCGGGCGTTTAACCAAGTCCCAATGACCGAAGAACACATCCCTAAAACAGCCGTAATAACCCTCTTCGGTCTCTACGAATTTCCCTATATGCCCTTCGGACTTCGAAACGCCGCCCAAACCTTCCAACGGTACATTGATGGATTGTTGCGAGACATCGACTACACTTACACGTACATTGATGACATCCTCATTACCGCCTCCAACCCCGATGAGCTCGAAGAATGTGTTACCGAGGTCATTCGGTGTATCTACAACGCTGGCCTCACTGTTAACGGTAACAAGTCCAAACATGAACGTGAAGAGCTCACCTTTCTTGGCCATCGAGTCAACAGTGCAGGTAACAAACCTACTCCCAAATGTGTCCAAGCTGTACTCGATTTCCCACTTCCTAAAACTGTTCATGACCTTAGGCGCTTTCTCGGAATGGTGAATTTCTACCGGCGTACAATTAAACATTGCGCTCACATTCAGAGTAAACTCTTCCCGCTTATCCACTCTAACAAAAAACGTGACAAAACCCCCATAATTTGGACTGACACTGCCGAAACCGCCTTCTGCGACCTAAAGCAGGCGTTAGCAAATGCTGCTCTTTTGGCGCATCCTGACGAGTCCAAACAACTCGTCTTGGCAACCGACGCGTCTAACCACGCGATAGGGGCTACCCTCTATCAGCACGGTGCCGGATCGCTAGAGCCCTTGGCATTTTTCTCCCGCAAATTATCTGACACCGAACACCGATATCCAACATACGACCGCAAATTACTCGCTGTTTTTGCAGCGGTGAAGCACTTCAGTAACCTGGTCGAAGGGCGTGTTTTCTCTGTCTATACGGACCACAAGCCCCTCACGACTACCCTGTTTCAGGCGTGCGAGAAAGCTTCACCACGCCAGCAAAATCAACTAGAGTATATCTCGCAGTTCACAACGGATATTCGCTACATCAAAGGAGAGGACAACATAGCCGCAGATTGTTTGTCGCGTATATCAGTCTCCGCAATAACCTCTCCCTGTGTTGTGCCTTACAATGAAATGGTCCGTTGCCAACAACATGACCCTCAACTTGCCCAATACCTTGCAGACCCCAACTCTGCTCTCATCCTCGAATCGTTCAGAGTACCCGGACACACGTTACTCTTAACGTGCGACACGTCCACGGGGAAAAAACGACCCTTCGTACCCGCCAAATATCGGAGAACCATCTTCGATTCTATTCATGGGCTCTCGCACCCGAGTGGCCGGACAACTGCCCGTTTGATCGCTAATTGATTCATTTGGCCTGGCCTACGATCTGACTGCCTACGTTGGTCGAAAGAGTGCACCGCATGCCAACAAGCCAAAATTGGTAGACACACCAAAGCCCCTCTCCAAGCTTTCCGCCCTACCAATTGTTTAAAGCATGTGCACATCGATATCGTGGGTCCGTTGCCAACGGTTAGCGGTCCTCGTCATTGTCTGACAATGATTGACCACGCCACACGATGGCCTCACACCATCATGTGTTCTCCTTCGGCGTCCCCAAAACCATAACGATGGACCAGGGACGCCAGTTCGAAAGTGCTTTATTTAACTCGGTTGCATGCCAGTTGGGAATACACAAAATCTCAACTACGGCATATCACCCCCAATCGAACGGCAAAATAGAGCGCTGGCATCGAACTCTCAAAGCCACCATCATGGCCCGTGAGAACTCTAAAGACTCGCGTGGAGAATGGGCAGCCAATTTGCATCTCATTCTTCTCGGCCTACGCTCAACGGTCATCTCCGACCTCGGCGTATCCTCAGCCCAACTCCTATATGGTGAAGAGCTGCATCTCCCGGCTGATTTCTTTGAAGACAGCCCACCAAGTGTCGTTACTCACATCGACGGCACTAACCTTCCACAACGCATTCGTGAAAGTGCAAATGCGTTCACTCAAATCACTCGCAACCACGGCGACTCCCCCTCATACGTCCCTGCTGATCTGAAATCAGCCCAAAATGTATGGCCACACGTGGATACACCTTGTAAGGCACTCAACCCACCGTACTCCGGACTGTACAAAGTCCTCAACCGTACGGATAAATGGTTCGAGATCGACATACAAGGACGACACACACGCGTATCAATCGATCGCCTAAAGTCGGCCTATGTCTACACAGACATAGAAGCCGACCCAGATGACTCAACCTCCGTCGATGATCCTTCGGGACCGACAGTTGACTTGTCATCTGAGGTTGTCTTACCTAAAAATGACAACTCACCCCCGAATGCCTCACCACAACCTTCGACGTCGTCTACACACACAGACGACACGCTCGATTCTTCCCCGATTGTAATTACACACGATCAAAATAAAGAATCGCCTCCCGAAGCGTTATCGAAGGAAAATACCCAATCGCACCCCATCGGCCAGTCTTCTAGTCAAACAGCTGAAGCTATGCTCGACGACGAACCGATTGCAATTCTCCTTCCCCTCCCACACTCGTCCGAGTCGGCTCACGCAACTGACGACAAGTCAAGCGTTGCAAACGACGACGTATTACAAAAATTGTTTCGTGGCGCCACCCAGTCGCATAAGTACGACGCGTCTTCATCATCGGAAGACGAACAGGCCCCGCCTACAAAACAAACTCGTAATATAAATGTGCAACAACAGCTGACGCGACTGCACCTTCCCTCGTGTTTACGAGATGAAAATAAACGGCGGTTACGGTCAAGAAAACGAGTAAAATTCGTGTTTTAGAAACTCACTCTTCTCTTGACGCATACGGCTGTTAAATACTCTTCATCGAATGCTATTCATCAGGCGCTTTTACTCATATTTCACATAGCGTAATAAACTGGTGAAATGTCCCAAGAGCGTCTTTCTCCCAGCATTCCCGACATCTTGGAAGATGAAGAAACAGCCCTTTTAAGGGCTACTCCTCCTCCAACAGAGGGCGGTAACGGCGATGCACCGTCGTCGTCTCGTGCAGATGACCATCGCTCCCCCTCTCCCATCTTCTCCCCCCTGATGTCACCAGCTGACGTTGCCCTGTCCCCTTCCTCCACAGCTACTGCCACCTTTCCACCGGTGAAGCAGACATCGCCTGTGTCCTCCACGTCCGATCAAGTATCGGTGTCAACTGTGACGCTTACCTCTGTCGGACCTGCACAGGAGGATACACGCCATACTCCTTCTCAAGTACCGCAACGGCGATCGACGCTGAGGCAGAGGGTGGAATCAGCTGCCAGGGGTCGAGGTGTGCCCCTTTGACAGTACCAGCCTGCTCCTGGAGTAGCGGCTTGGGGCTCTGACCTTGTACAGCGTGGCCTTGTCCGTAGCTCTCGTTCTCGGGTCTTCGTTCCGCTCCCCAGGAAGACCGCGTACTTGTTGGAGATGCCACCTCACACTTGGGCCGCTGTACAACTAAGCAATGCACGGATTGACACCCACACATTCGCCAAAGTCGTACAGCGTGTTCAATCTAAGGAACCCTTGCCCGGTCCTTAACCGTCTTCCTCGGCAGGCCTCCCCTCTGGGGAATTCCCGCCGCTCAAGATGGTTAAACAGATTGAACCGCTTCCTCTTCGGAAGCGCCGAGCGCAAGCGACTGCCACTTTGCGTACCAGCGGTTTTAAACATCCGTCTGCAGCAACAAAGTGGTCCCCCCAACCGTCGACTTCCAAAGTCTCGGAGGCACCAGTAGCCACAAAAAAGGTACCATCAGTCCTGAAAGGCAAGTTGCCTCTACTTCGCCCTTCGGTCGCACCAACTACTTTGGAAGAGACAACGATGGATGTTGACCCAACTCCGGCCCCAACCATCCATCTCCCACCAACCCCTACGTCGGTCCCTCAACGCGTACTGTCACCAATACGCAAAGAGGTTGAACCGACAAGAAGTGCTGCCGTCGATAACCACTCTGCTATCGACCTAACGGCAACACCTTCGCCTGAAAAAGTCCCCGAGTCTCAGCCGTGTGCCTCTTGTGATAAGAGTCCCCCGGCTGATGGCAAACCGGTGAAGCGTCCCCGTTTGAACCATAAGGCAGGTGGCCGCGCCCAGCGTGAAGCTCGCGATTGCGGTCTCTCCTACATGGAACTCAAACGGGACAAAAGACGCGGCAAAACCCAGTCCCAAACCCCCGCTCCATCACAGGCTCCCATACTGGAGCCTACCCCATCTGTGGTGCAGCCCCCTGTACTGCAACTGGTGGTACCTCCTGTTTCGCAGAATCAAACACTGCAGCTGTGGGAGCAATTTACCGCCGCTGTGCTCGCAGCACATAATGCCCTGTTGCTCGCCCTAGCGACAACACCAATGCCACTTCCCCAAGTTGTGATGCCTCCACCCGGAATTCCTATTCCCCCACATCTACAACTCTCGGCATCGGTCTATCCTCCGGCCCTGGTTACGCCACCTTTAATGGCGCCACCAGTAACCTACCCGCCACCCCTCATGAGCATCCCCACATCTCATCCCAAGACCCCGCTCATGAGATCACAAACTGGAGCGCGCCCTTCTCCACAGCCTCGAGCACCCCGTACATGTCCATCCCGTCCCACGCTCCCAGCCAACTTCGGTAAGCCCAAACCGAAGAGACCTGGCGATCCTACTATGTGAACGACATCTGTGAGCATAGTAGTGAACGCTGTGCCACACTTGACTGGCATCACAGGTCACCGTAAGTTTCCTCGGAAACTTACTAGGAGGAGAGTGGTATGGCAACGGGTGGTCGATGACAAACGAGTGTGTATTACACAATCGTCGACCACCTAGCGGGCCAGTGGGGTAAAACCCACAAACTACCTTTTTGTGCTCACGGCTGTACATTTTGTCTGTGCAGCTTAATTGTTTACTGGGCTCGGCCCGCACACACTCTCAGCAGTTCACGCAACCGACCGTTATTGGTATTTGTGTGGTGTCGTGTACACACATATACACACACCCACACCATTTTTTATATATCATATACTATTATTGAATATTCCTATGCATGTTACCATATTATTTATTTTATTGTATTTTATTTATTTTATTCGTTTAATCATTTTTTTCAAAGTGCAGCAAAACAAAAAAAATTTTTTGTGATGAAATTCAAAGTTACCATAATAATGTTAAAATCATATCGTTATAATAATTTTTATTTAATTTGCTATTTTTTATTTTATTTTTCAATATTTATTCATGAAAAATAATAATAATTCGTTTACTTTCAGTGGACATGATGAAGAACTTGAATGGTAAAATTTCAGGGGGTTGTTGTAACGGAAATCCCACCACATCTCCTTCTTCATCATCATCATCTCAACTATATATATAAGTCCCGTATCGAGCACAATAATTAGCGCAGATTTCAAACAGAATAAGGATGCTTTATTGTACAAAAGAATCCTAAATTAAAGTACGATAACCCGCGAACAAATATACAATATACTGGAGCACAACGCTCTTAAACATATGGCAAATCAAAAAGTATTAACTATTAACTCGTCATTGAAACATTCGTGACGAGAAAGAGAAAAGAAAAAGAAAAAAATTTAATCGACGGCAGTCAGCAGCGGTTATCGTAGTACAGGTATAGAATGGTTCACATGCGTATTCAGCCAGGCCAGTTTAGATAGGGAGAGATTATATCGACGAAGCTTTATAAAGATTGGCGGACAATTCAGAGAATACGTACGTCAATCTTACATCCCCCTAATCAAGTGAGTAAAAACACGTAAGCGAAAGTATAACCTAGCGCTGATAGATCGGGTTTTTCGACTATCTAACTAAACGAGGTACTCTATTTTTCGACTTAAAACTAACTATCAAATTTGGTAAACGGTAGCGTAAGAGATTCATTCGAAGATCCGAGATACCTTCCTGGGGTCTGGTATCAAAACTCGAGTATTTGGATGCTACCTTTACTAAAAATTTTTTATAAATGAGATGAAAGCTCATTCTTTTTGAGTCGACGTTGACCATGGGCATTGTCCCTGAAAGAAAAGAAAAGAAAATTGAATTTATTTATTAATTTGTTAGATCAAACATTTCATACATCGGCGCCCTTCAGACGTGTTCAGATGACGTGGAACAGCGGACTCAGGGCAGTCACCGTGTATTACGTGCTCTCTTTATTATCCCTATAAGGCATTAATTTATTAATATGAAACGTACGTATTCTGTGATTTGTTTTTATTTTGTAAACTGATCAAAAGATACAGAGGATTTTCCAAAGAGAAGGTATGAGGGAGCAAACGTAGTTACTGAGTGTGGTGTGTCCATTATATTCTTTGACACAATCATGGGCAATTGAAGTCCATGCCCTGTTTTTTCTGTTAAAGTTAACGTCATTAATGCGGCACCTAATTCTATTTACAAGAGTTTGGTTGACTCGTTCGTTCATACCATTTGAAGATGGAGAATCTACAGCCGTGAATACGTGAGTTATGTTTTCTTTCTGTAGGTAATCTTCAAAATTTTGGGAGCTCAAGGCACCGTATTGATCGGTTAATAAGGTTTTAATATCGTTATTTTTGTTCACAGAGTTAATAAGCTTAATGAAATCCGGGGCAGATTGCCCAGCAGAAGTAGAAATGTACACGTATCTTGTAAAATGATCAAGAAGAATGTGCATGTATCGCTTAGTTGAGCGTCGACTCCCAAAACCGCCAACTGTATCTAGAGACATTATTTCGAACGGTTTTGTGGCCGGACCCAACAAACCAATTTCTCCTAAGGTACGTGGTTTCCTGCTCTTATTTTTAATGCAAATTTCGCATTTAGAACAATAATCCAGCATCATTTTGTTCATTTGTTTGAAAAAGTAATATTCCCTAATTATTTTTGAGAGGTGTTTTGAGCCTATATGACCTAACTCTTCATGTACTTTTTTAATCAGAGTTTTTCCAAATTCTTGACTCAGAACAATTTTCTGCTTCCCTTTTATTTTCCTTGTGATTATCAAATCTCTTACTTCATCGTGTTTATTTTTTTCAAAGTTCTTCTGACTTTCTAATATTTCGTTAGTACTTATATTGTTTATTATTTCCTCTATTTCAGGGGCACTATCCAGCACAGGATTGCGAGACAAACGGTCCGCTTCAGAGTTTAGAGCGCTGGGTTGGTAAATTATTTTAAAATCGTATCGTAGCAATTCGTTCGATATGTCGCCTAACTCCTCGTCGGTTCTAGCTTTTAGATTGAGGTGTTCAAGAGGCTTGTGGTCGGTAATAATTTTAAAACTATTTCCTAACAGCCAGTACTTCCAGTACTTGACTGCTTCCCAAACTGCATATAATTCTATGTAGATAGCCTTCTTTTTTTGTTGAGCATTATTCAATTTTTTTGAAAAATAGGCAACGGGTTTCTCATCCCCATTTTCTTGAACTTGTTTGAGAACTGCTCCTATCCCTATACCACTTGCATCAGTATAGATCCTGATGGGAAGGTTCCTATCAAATATGGCTAAAATCGGCGATGAAGTTAGGTATGTTTTTATTTTTTCAAACGTTTTTTGACAATTATCATCCCATAAGAAGGGCGAATCTTTTCGTAATATTTTATGAAAGCATTCCAACGTCTGAGATGCATTTTTGATAAACTTGTGATAAAAGTTAATCTTACCTAAAAATTGCCTGACATTCTTTTTTGACTTAGGTGTTGGGAATTTTTTAATTGAGATCAGGTTATCATTTAAGGGTCGAACTTCATTTTCGCTTATGATGTGGCCTAGGTATTTTACAGAACAATTTGCAAAGTTACATTTAGTAAATTTGAGTTTCTACCCGATGCTCTTTATAGCTTCAATTAATCGTATAATATGAGTCAGGTGTTCGTCGAAGGATTTAGAAAAAATTAGAATGTCATCAATATAAACTGTGCAAAATTCTTCCAATTTAAATTTACGAGCAATCCCGGTTATGATGCGTTGGAAAATTGCCGGGCTGTTTTTCAGACCAAATGGCATATTAGACCACTGGTAGTGACCATGTTGCGTCACAAAGCCAGTTTTGTGTCTGTCTTTGATTTTAATCGGGATTGACCAAAAAGCTGAATTAATATCTGGGGCAGTGAACCAACAACATCCCCTTGTTCGAGTAATAAGATCGTCAATCAGAGGGAACGGCTGGCTCTCCGGCACCAAAAACTTATTAAGCTCGCAAAAATCAATGCACATGCGTACTTTCTCTTTTTTACCATCTTCACCAGTTTTCTTGTAAGCCATTGTTACAGGGCTGGCAAATGGCGAGCAAAAAGGCTCAATCATGCCATGATGGAGCAATTCTGAAACCTGTGACTCAATTTCCTTCTGGTCAGCGAACGAACACCTGTATGGCTTCTTGGCAACGTATTTATTTTCCATTAATGTAATGGATGCTTCGTATTCAGAGACATTACCTACATCGTACTGATCTCTAGCAAAAATAGAACCGTATTTATCTATTATGTTTTTTATTCGATTTTGTTTCTCCCTATCTAAATGAGATGTTTTTGCTTCAAATAACTGAATCGGTATATTTTCATTCCAATTAATCAATGTTGCAAGTTCTTTAGTGTTATTATTATTCAAATTCCTAGTTTTCAATGGCGTTTGTGTGATGTGACCTGTATAGTCCCAGTTAAGACGGAATTTTTGTATTGCGTCTCACCTAATAGTATATCATCCCTAAAGTTTTCATTCTCAATAATATTAGTTTTCAACTTATCCTCTATATCACATATTTTTAATTTCAACTCAGTAGATTCTTTAATTGTGCCCTTACCACTCATTGTAAGATATTCTTTATTTTTGGGAATTGTTTTTTTATTTTTGAGATTATCAAAAGTATTTCTTGTAATTGCTGAAACATTGGAACCTGGGTCATACAATCCTGTTTTTTCTTTCCCTTCAATACCTACTGGTATCTTAATGAATGTGGGCCTTATACGTTTTTTTGTTCCTTTTCCAGAATTTCCGTCATTTCTGTTGAGTTTATTTTGAAAGGACGCTCTTTGCGTTCTTCATTTTTATTATTATTATTATTATTATTATTATTATTACTGTTATTTCTTTTGCGGTCTTCGTCTGCTTTTTTAATGCGACACTCGTTTTCAAGGTGAATACGTCTCATTCCTTTTTTAGGCAGTATCCACACGGTTCTGTTGCGTAGTTAGGCCAACGTGAGGAGTTTTGTTTCGAACTATTATTATTATTATTCTTTTTTGTATTAGTATTTTCAAACTGATTCAGTTTTTTAAGTAATTTCCCTACTGTGTTTATCTCTCCCCTATCTAACCTAGCCCTGCCCCATTGTGGCAGACCATGTACTATTAAATTTAACTTAATGCTATCGGGCGTTAACAGTTCCACCTCTACAACTAATCTTAATTTTTTTAATGCATAATGTGATAACGAACCAGACATACGCGTAGCTATAAGCATACATAACATCGCTCCAACCTTTATTTTTGAATGTTTCTGCGAAGGAACTTCTCCAAAATTCCCAATCGGTGGACATGGTTGTGATGCGAGTCGCTGTATACCAGTTTTCAGCAGGTCCTTCGAGAAATAACCTGAGTGCTTCATGATAACGGTCAGTGGGCACTTGTATTCGTCCGCATTCGTGTTCAAACAACTTAATCCAGATGCGAGGATTCGGAGATTTGCCGTTAAATTTATCCAAAACTACATCCTTAATTATTGTTTGTAGTGGTTTTGGATGTTGCTCTTGTGTGGTTGCTGCAGCTGATTGGATTGAAGCAACGGATCTAGTAGGAGATGGTGGTTCGTAGTCGATGTCTTTTGGTAAAAACGGTATTGTTTCTAAGATGTCCTGACCCCAGGTGGGATTTTCAGCAGAGTCGAAGTAAGATTCAAGCTGATCCTGGGTAAGATTGATGGCTACTGTTCTACGTTGACCACGTTTTTTAATAGCATTTTTTGCTTTTTTTATAGCTTCATTACCTGCGAGGATAGGATGTGCTGCAAGGGCTGATGATCTTTTGGAAACAAGTACCATTCATCTTCCTCAGGTAGTTGCATAGCTCAAACAGTGACAATATTGCTTTTTGCATCAGCACTACTTGAATCCTGGACGATCACAAACTTCACTTTTGTAATAGTGGTCGACATTTTTGCACTTTTTTTGACACAATAAAAAGTTTGAACAATATGAAAAAAGTTTTTTTTTTTTTTTTGAAAAAATTTTTAAACTTCACGGATTGTTAATTCGTGAAAATTTAGGATTTATAAGTCCCGTATCGAGCACAATAATTAGCGCAGATTTCGAACAGAATAAGGATGCTTTATTGTACAAAAGAATCCTAAATTAAAGTACGATAATCCGCGAACAAATATACAATATACTGGAGCGTAACGCTCTTAAACATATGGCAAATGAAAAAGTATTAACTATTAACTCGTCATTGAAACATTCGTGACGATAAAGAGAAAAGAAAAAGAAAAAGAAAAAAATTTAAATCGACGGCAGGCAGCAGTGGTTATCGTAGTACAGGTATAGAATGGTTCGCATGCGTATTCAGCCAGGCCAGTTTAGATAGGGAGAGATTATATCGACGAAGCTTTATAAAGATTGGCGGACAATTCAGAGAATGCGTACGTCAATCTTACATATATATATATGTCATATGCTTATCTCACACACGAACCGCTTCCCCTACTTTTCTCAAACCGATAATGCTGTGCTTCGCCATTTCGTATTTCATTTGTAAAAATATATTTCAGTCTGCAATTAAATGTTGTTAAACTAAAAAGTCTCAAGTTCTTTCGATTCTCGTTCTGTACGCTTTACATCATATTTCAAAACGAAAAAATTCGTGATATTTCAATAGACACTATCAGTTTCTAATCACTTCAAACCTTTATAGGACAAATAATGTACCTACTTGAATCTTTTACAATAACTACTTATTTCAGGCATTTTAAAAACGAAAAACAGCAAAATAAAAGCCACATTTTCATAAATATCATCCAATTGTTTATTTTCCTTAATGTTCATATCATCTGAAATTTATTTTAAATTCGAAAAACATTTTCTCTGATCAAATAAAATAAAATAAATGTTCACTCAAAAAATGTATTTTAGCTCATTTTGGACTCGCTCAAGTTCTTAAGGTAGTTTAAGAAGTTTTTTTCAGATAACAAATCAGCAAACAATGAAACTGTTTACCTAACAGTCGAATTTTTCAGTTTAAGAAAACCTTACTTCAAACTTTACAAGAAAAAAGGAACTCTATCCAAAACTTACATTTTCACATTCTGAAGAGTTCTGGATTAATTTAAATCATTATTCGAATGTTTCACTCATTAATTTCAGACAATAAATTGGTATAGTGTTCTAATATTTCACTAGTATCTGCTTATATTGTTAGGAGTCATGAAAATATAACTCAATACAAATTCAGTTTTCACACAAAGTAACTTTTTCGAAAAGTAACGCCTGCATTGTTTGGCTTTAAGATTTTATCAGTTCTAGCAGTCTATTAAGCTATATAGTCAAAGCCAATAACCAGTAACCAACAACCAATAACCATAAAAATATTTTGGTTACAAGCCCTAACCACTAACCATGGTTACTTAACCTTAACCTCTTTTTTATTTAATTTCAACGCCCTCCAATATTTATTATATTAATACTCTCGATTTTATATGTGTCTAGTTGAGCATTAATCAAAGAATTTTCTACAACGTGATTATAGTGTTGGCATTAATGGAAATGATTAAAAACGGCGAACATGCGAACACAAAAAATGATTTTTTTTCATTGTCCATCTTTGTTTATTTGCCTCCAATTTGTACAGATTGACAGAGACGGTCGATTCGTTAAAGTTGAATAACAGAAATAATTAATTAATTATATTCCGAGCGGCATGACGTGATGTGAACTTATTTACCGGATTAATCTGTCGTTTATATTCCTTTAATGAAAAATACTAGAAGCGGAATTATTTGTTCTTGGTTCCGTTTGTTGTTGAAAATCAAACATATCAACTTTAATTTAATTTAATCCGCAATTTTGTTATTTCGGATGTGTTTAAGAATCCATTCAGTTTTAAACTTATAAATTTGTTTGCAAATTTTTCAGTTTATGCGTGAGAACCGTTGTTCATCAACTGCTTATTGTGTATAAATTTTGCACCTTGGTAAGTTTTAATTTAATTTGAATTTCAGTTTGACTCGGACGTTATATACCGATGAAACTCTCTGCTCATTTCGCGGAAACAGTTTCATATTATAGTGCATGCTTTTAGATTAGTATTTTTTTATTTTTTATGTTGTTAAAATGTGGTTTAGTCGAATATGTATGCCACGGAAATTATGATCCTCGAATTGAGCTTAAGAAACAGGTATTATCGCACCAGCTTGATACTGTTTAGCATTACTAATTTAATACGAGTTTCGAGTTTGTTTGAGTCTAGTTTGTTTTTTCAAGAGAAATTGGCTTCGGCCCTATTGTCTGGCTAGAATTACTGAACATGTTGTATCCTAGTTTTTTCGTAATTTCTTATCTTTAGTTAGTTAAGTTCAGTAGAGAGGTAGCAATCTCTTTCGATTCCGATTTAAATTCAGAATCATCCATTTTCTCTAGTGGAATAATTTGAACCATCAAAATTTTTCAAGTACCATCTTATCACTGGCGTAACTGAAGGGTCGCAGTGGCCGCCGTGCAATCAGTGAGAGAAACAGATAGAGTGAAATATAATTTGTTATTACAAATGGGTAAAGGCGCCTTGAAAATGAGGCTACCGGGCACTTTGACTTTTGTTATTGTTTGGTAATGAATCCTCTCAGCCCCTATGTCTCCCTGTTCTCTTCTTAGAAGAAATTCTTGCATCCGGTTTTGGAAAATTATTTTATGGTTACTCGATTTTAGAATTTTCTACTGATATAAAAATTTATTTTTGACGACGATCATTTTCTAAATTTTTGTGCAAGTGCCTCTGGAGCAACAGGTTTATCACAAATTGTCAAGCACTATTTTAATTATGTTGAAGGTCGAAATTTATTCCAATGGATTAGTCTACACATTTTTTCCAGCAACATTCATTTGTTTTTTAATCAAAGTTTTCGAAACAATGGAAACAAACTTAAGCGAGTCTTGAAGTCAGAAATCGAGGGCGATAGAAGAAAGATGTGTTTCATATTTATTTTAATTTCGTTGTAAAACATTGTATGAAATGAAATCTAGCGTGTGCACACCTGTTTCCCATTCTGCATTTTGTTCTCAGTTGATTATGCTTTCATGGAACATCCGGACTGAATAAGCATATAATATTATTGCAACTTGCAAGTTTGCAACTGATTACATCTTGTTTTGAACAGGAAGTATTGAAAATGCTCCAGAATGCTGAGCATGCTTGAGCCATTATTAAATGCTTGAGCATTTTAACCATGAGTAAATTCCTGAGCATACTCAGCATTTGCTCAATAATAAATGCCCAAGTTTTTATCATCACTAGGTTAGAATTACTTATTTCTCAGTTGTTAGAAATCTTTCAACTTCTAAGTATATTAATATGTCAAAAATTGACAAGTGTCTCTCGCCAGCTTTGTCGAAATATCATTACTATGTGTTTTATGTTTCTATAGTTGTGTGTTATAAGGCGTTGAAAACTGGACACTGTGAAATTGCTTGTGCCGCAATAGGTTAAGGCATGGCCTTAATGACTGGATATGTCGTGCTCAAACCCTCGCACCTACTGCATTTTTTATAAATTTTTGGGGGGGATAGTTGTTGAATTTTGGTATCTTAACGTGTACCTTTAATGGTAGATGTAAACATTCAATATTATTAAAAAAAAAAAGTAATAATATTTGTCCTATCATAGACCATATAAGAACATAACAAATAACCCAATGATATTTTTGCAAAGCTGGCGCGAGACGCTCGTCAAAAATTGTCGATAAAAAGCGAATGGTCTTGTTTTATTGATACAAGGTGCACCTATTGCAAATATTCACAACAGAATTCACAGTTGCCAAACATTTCTTTTTTCGGCTCCTCCGTATTCAAATTTTCTGCAAGATTCAGCCTTTTAAAATATTTTCAAAAGTTCAATTAAGCTTAAATGAAAGTACAAATTGACAAAATAAGTAGGTTTGCCATATCTGCGGATCATGAGCTTTCATTTGATATGTATAAATATAATTGTACTTTCGTTGCGCGGTTAATGCACAAAAGGGGGAACAAATTACTATTAATATAGTGATATAGTGATAACTGGATATGTAAAACGAAAAAGGAACCGCTTTCACGATCAAAATATCCTGGTTTCCTAAGGTATTATCAACTTTCAATCTAATTTTTATCTACGAAACTCGTGTTTGTTGTGATTTCTAAATTGATAATTATATTTATTCACTCATTTAATTTAATTATTTCCAGAAAAAAATTTTTGACTATTGCTAGTGGGTTCGACTGAGGGGTAAGCAAATTTGAATTCGGTACTATAGTAGTTATGACATGAGCTTCAAAAGTGGTGCCATTTCATTGTAATAGTGTTTAGATGGGGGTGTGTCCTCTATTATTTACATATTTTAATACCCTGTGATATGAACAAAGTTTCCAAGAACTGTGAAGTTCGTCCATAAGTTTAGCCCCTTGACAGCTTAGTTCCTCAACTTTAACGACCCTGGTTATTTCGGGATACCTACGCCCGTAGAAGGAGCTTGCTCCAGTTAAATAAATATGTGTATTTATTTATTTGCTTATTTTTTGAGTCTTTCATAAGCCACATTACGCCTTGGGGACGATCATTTTTTTTTTTTTTCCAATTGTTAAAATTTTGTTGGCGCTTTGGTTATCGGTGGGCGTTCATTTCTTGTCAGTGTCACCTGCCCATAATTACCATTCATGAAATTCCTTACGTCATCTGTTCTTGTAGATTCGTCCACACTCCACACCTTATGTTTCATCATTGTTGCACTTTTTAAATCGGTTACTTCGTAGTTTCTATATCTATTCCCAATTGAAGTGCGTTGGTTTTATTCATTGAAATGTTGGTAACGAAAAAGGAAGTAATTATAAATTTATTCTGTTCAGTCAGTCGAAGATAGAGAATATTAACGAATTATTATTTTTCAATTTTCTATTAGGACGTGTTCTTTAAACCTTTATCAGATTATATCAGATTAGCAAATTGCTTCAGATAATTTGTAAGCGGCATTGAGCGTTTTCTTACTAACTATTCTATTTGTTGATTGATGAATGGTAGTCATTGAATACAGTTTTTGCTTGAAAAATTGTATTTGTTAACGTCTTTTTTTTTTTTTCAATCGTTGAAAATAGAAGCCAGAAACTCTGTGTAATGCTCCGTCGTTTGTTTTTGAAAAGGTGTAAGAAATTTAAAGAACCGATTTAGGTATAAATTTAGTAGAATAATTGTTTGTCCGAAACATTTGCGCAGGTATATGTATCTTTGTATTTCTGTTCTGAGAAGGAAATGAGGTCCTTGGCTCAGTACTATTGTACATTTTCTTAGAAAACCTTAAAAATTACCTACACAATAATTAGTAGCTGAGAAAAGAATAAAGAAAGTCGGGTGCGTTGAGTTCGAAATATTATGCTTCACTCGAGTTTAAAAGTGGCATTTTGCAATTTTAAATTGGAAAAAATGCGGCGATGATGCAATCATTCGACGAATGGCGGAATAAAAGTTTCGTGGAATTTTCCAGAAAAAAATCTGCTCCCATTTTGTCTCATCTACCTTCGCTTTCACGTGAGGGTTTAACTTGGAAGATGATTCTTCCGTTCTTTCTAAATTTTTATTTTGTTATTGTTTTAAAATTGAAACTTTTTTCCATCTTTTGAGAGTTGATTGATGGTCGGCGGAAAGGGTTTGTTGGATTTCGGTGGCGAATGGTCTCTCAACACCAATTTTCTTGCTGCATTTGAAATCACCAAAATCGAAGGGACCAAGCCGAGTCAATCGCCACTATAAAAATCGTATCGAGTTTAATCGTCGCTAACCACTCGCCTAGCTAAACAAGTTTCTCAAAAAAGCAAATGAAAAAGAACGTTTTTTAGCCTCTAGAATTACAGGGTATCCCAGTTTCTCTTCCTATCCAGCAAGGGTATGAAAGAACCCGTTCAGACAGAGAAAAAAGTTCGCTTCACATATGCTCTCTCTTCTGAATTGGCCGAGTTGTAGGCCAGTGAAAAAAAATGAAAAGATAAATTTCAGAAAAATAAAAAAATACGGAAAACTTAGTTAGAAGTCCTGCTTATCTGTCTTGATCGAGTTAAAATCGCATTCGAACGTTTGAAGCAGGAAAAAAAACGTATATGAAACTTTTTTTACACATACTTTTTCCCTGTTTTGGATGATCTCAGAGTAGTTTTCAAGTAGGTTTTCTTTCGAAAATCTACTTATTACAGTTGGTGCGGTATTAGCTCCAGGGGGTTTGGGTGGGTACGTTTTTCGTTTCATGACATCAGAAAAATTTTGGCACCAATAAGTTGAATTCATATTATATATAGATAGATAGATAGATACCTGTATAAAAGTCAGTCTCTTGTTCCCACGGTACAGGTCGAAATTTTTGTCCAATAATCAAAAAATTTCTTAGGAACATTTGTATTAAGCTAAGGACCAGACCTATTGATTTTGGTGCTGATCGGCCGGACGGTACTTCCAGTATCACCATTTTTATTTTTATTTTGGCTATAAAATGATCAATTTTGCACCAATAGCCACGAAATTCAGAATGAATATTTATTTCAATTCATTGTAGTACGCTACCAATTTTGGCGCAGATCGGCTGGACGTTACTGCCGGTACCGCTATTTTTGTTTTTATATCGGTCATAAAATGCCGAATTTTGGAACCGTGTGTACGAAATTTGAAACAAATATTCATTATAATTTTAGATGCATGCTACCAATTTTGGTGCGGATCGACTGGACGATACTTCCGTTGAAGATTTTTTTCCCTCTTTTTTTCTAATTTGCATGAACTTTCTACCAAAATTAACCCTTTGTTCAAGTTTCCTATTTTTTATTTCATAATTTTATTATATTTCTTTGATTTTATTTGAAATTATATGATTATTTACCATACTTTATCATCATAATTAATTTTTCATTTCAAGAAATAATGATTTTAAATTTCACATTATCTAATACTTTGTCAGCAGTTAACAAATTTCATACAATCATAACGTAACATTAACGCATATAAACTTACAGACAATTAATGTGACCATCAGAATTCATAATTCTTTTTCTCGAGCTCGCTAGAATTTTTTTTATTTTTCAAAGTTTGCCCTTTCATTTTTTTTCACCGACTTACAAGTCCACCAATTTTTAAGCGAGAGCATTTGTGAACATTTTTTGTTCGAATGAGTTTTATCATGACCATGCGGGATAGGAAGAAAAACTGGACACCCTGTATAATCAAGCCTTGGGTTCTCTGCCCATTTTCCGGCTGTGTGCTTTTAAGTATGAAAATGAAATTTGTACCTTTTTTTCCCTCTTCTTAGTCCACTTTCGTCCATCGTTAGAGTTGTTTTCAAGCCTTTCGTACTGAAATTTGTTTTGTAATATTGTTTTTTCTCTTCTTTTAGTCACATCGAAAGGAGCCCGCGTAATAATAAACAATGGGCGAAGAAGAAGAATTTTCAGTCGAAACAATTCTGGATAAACGTATCAGACACGGTAAAACCGAATACTATCTCAAGTGGAAAGGTTACGACGACTCGGAGAATACGTGGGAACCTCTGGAAAATCTGGACTGTCCGGACTTGATTGCGGAATTTGAAGAAAACTACAAAAAGAAACAAGAAAGTAAGGTGAAAAAAGAAGAGGAATCGAAACGTAAACGTTCGAGCACGACGACGACACCGACGACGACACCGACGACCACGACGACGACGATTGCGGATCCGCCGGTTCAAAAGAAAACTAAAGAACGTGTCTCCGGCAACAAAGGTTTCGAACGAGGTCTGGAACCGGACAAAATAATCGGTGCTACCGAAACGAATGGCGAACTCAAGTTCCTCATCAAATGGAAGGGTTCGGACGAGACGGACACAGTATTAGCGAAAGAAGCGAACCAAAAATGCCCGCAAATCGTGATCGATTTTTACGAGGAACGATTGACCTGGCACAGTTTGGAAAATGGAAAAACCTCGAAATGAAACGCTTCAATGTCTTTTTTTTTTTTTTTTCTCCTCTCTGCAGTCCTCTCCTATTTCTATTAATGTTACAGTAGGATTTGTACATTTTTTTATTTTTACGTTTTAATCTCTTGGGAAGTAATACGTCGGCGATCCGAAAGTGGTTTTTAAAGATATTTTTATTTACATATGAATATTTTTATTTTATTTTTACTCCTTTTTTTTTTTTTTATTTTTTTTTGCGGGGGGTATCTTCAATTCCTTTATTTTTAACGCAGTTTTTATCAAAACCAAGGTAACAATTTAAATTGTGAATCCTTTTTTCTGGGTGACTGGGTCACCCTGTCTTTTAATATTGTTATTGCTTGTTATTTTGATGGCTAAATACTTTTTATTTAATCACTGGCTTTCGCAAAAACGCCCTATAATAGTTCTTCGTTTGAAACTACCTGGTTTAATTTGATACGGTTTTATTTTTGTTCGATTGGATATCTCGGTTATGTACAAATTGTTGTCCCCTTCATAATTTGTGCCATTGCCCTCGGAATTATCTCAGATCAATTTAGGAAAAAATGTGCGCTAGGTGTATCCATTAAAACTAAGAGTTAACGGTTTTAGCGTAGTTTTTAATGTATGCTTCGACATATTTGTTCTACTTCGGATGAGTAACGAATGAATATATTTAATTCGTTGTCGATGTCGGACCTGATGCACTCGCTGACGTATTAGTGGTTCAAGATTTAAATGATGCGTCCTGGTCTTGTCCTACGCATTTTTCACTGTGCTAATTTTTTCAAGCGAGTATTGATCAGTTTTGAAATCGACATACTTTACTCCATTTGTAGAATTATTACTGCGTTGTTGAGTAATTAATAATTATAGAGATTTTTCATTGTTTTGTATTACGTGATGTAAATAAATGATCTTGTCGTCGTGATTCGTTGTATTCAGGATGAGATTGTGCGTTGTTCTGAGTAAACGTGAGAAACGAAACTTTCCAATCAGTGAACATTTTTGGTGATTAGCGAATAGAAAATGAATTTATATTCTGTAGGTCTGTTCAAAAAGTAATACAGATTCACTGTGGCTTTTTAGAAGAGGTAATTTTTTTCTTTAATTTGTAAAGCAGAAAAAAAAAACAATTATTTCAGCTCTTCGGTATGGGTGCAATAATTCACTGAAATTTTTCTTTCTTTATTAAAATTTTAAGGACATTCAAATGAAAAGTTTACATTTCATAATATTCTAGGAATCGGAGAGAGAGGAAATGTTTTGCTTTGGTAGCGTTTTATTGAAATGGATATTAAGCATATTTCCTGAAAAATGGCACTGCAGCCCCATAAATGGCTTCAAAAGAAAATGAGTTCTACATCGGTACAATGTTGATACCTACTAACGTAGATGTAGATCGTTAAATCCTTTTTATACGATAGATTGTTTTTCATATTAAAAATATAAGATGAGACGTAATAATGTTGCGAATCAAGATTGAATTCAAGTTCCATTCTCCTAGACTTGCTACTTATTATTGTTGACATCACGAAGGAGGTAGTGGTAATGAACTTGGAAAAGGATTTCTATCTATTTTAGTCATAGAAAAATAACAAAGGCTAAAATTTTCAAGAATCTGCTGCCGCTTATAAATGCTGATTTTTTGTTTAAAAATCTGTGGATTATTCAAGAACGGATAAAAATTAATTTGAAAAAATGACATTGGGATAACCATCATTATCACGATATTCTAAGTGCCGAATACAAATCACTAATGATAATAAATAGCTTTAATTTCACAAAAAATTTATTAGCAGATCATTAAAACATTAAAAATTGAAGGTAAAATTATCTCATTGAAAAAATTCGCAAAATACGGTTAATTGTAAGCGCACATAATGATTAGGTTTACAAATAGTACTCCATTAAATGTTGATAATTATATAAATGTCAAACGTTAAACTTTGCACGAACACCAACATTTTGTTTCTTTTTACATAAATGTGAAAAAAATAGTTTATTAAAAAAAATTTTAAATTATCAACTTCTTACTGTACTTGAACTTTTTTTTACAATATAAATTATTAACAAAGATACACACGTTTACCAAACTAATCAACAATTTAGAAAAGTTTACGAAAACAAATCAATTTTATACAGACATTATAAAAGCGCAAAAAAGAATATAATTTGGTATGATTTTGCATTTCATAGATACAATATTATAAAACAAAGCGTTAGCAAATACGATGAAAGAATACTGCTGATGGGGAATTCGCTTCAATATCTGTGCATTTCTTCTAACCGGGAACGTTTGGTCCCAATGATTAACAAAAAAACTTGCAATGTTTTTTTTTATTTTTTTTTCATGAGTATATAAATAAAAAATAAAAAAAATAATGAATCAGAAAAACATTAATACACGTCCCGTCGATACGGCAGCGATAATCATCCCGTACTTTCAACAGACAAAAATTTTATAACTTTATAAGCGTAGTACAGCATCAGCATTCGGAAAACGAATTTTGTAAGTCTTGCGATTGATTTCGGGGCGGTGCTGATGGCGCTTGTTCTTTGGAGGACAGCGGCGTAGAAGTGTTAAACGACTTTCGAGCCGCCAACTTATCCAATTCGGCGGCTGCGTCTGTTCGTAAAGACGACGGAGATGTACTTATGCTGCCTAAAGAAGCTAACGAATCATCTAAAAAACAAGAAAATACGGTGATTATTAGTATTGAATATTATGAAGGAGATAATTACGTCGTCACACAGACGGTCATAAAACTTACTAGCACCTCTTGGGGATCCGATTTTTTTATGCAGTAAGGAATTGAAGAAATTGGCCAAAACACCTTCGTTCGGATTCGCGCTGCCTGATTTATTAGGATCGATCTGCTGAAAACATTAATTAATGATGACGAACATGAGACAACGTCACGGCTAAATCACACCATAAAACCAAATCGAAATCATCTCAAATTCAATGCCGCCACTGAGTATTTTCAGCAAGGGTTTTCAGTTTCTGATTCAGGCGAATTCAATAAATCAAAAAATTAAGGTAAACGAAAAAGGGAGACTAATAAATTACGATTTATCAAATGAAAATTCAGAAGAGTAATATTTCTAATCAAAGGCAATGGTTATCTAGCATCACTAAAAGATTAGTTGCGTGTTCACTTGTCTTTGAAAAATTAGGCTCGAGAGTAAATAGGATGCTGAATTAATGCAACTACGAACAGAATTTTAAAATAAGTTTAGGTTAAAAACAAATTTTTAAAAGATAAGTTTTTATTATTTATTTTTGGCTTTAGCTTCATACAAAATAATCATTATTTCGTTGCGAAAGGTTGGCTGCAGTATTGGTATATTTTAAAATCGCAGTAGTGAGTAGAATAAAAGCTTATAATGAGTTTGCTCTAATTAGCTCCATCATGAGTACGGATGCTTGATAATTTTAAATCATCTGTCACTAAATTTCACAAATTTTTTTAATGACTTTTTACAATCCTTCTGAGTACTAAGATGAAATCTCCTCAAGCACATTTAGACTGTGTTTACCATGTAGGGTAAATGTGAAGTCTTCTCATGTCATTTGTTTTGAAAATTTTACCTTCCCTGGTAATATTTCTGAACGCGTCCCCGGGATCTTTCAAGCTTTAATCAGGGTTTCTGGATGAATTGGTTTTTTTTTCTCCAAAAAGAGTAGGTATAACTATGAGTGAATGTCAATCAAATCTTGGAAAGGAATCCTTATAAATCAATATTTGGACTACAGACATGCGGATACCCCACTAAACACAGTTATGTGAATTTTATAACTTTCAAAAAGATGAACTAGTTAAGGCCATTGAATGGGCACAAAAAACTCCCTCAATCGATCTGAATTAGTGATAGTGGAATAACTGGGGGGTCACTGGGTTTTATTAAACAACAAAAAATTAATTTTTTGTTAGACAGCCAGACAGTCGAAAAATAGAAAGACATATCAGAACACACTTAAAATCAAACATTTCAGCAAACCAATAATATTAATTGAAAAAATTCCGACACGATAGAAAAACAATAATTTCGTTCAACTGTGTTTTTTCGCTATTCTCAACTCAATGACTCGATTTGATTTATTTCGATATGGAAATACATAATACACTATCCACCTCAAAAAATATTACCTTTTTCGCCGAACCTAGTTGCGTTTGAATGGACGGTGAATTCGACAATCGCCGATCGCCGGTTTTTTGCACACCAGGTGAACTTCTCGAAATATCCATTTTCGGGAGGCTACCAGCGTTGTTTGCTCCTTGAAGCAATTCGTATTGGCGCTGTAAAAATGTCTGTTCGTCTTCGGCCGTGATTTCCACTTCTCTGACAACATTCTGTGAAACGTAAAAACAAAAATGAACCAACCAATTATGTACACTTCTTTCAGCACTGCTCGAAAAACTACAATTTTAGAAATGTTTGAGACAATTTCCGAGGTTCAGATTTTTTGACAAATAAAAAATCACTTACTAGAGGTCATATGAAAGATTTTGACATAGAAATGGCGGAAAATGCCTGACCACTTCGCTAAAAATGTTTTCAGTTCATAGTGAATTTCTCGCATTGAATGTCTTTATCAGTTTGATAATAAAACGCCGTGAGTTCAAAAACAACGAGTTTAAAGCGAGAAATTTGAAGTTTGATTATTTAAATTAAATCGGAAAAAGATAAAACAAAATCTTTTTTTAGTTTGAAGGAACATATTAAGCAACAACACATACGAGTACTAACATTTCATGTAATTCAAAAAAGCTAATAAATGGAACAAAATATAGCTACTATTCTCAAAGAACAGAAACTTATTAACTATATTAGAAAATAATTAATTTTTGATGAACGGTAGAGAACAGAATTTCAAAAAATGAAAAATAATGCTTTAAAACCTGACCTTGAATAATGAGACCCAAACAACCTGTTAATAAATTAAACTGACTAGTAGAAAAAATCCTTAAAATAACGATTAGAAAAACAAAATACAAAACGTACTTTTCGTGCAGCAACTGGTGGCGATATAATATTTCTGTAGTAATCATCATGTTTCATGCTGACGAGATTTTCATATAAGATCGATATTTTCTTCATATTGTCCCAACCTGATGGTCTGAAACAGAAGAAAAAACAAATTGGAAGATCTTGGAAAAAAGAAATGACAACGATAAGCAAATGTAATAATTGTACTGACATGAAAACAGCATCTTTTTCAACAATTAAAGCCGGTGCTTGGAAAGGCAGGCCATAAATTCGATGAGTTAAGTACTTATAAAGTAAATCACAGTTCTTGTCTTCTTTAGCCGACGTATAAAAAAGCGCTGCTCCGTAATTCAAACAAAATTTTCTGATCCATTGTTGAATAAAATCGAAATGCTCGTCTCGATAATCATGATCTTTTTCTAGCGTTACCATATAATCTGTCTGTAAAGAAGAAAAAACAAACAAAACAAATAAATTAATATAAGTAAGTGTTTTACTGAAAACTGACTGACAAACATATTTTGATACGATCGAACATGTATATGAGATAAATAAGGGCGGCAAGTACATGAAATACTAAATAAAACAAGCTGCAATAATAATGAAGAGAACTCGCAAGTTATTTCACAAAGAAATTAGAAATCGCGCAAGAAAACTACCGAAATTCCTCAAAGGCAATTCTATGGTTGTAATTTGGTGTTTCTGCACACACCACTAGTGACTTAAAAAGAAACCAAAAAACAAACGATGAAAAGTGGCTCTTCTAACACCATATTCTCATATTAACATTGTAATAGAATTCGTTTGTGAACAGTGTCAAGTAGGCTGATCATCTAATGTAATTAATTTTAAATTTATACCATTAACTCTATAAGTATGTATTGAGCAACAATAAATATTACAGAAAATTTCATCTGGGGTTATCAATGTTGGTGATGGATTGAATATCTATTAATTCTTTATATATTTTTTTGGCGCGAGAGACAAAGTTATTGATCTTATAACACGATGCAGTAGAAACATTTAATATCGTTTGAATATTAATTTAATATATGCAGAGCTCATCATCAACGTTAGCAAATACAAGTCCCTGAATTTTCATTCGAAAAACTTATCAGGTACAAAATTAGAGAAAGACGTAAATTACTTACCTTTGTAACCACAACTACCACATCTAAGCCTAAATTACGCACGAGTATTTCTTCACCCAGTTGCATCATATCTTGATCATCTTCCAAATTACGTGATGTTCTCTTGAAGTTACCATCAACGTCAATATCATCGCCATGTTCAACATATTCATTCCACCTTCTTATACCTAAGAAAAATTTATATAAAATATTTATCCACCAAACAATTGAACAAGATAATATTATTCCCTTACATTTATTTCTATATTCTTCTAAATCGTGACTAGAAATTTTTAATTTGTCAATATGGTCTTGTAATATAGCAGCCCAGGTCTGCAATTGATCTAATATATTCCAAGGAGCAGTCATGGACACAACGAACATAATAGTCGTATCTGAATAAGTTTCTTCAGATAGCGCGAATTTCAATAGGAATGACAACGATGTATCACCATCGAGAATCCAAGCTCCCAATCGGGCGTGATCTGTTAACATCAAACAAACCATAGAACATAGATTCTTCATCATTCTAAATTCAGAATAACAGGTTACTCACCATCTCGGTATTCATCACGAACATCGATAAATGCATATTCCAGACCCGAACCTTTTTTAGGATCCTCAACTCCTTGGAGTTTGGCAATCACTGTAGTTTTACCAGAACCGTTATCTCCTAAACACAAGGAGATAAAAATAATGAACTCAGTTAAATCCTTCATTAAGAAACAGTAAAGAGTGAAAATAAAGATTTCGTTACCTAGTACGAGGAGCGATTTATTCGATGGTAACTTGGATGTTGCTTTGAGACGAACTTCGGATAAAATTGAAATCCTGTTAGCCAGATCAAGTTGAATTACACTCCAGAATGAATTAATAAAATCGTTTTAGAAAACAAAATGCTTACCATAAATTTTCTGTCGTCATTATT